>NW_012192977.1:1498429-1579935 GCF_000504015.1 Erythranthe guttata
GGTGCTAAAACGACACAGACGGAGGCAGCTGCATGCTGCAGTCACCTAGAGGATCCCATAAATTTATTCAACAATAAATATATATTTAAAATTGCATAAAAATAAAGAGTGGTAAAATTGACATATCATTAATAATTTATAATTACTGATTTTTTAAAATTGCATTAAAATAAAGAGGGTAAAATTGACATTTCATTAATAATTTATAATTGCTGATTTTTAAAATAATAATTGTAAAAAGGGTATTTGCGACAATACATAAATGGAGAAAAAATAGGTATTTTTGGTGTGATACGTGTCGCAATTTAAGGGGGTATCTAATAAAAGTTTAGAACACATGATCTCACCCTAGAAAGACCCTGATTAAGAACCATCCATAATATCTAATAAAAGTTTAGAACACAGGATCTCACCTTATAAAGACCCTGATTAAGAACCATCCATAATCATGAATTCTTATAAGATCAAAATCCCACTCACTTTTTTTCCATAATCATGAATTATTATTATTATTATTATTATTATTATTATTATTATTATTATTATTATTATTATTATTATTATTATTATTATTATTATTATTATTATTATTATTATTATTATTATCACACAACTTATAAGTTATTATTATTATTATTATTATTATTATTATTATTATTATTATTATTATTATTATTATTATTATTATTATCACACAACTTATAAGTTATAACGCATTATAAAGATGTTAGACATCATTTAATATGCATTTCCAAATTTAGATTTTGATTAATCTTCAATTAGTAATTAATTTTGGGGCTAAAATATCGACAAAATTAAAATGATTATTAAGTTTGTAATAGGAGCATCAATCAAACAACCACTATATAGTATATACATTCATCCAAAAATCACACACAATATAACCACTATATAGTATATACATTCATCCAAAAATCACACACAATATTTGATCACACACAATATTTGATCTGACTACGAAACAGTAAGATAGGAAATAAATTTCCTATAGCAGATATGACATGATTGGACTAGTTGTAGACTTAGTAAATGACTCTCTAAATGACTCAGACTCAGCAAATGACTCAGCAATCTGAAAGAATGAGACTAGCAATACGAGCTATCTTGTGATCCCAACTCGACGGCTGTCAAATTTGATTGTGCCGTGAAAACCATAGCTATGGTTTAGATAAACCATGGCGGCCAAATCGTCGTGTCGACAGTGATGACCGGAAAATCGGCGAGATAAGACCAGCGACAGGCCCGCTATTTCTGGGCGGCAACGAGCACCTGCACGGTGGCGGTGGCGGTTCAGGGAAGAAGAGTTGGGGCAGCTACGGCGATTAGAAACTTGCGCCGCCATGACAGGTAGCGGCGGAGCGTGAGCCGTCGGATGCATCGAAGAAACGGAAGCAGTTAGCGGTTGCGCCGCCATGACAGGTAGCGGCGGAGCGTGAGCCGTCGGAGCATCGAAGAAACGGAAGCAGTTAGCGGCGGAGGGCAGTTCGCGGCGGCGGCGTTTCATCTCTCGAAAATCTGACAGATTTAAAACTGAATATGAACCGATTGGAATTAAATAATCAATGGTAAAAGTATATTTATAATATTCTTTTTCATCCACCACCGTTGATAAGTTTCTTTCAACGGCTGAGATTCATCCGAATTCTGCATGCGGTTTGTAGGCATAATTTTGGGCCTATTCACAATTTTGAGCCTCCCACTTATTTAACACATTAATTTATCTTTTTCTTTCTACTCTTCTGTTATATTAAGTCCTACACAATTAATTAATTAAAATAACGAAAAACCCCCTTTGATAAATAAAATAGTAAACAAACCCCTCTAAAATTAAGTTAATGGCACAATGCCCCCTGACTCAATCGCAATTTGTGGTATTGAATTTTTTTGATGTAAAATGACACAATCAGCCCTCTCTATCTCCTCTCGTCTATTCATCATCATCTCCACCTGGACTCTGGATATATGCCAATTGAATTTCTCTTACTTAGGGAAAAATTACAATCAAGTCCCTAACTTAAGTTTATAAAACTTAGCATAAATTATAATTTGGCCCTATTTGTTTTTTATTCAAATTGGCCTCTATGTTATGTTATTCTGATTTTATATAATTTTATTGAAGGGTAGACTTGACCTTTTACCTTTGGTCAACAAGTAAATTACAATGGGTCAACTGTGTTATTTAAAAAAATTGAAGGAGGGGATTTTGCTAGTTTAACCAAGTACAATTACCCTAATAATAATTCATGAAAAACATAGGAGTAGAACACCATATACACAAAACACACAAAACAATACGTTAATATAATATGTTAAAATAAGTTATACCAAATAATCTTTTGATATTATCTTTTAAGACGTGCTTTTTAACATATTCAAAATAAATTTTACCATTAATAATCAATTTGCAATTGATCACTAAATTATGAAAATTATTAGGGAAACAATAAAAATATTTGAAAATTTGTTATTCAAATATGTTTCTAAGTTTTTAGAAATTAGAAAATGAACCATAAAGTTTTCGACAGGTGTTTTCGAGTTTCCGACACGAAACATTTTCTAAATACGGAAATTGTAAGAAGTTGAAGTTTATGTGTTACAATAGCATATACCTAGTGTGGTAAGAGGTAAAAATGTCCAGAAAATTAAAATTTGTCTACGTGCCACATTAGCGTTGACTAACATAATAACTAACAACAGGGGATTTTTGTAATTTTCGATACCATGGAAGAGTAAATGCCATATTTTCTATAGTATCTGTATGTGTGTGCAAAATTTATTTTACCCTTAAATTTTATTTCAATCTCGTCATCTACTCAGAAAAGTATCATCCACCATGAGTTTATGAACATATACAAATCAGCGGGAAAGGAAAATTAGGGCTTCAATTGGGGGAATTTGGAAATCTGACAGCAAACGGTGACGTATTGGAAGGCTGATCTGGGCTTAGGGGTAAATAGAAGTTATTGGACCTTTACCTTACTATTAAATTAAATGGACTAGATTTGGACTTTTATGGGCTGTAGAATGTTTTGTGAGTTATCTTTAAATTTTCTTTTAATTACAAATTGAATTTAATTCGTTACAAAATATTTTATTTTGCTGCCCAAACTATATTTAGAGAAAATAAAAATAAAATAATAATAAGCCCGAGATCATGATTACTGTTAATAATAATAACAATATTGGAAAATAATCACATTCTTTGGAATGGAGTAAATCAGCTTTATAGCATGGATTTGTGAAATACATTAATTTAATTCATTTGCCTTAGCATATTTATTTGTATAGAAATGGGATCATATGTTTGAAGTGCATCAAATAATAACACACATATACTATAGAAAAATATCGCATGCACACTCACACCACAAATTTAAAGTATATATCAACAACAAAAGACAACTTCGGTAACGTAAAATTAAAAAAAAAAAAAAAAAAAAAAAAACTAGAGATTCAACCAATCGAAACACGAGCAAAGCCCCCAGCAAAACCTCGAAGGGTAAGAGTCCTTAAAATAAACCTGTTTGCCCGTTCCAACGATATAGAAACTGAATGAACGGTGTATGTTAGTCATGATTACCTTAGTTATTGGAATAACGGAGATATTATGCCTTTCGCGGATTGTCTTTGCAGTAGCAGGCAGTGGGGCCCTCGCAGCAATTATTTCCGATGAAAACTGATTGAGGAAATTCGAGTCAGCAAAAGTAGCAGGACTACACTTGCGTGATTGAGTACTGAACAACTGCAATCCTTTTGCTTTTTCGAACACATTATCTGGAACTAATGCTCCTCCACCAGTTGCAATTACTTTTCTTGCTACTAACGTTTCCCTGTCAGCGCCAAAAAAATAAAAGGAAATAAAAAAAATGAAAAAAGTTTAGATTGTTTTCCTTGATGTGTTTACGAAAAACTTATGTTCAAGAAGTATTCACTAAAGCCGTAGCAAGTGAATCAATACGTACCATCTAACAACAGCCACATTGCGTCTCCGAACATAGCAAAGTCCTAGACAGGTATCACAGTCGATCAATCCTAGGTTTTCACATGTTGGACAAGTTTGTACAATGGACCCCAAAAAGTTACATTTTTTACATCTGCAAATAAAGTTCGTACGAATAGCAATCATGAAAAAGAGGGCACATTTATTTTACTTTTTTAAACATTATCCCGTATTATTAGTTAGTAAAACTTAATAAACGCATCAGTTGTGACTCGAGCCAAAAAAAAGAAAAAAAAACATAAAGGCCATTCTTGAAACTTAAATTCATCCAGCCGTAAACTATACGGGTAATATTTAGACACTTACACATAATCCGATCCATCCACACCACTCCCATTACAAGCAGGGCATTTAACCTTCAGCTCCCTGAAAAGTTTATCTGCATTGCAAGTGGGACAGAATTTTTTTCCTAATGCTCCACAAGAAGCACAAGCTACACCAAATAATGAAATGATTAATTAAGAAAATACAAAAAAAAAGATGCGATTTTTTTTTCCGATGGAAAACGCAAGGAGCCAACCAGAGTTGCATATTTATCTAGTTTAGTAGTTGCTCGTACCTGGACATCTGACACACTCTTCAGACTCAGGAATCACTGTCCTTGACTCACCACGAGGTGTAAATAGTACAGGAGCCTCGGATTTTGTGTCTACGGCATTAGGTAATAGCCGATCTGGTACATTTTCTGTTACTGTTTCTCTCTCTACAATAAAAGTTTCCAGTGTTCCTATATAAACATTGCAGTCTTCCACCGCATGAATATGCCAAGTCCTAGCTGGACGACTTCCCCAACAACAACGATGCCCGACGTGTTCTATTAGCAGCTCTCGTATTTCTACCTCATCCAATACTTGCCTGTTTAGATTATTAAAAAAAAAAAAATTGGGTTGCCAAAGCTATTTTTAGTGGTATGCTAATAAAAATTACAAGTATCATTTAGTTAACTGTTGAAGCAGTAAATTCAAGACTGACCTATGTACATTAGATACATGCTCTGTATAAAATCCGCGCAATACGCCCACAATATAACCAGTCGTTTGCTCTGCAACAAGGTAACTATGTCTCACAATACAACCAATATTGCAAAAATTACGGATCGAAAAATGAAGTCACTAAGTAAGCAATTGAACCTTTTGAATGACTAAAATGATTACACAAATACAAGTTAGTTTTCATTTTTTTTTTGTTCTCGAATTTTCCACAATAAAAACAACTCAAGCGATTGAGACGATCTTAATAAAACGCCAGAATGCACTGTTTGACTACTTCCTACACAGATCTGGATAAAAAAATAAAAGTCAACTTGAAACAACAGTACAACACAAACTAAACAAAACAACAAGGCGAGTACTAAATAAATGGATCTACCTGCACACATAATTTCTCGGATAATTGAACAAATATTTCAGGGAGAAAAAAAACAAAATATAATATGATAGTGAAATTACCACCAGGACGAAGACGGAGTTCAGGAGAAGACAGATAAGGGGCACCAAAAGAGGAAAGATAGAGGTCGGAATCATAGGGTATTAAACCATGTTCATCGACTACGATATTAGTTCCGCCGACGGAAATCGTTTCAATCAAACGTGATACCTCACTTACTACGTGTTCCCGGATAGAATCTTCGAGATCAGAAACTGGATCTTCACCTGCTGAAACATAAATATTATCAAGAACACGTGATACCCTGCTTTCTAGGAGGTGCCGGATATAATCTGGGAGATCGGAAACTGGATCTTCACTTACTGAAAGCAAAGGCTGCTCCATTTCTTTGGTTTTTCTTTAGTTATATATTCATGCTCATGCAGATTCTTGAAAATATATACAACTGTACGCGTGGGTGGAAATCCACTATTCTCTCGTAGATGCAAAAACTGGTTTGCTGGATGATCGGCCCAAATCGTAAGGAATCCAGTTGATATATATTAAATAAGTTGCTATATCATACAATCTTTTGATATTATCTATTAACATGTGTTTTTGAACATTTACAAATAATATTTAGAAATATATTTCACTAAATCTATTAACCGATTTATTCATGATTTATCTCGATTAATCACCACCGCACCGGATTTATCGTCGTGTGTCAGTCCCTAACCGCCTCGGAACTGATAACCATTTTTTTTATTGAAAGTGAAAATACTCATCCCAAAAGTATACAGAAACACTCAAATGTTAATAGAGAAAGAATATATTACATAACAAAAGCACACCGACAGCCACAAACCAAAAAGAAAAAAACTTTGGTAAGAAAATCAAACAAACTTACAGATTCAACCAGTCCAAACAAGGGCAAAGCCCCCAACAAAACCTGGAAGGATAAGAATCCTTCAAATAAACCTCTCTCCCGGTTCCAATGATATAGAAACTGAACGAACGACTGCGGTTAGTCATAGTAACCCTAGTTACCGGAACTACAGATATTATATGCCTCTCACAAATCACCCTTGCAGAAGGAGGTACCGGGGCTCGCTCAGCAATTATCTCCGAAGAAAACTTATTGAGAAAATACGAGTCAGCGAAAAAGGCAGGAGAACACTGCTGTGCTTGAGTATTGCACAACTGCACACCTTTTGCTCTGTGGAACACCTCATCCGGAACCGATGCTGCTCCACTTGTTGCACTTACTTTTCTTGCTTTAAACGTTTTCCTGTCGATTAAAAAAAGAAAATTGAGAATATACAAAATTAACCCCCTGAACGGTTCTCTAAATTCCATCCCCAAATCAGTATCTATTTTAATAGTGTTTGATGGATATTGTATTCGAATGAGGTGGCTATGGAAACTAGATAGATATATGTAAGTGGATAGATACGTACCATCTAACAACAGCCACTTTGTGAGACAGAAGAGAGCCGCTACCTCGACATGTCTCACATTTGATTAATCCACTGGATCCGCAGGTTGGACACGGAATCTTCCCTTTACCATTACATTGTTTACATCTGCAGATAAATATTCGGGCATCTCGCGTGAATAAAACTCACCTAAAGTTGTGATTTTTTTTTCCTTTCATTTTTGAAACCGAAATAAAAATTTGATGAAAGCATTAGTTATGACTTAGAGCTATAAGGACAGACAGTACGAGTCGATATAAACAAAATTAAACTCACATTTGAGTAGTTTAGCACTATAGACTATTTATTACACGTGTAATTCCGAAATTTAGAACACTTACATTGAATCTGATCCATCGTCATGCGCAATCAAACCTCTCCCATAGCAAGCAGTACATGGATTCATCTGATTCTCCTTATACAACCCGGATTCTTTATCTGCATTACAAGTGGGACAAGCAATATTTCCTTTTCCTCCACAACCTACACAAATGACAGAATTAGAGTATGTCAATATTTTTCTTTTTGTTTTGTACACAAAACGAGGTGATAAAAATCAGGTTGCATATATATTTCGACTAGCTCATTACCTGAGCATTTCTCAACAGCTTCTGAATGAGGAATCACAGTCCATGACTCTTTATGAGGTGTAAATAGTACCGGAAACTCAGACCTTAGATCCAATTCCCATATTCCGAGTTCAGGGCCCTTTTCTTTTCCATCCACTTCGCCAGAAAGGTAGGGTTTCTTTTCGGTTACTGTTTCTCTCTCTTCAACGAAACTTTCGAGTGTTCCGACATATACATTGCAATCCTCCACCGCCCGAATACGCCAAGTCCTAGCTGGACGACTTCCCCAACAACAACGATGACCAACGTGATCTATCAGTAGTTCTCGTATTTCTACGTCATCCAATACTTGCCTGTTTTAACAACTTGAAGAATTAATGACACTGTAAAGCGCAAGATATAGAAGGCAAAGAGGATAATCTTCAACATAAAATTTGACATTTTAAGGGGTTGTATGTTTGAACTTGTGAAGTAATACGGATGATTTGGAATGACTGCATCAATAAGTTTTTTTGCAACATAACGATACCAAGCAGAAGTCAAAAAATAATACGATTCCACAAACTGCTTAAGACTTTCCTTTCTTATAATTCAATATTGAACAAGCTTCCAAAACCTAGTGGCTTTCAGGTAGAGCGTCGAACTACAGTTTCAATTTTGAAATATATAGAATCACACATTATGGAGATGAAAAATGCAAGATACGTGCATTGAAATATTTGAAGGATTTTATGGGAACTCTGCGGCTGGACTTAAATATTAATGTTCGAGTTAGGAATTGTGCATTCCTTTGTTATTTATGTGGAAAACATGTACTGCATCACAAATATCAATCCATGAAATTATATTATTTGTTCGAGTAAAAGATCAAACTTCAAGCACTGATGTAGCAAAGTAAAAGCAATGAAGCCTTGCAGCACCAGGACAAAGTATGCATATTAGAGTAGCTTAAATCAATTGCAATACCAATAAAATGCTATGACATATAACATCAGAGCATACTGAGTGGTATGTTAATAGAAAAAAAAAATCAAGTTTCAACTAGTAAAATGCTGAAGCAGCAAATTCAAAACCGACCTTTGTGTGTTAGCAGCATTTTGTGTTAAATGCCCGTAATATTCGTCCCCGTGATTTCCAGTCACTTGCTCTGCAACAAAGTTAACCACAAACCACCACAGAATCAATATGCATTGCCACTAAAAAAAATGCTCATAAAACGGCTCTACATTAGCCACATATTAACCATATGTAACAACTGAAACGAAAAAATAAGAAAGAGAGGAAAAAAATCTCAGCTAGAAACAACACAAACAAGAAGAACACTAAATGGAGTTGCACACAAGTAATATCTTGGACAATCGAAAAAATAATCGGGGAAACAAAGTTTCAAAATTCAAATTACCAGTGGGATAGAGGGGTTCAGGAGAACTGAGCAGAGCAGCATGAAGAGAGGGGGGGTAGGGATTAGAATAAGCAGCTGCTGACCGAATTTCATCGACGTTGACTTCAGTTCCGGTGAAGGAAGCTGTCTGGATCGCTGAGCCTGCACTTCCCACGTGCACGTACGAACTCCATATCTTACTTTCTTCAATGAATCAATAAAAGTAGTGTTAAGTTTTTAAAATAATCTGCATAAAACAGATACATACATACATGTATTGATTACTAATTTTGAATTCGAATTTGACAACACCAACAAAATCAGGAACAGATAGACCAAATTAAAGCAAATCATAAATCAATATTTGTATCCAAAATGCAAAGTGCATTAGTATATTTTCATTTCACAGCTCCAAATCAATTAATCAAAACCAAAAAAACAATCAATTAGAGTAAGAATACACGAATTAAAACAACGTTGACAAAATTTAAAAAATGCTGCGAAAATGCTTCAAACGGAAATTCTAGTAATTTTGCAGAAGTTGTTTAGCGATCAAAACTCCTATCGATACAAAAACAGCAAGCCCTAGATTTCTAAAATTAGGATTTAAATTCAAAGATTTATAATCCAGAAACTCAGCGAAAGACACGATTTTTCCGAAGCATAGAATTGCTTGAAAATTGGAAACGCGACTATACCTGGTGATATCAAAGGCTGCTCCATTTTTTTCTCTCTCTAAAATTTCTCTTGATTTGAATTGAGTTGATGATCCGATTGATGAAGGCAAATGAAGGTATTAAAAATGGCAATTTCTACCTTAATGAAGAAGGAAAACGCAAGACTTTGTTTGTCTTCGACTGGGTCGGGGGTGGGTGGGGGGTGGGGGCATAATTTTGGCAGCCTGGATTTTATTTGCAAAACGTGAAGCTAATAATTTCTCATTTACGTGCTAAACACACACCTTGCTTATAACCCCTAAACTACCATTAATATCATTTCGTACCCTATATTTTTGAGTCGCAGTAATAATCGACAACCAATTTGAACTTAATGTTCACTTGCTTCAACTACTAAACCACGAGTTCACTTGCTTCAATTATTATAGGGTAAATTACAATAACCCCTGAAGTATGGTCAATTTATGAAAAAACTCATTTTGTTTGGATGATTGCATTTACCCCTTAATTATGATTTTTTCTTACACCTCCACCCTTATAGTGTCAAATTCAACATAATCATTTAGATTTCGTGGAATGTGCTCTACTTTGTAGTTTGTACTCGTTTTGTGTAAAAATACAGTTTCTGGTGCATCACAATCTGATATATAGAAGCCAAAAAACACATACTATGATCATCTTGCTTTAAAACGTGGAATTCGAATGGGATAAAACGGGTACAAAAGTGATAATATTTCATATAATATCGAAGATTCCACTAAATTTAAAACCGCAAGAGTGGATGTGTAAGAAGATTTATAATTGAGGGGTGGTTGTAACTTGTAATTAGCTAAACAGAAGGGGAGTTTTCGTAATTTGACCGTAACTCAGGGGTTGGTTTTAATTTACCCATTATTATAATTACATGTTAAAAAATAGGGCAATGAACAACCGTGCATGAAATTATTTCCACATTATTTATCGAGGAAGAAAGATAAATTAATTAGGATTATTATGAAATTTAGTATTTACATGATTTTCCACATCTATAAGCTATAGTGGATTTGTTGACCTTAAATTTTATTTTGTTGACCTTCATTTAAGGTTTATTTATACTGGGCCTGCCTTGTGTCCTAATAAAGCCCAATGTTTAGTAGACACAAAAAAAAAAAATAAAAAAAAAAAATCAAAGATTGTTATTTGGGCTTCGAATATATATATGCCCAATATCCATCTTTTATAAGCTTGAGAATTAGGGTTTAGCCACAATCATTTAATTCGACACCTCAGTACTCAGAGCGCCGTAGAAGCTTTTTTCGTTCAGCAAAAATGGTGAAGGGAAGGCAAGGCGAACGCGTCAGGTTATACACCCGTGGAACAGTTCTCGGATACAAGAGGTAATTATAGATTTAATTTATTTTTGGGGGGTCTGATTTTCGTTTTTTTTAAGCCGTGTTTGGTTGATTTTATAAAATAATGGCGTGTTCGTTCGATTTGATTTGAATTGATTGTAGATCGAAGTCGAATCAGTACCCAAACACGTCGCTGATCCAGATAGAGGGAGTGAACACACAAGAGGAGGTGCAGTGGTACCTTGGGAAGAAAATGGCGTACATTTACAAGGCTAAGGTTAAGAAGGACGGATCTCACTACCGTTGCATTTGGGGCAAGGTTGCTCGCCCTCACGGTAACAGCGGCGTCGTTCGCGCCAAATTCAAGTCCAACCTTCCCCCTAAATCCATGGTAACTTTTAATTTCTGCAGCAAAGAGTTGATTTTTAATTTTTGATTTGTGGATTCCATGGTGTGGTAATAATCTGTATTTTGCCAAACAGGGTGCTAGAGTGAGGGTGTTCATGTACCCGAGCAACATTTGAGGTGAATACTCATTCTCAAACTCTGTTTTGTTAGTTTCAATATTTCAATTGTAAAATGGATAACTGAATTGAATTTGATTGTGTATGAGTTTCGCTATTTTTTGACAGTTAGTTTTTGGATTGTTGCAACAATTATCCGTAATCCCTTTTTTCGAGAGTACACATTTTAAAATAAAGCACTGAATTAACTTAGTTTCGAACATATTGCTGTTATGTATCTGGCATGTTATGACTTGAATGTACTTTTAATCCCATTCCTTTCGTCTTTCTCGTGTATTGGTTTCAAATTAACTACAAGTTATCCCTTCGACATGGAAATCAGAGGGTTGAAATTGTAATGCACGTGCCATAACTTTGGAGTATTCGATGTTTGTGCAAGATGCATACTCTGGTTTTTCAATTAGAAATTGTATGTGTTAACTAGCTTCGCCTTCTTTTTTCAGTGATTGGTCATTGTTTAGACTTTTTCACGAGCACTTACTGAAAGAGTTATGCATACTTATGTAAATTTCTTTTTCGAGTGTAACTGAGTTTCTTGTTGCCAAATCCACTGAAATGGTTGTGTGTGTAGGCATAATGAACATCATCAATTAAGCTACTGCATGAGAAAGTTGCATTTGCCTTCGTTATAGTCTTTGTAATTTTCAGCTGATTTTTTGTTTCTTGTTGTTGCAGGGATTGTGAAGCAGAAGATTTTGCCAAGTAGTTGATTTTGAAATTTTGTTGAGTTGGAAACAGTTTGTATTGGATAATTGAAGTACCTTTCTTTTCATTTGGGTAATTATAAGTGTTTGAACTTGCATTTTGGTATAATTATTCAATTGCTTTTCATTTGCTTTACATTTGAAGTAGTTTTCATTTGGACCAATACTCCCCATTTCTTGTGATTACATTTTTGTTTTTTGTTCTGGATAATTTTTGAAAGATTATAAAATTTCATGCGCTAAATGCAATTAGTTTTGAGAATAATAGCCCGATCGGTTACCTATCTTGTATTAAATCATCCTATTCGGAGTATACGAAAGGGATCTATATTAGACTATATATAGTTCAATTTATAAATTAATACAGTCGGGGCTAGTAAAAAAAAAATTAATTTAGCAAAATATTAATTAAATCATGGAACTAATAATTTAGTACGTTTATTCCGAGTCGTGACTGAAATAAATTATTATTTTAATGGATTTTATTGTACTTCAAAAATTAATTTAGGTGCGTGTGTTGCAAGGTCGTTTAGACACGACCACGGGACGGGCCGGGTTCGTGTCCGAGTTCGAGTCGGGTCCGGGTCCAAAACTGGTCTTTTGATTTTTTATTTTTTTTTTAATCTTGACCGTTGGGAAAAAAAAATTGAATTTAGCCAGACCGGGTTCGGGTCGGTTCCGGGTGGACCCGAGTTTCTAGCCGTTGAAAAAAAAAATTGAATTTACGGACCGGGTCCGGGTTGGGTCTGGTTCGGGTACGGTTTATAGCCGTTGCATTTCCAAAATAAAAAAAAACATTTTTTTATTCGGGTGGACCCGACGGGTCCCCGGGTCCCCCCGCCGGGTAGACCCGTCGGCTCTCGGGTCCAATAAATCGAGACCGAAACTGACCCATGTAAAGTCGGGTCAAGGTCCGGGTACAAAGGATGCCGGTCGGTTCCAGGACGGGGCAGGTCCAAATCCGGGTCGGATCCGGGTCTAAGCCGGCCTGGCCGTGTCTAAGGTCGTGTATTCGTGTAATAAAACAATTTAAAATAAATAAATAATAAACTTGAACACTCGAGTTTAAGAAAAAATAATAGTTGTTACATAAGATAAAATGTAAAACTTGTTAATATTCCTTAAGTTAAGGGTTAGGACCCAATTGCAGAGGCTAAAAGCCCATCTCCTTATAAATCGAGGCCCATCAATCCTGCGTCATCTCATATCGTTAACGAAGACGAAATAACGTGATTATCAATTTCCCCCCTTTCTCAAAATCCCTAGGGCTAACCGAAAACTATTTGGTTCTCGATTCAAATTTCCTTTCTGGTAATGTATTCTCATGATTGTTTTCAGTTATGGATTTCTTTACTGCTATGTTTATTTCTTCTTCTTTTTCATTGTCTGTTTTTTGTATTCCGGAAGAAATTTAATATGCCTGAATCCCGAGTTTATTTCTTGTCAAGTAGATTGATTAACAAAGTTCAGAATCATGTATTGTCGAGTGTATACCTTTCTCGTAGAACTTACTGCTGTTCGTGTATGTTTGATGTGCCGTACGATTGATTTCATCGGGAAATGAATATATATACTTCTGAAATATCTGGATGGTGGCTTTTCCTGAATATATCAATTGCTTTCATGAATTTCTTTGCCCATGGTAAAACTGCGTAGTTTTATATAATCAGTTAACTATTTTTATTCGTTTTTTCAAGTAGTTGATAGACACGAATGTGAGCATTGTGTGCATTAGACAAGACCTTCGTCTCCTCATATGTATCCTAGTCAACCTAGTTTCTGAAGTTTGACGAAAATGTTGCGAGGGCGTTTTTTTTTTCTTTTTCTTTTTTGTCACTTTGGATCTGTGTGCGATAAGTTAGATTTTGACCCCATCTGATATTTCAAGTTTAGTAGATCAATACTAATAAATAAGCTGGGTCCATCTGCAATAAAACCAGTTTTTCGTTGTTTCTTGTTCGGCTTTGTATTTCTGAAATCTTGACGTGTGTGTACTCCTAACTCTCTATAGGAGGAAAGATCAACGTTTATTTTCTGTTGAGAAAAAAAAATAGTGAAAGCCACCTAGATTTCTGCAAAAGAAAGATGCTGCAAATTCGGCTTAGCAAGCCAGCTAATGAAACTGGCGTTAGTGCAAAACCTGCGCCCACGGATAGTGTCACAGTTGCATGCCCTGATCACCTTGTCTTAGCCGATCTTCCAGTAGCCAAGAGTCTTGGTTCAGCAAGTGCCAATGCTGTTATAAAGACTATTGGCCGTAGGTCCCGCCGCCATCTTGGGGAACGTGTACATTTTTGTGTCAGATGTGATTTCCCTATTGCTATCTATGGCCGTCTCGTAAGTGTTACATTTACTAAACATTGTTTATCTTGTAATATACGTTCGTACCCTTTTGCATGATTTATACCTTCCACAATAATACATGGCTGGAGAATGAATTTACGGTGGTATGGCATGAGCCAGAGGAGGATCTCTTGTTGTGTATATTCTCTCAGAAATATTCCATTAGGCTTGTGAGTGTTGATGTGTGATTAATCTTCCAGCTTTGATACCAAATTACCAATACTTGTGGTCAACTGTGTCTATTATATACATGTTTCCGTTCCAGAGTTGGCTTTGTCGTAAACTACACATCAGTGCCAATATCACTTCAAAGCTAGATTTCTTCGTACATGCTTTAGGATTTTGTTATTTATCGTTGCTATTGTAGGGTCGTTAGTTACTGGAAGATATTTTAGTGATAAGTTAATAATTTCTTTCAGTTGTCTTCATTGCAAGCTTATATAAAATTTATGCACAAGTACCTATTTTTCTGATTGAAGCCATCAAGAAAAAGTGAACACATTTTCCACATGCAGTTATATATCCTCAGCATGGTTATTTCATTAGTGCATTAACAAACTTATCTTATTGCAGAGCCCCTGTGAGCATGCTTTCTGTTTGGATTGTGCTAGGAGTGATTCTCTCTGCTACCTGTAAGGCTCTTACATATTCATTCTGTTAGTTATTTTATCATGATAGTGTTACGTTCGAGTTTTAGCTGCTTGATTTTGTATAAGATAAAGAAAATCCAGCGTAAAAAGCACAATTTATTTATTCAGTTGTCCGGTAAAGAAACAAAAACACAGTTGGCAGTTGCCATTACCGTATTGAATTATGTTGCATTCAATAGCATCCAGGAAATAAATTATGCCTGTCTTGTGATGCTAACTTGTACATGCATCAAATCATTAATGATTGAAGCTAATGAATGTCATCCGTCTTGCTACACAGCTGCGATGGACGTGTACAAAAAATCCAAACAATCAAAATGATGGAAGGGATCTTTATATGTGCAGCACCTCACTGTCTCAAGTCTTTCTTAAAGAAGAGTGACTTTGAGTGGCATATAAACGAGACCCACGCTGACCTTCTTCACCCTGGCAAGGAGAGAGAAGGAAATGAGACAGAGGCTATAAGTGCCAGAAAATCTTCAGCATCAGATTCCACAGTTCAAGCACCTTTAAGGCAGGTTTTTTCCCCTGGTTCGAATTCTCAGGTTCATGAAGACAAAACACAGCAGAGACCCCAAACGAGGGACCCACAACCACCTTTAAGACCCGTCATGCAGCAGACGAGGCCAATGCCACCTTTTTCAGGACAAGCTCCAAATTATCCATCAGAGCAACAACAACAACACACCGACACCAATCAACCCCATAACCGCTTTCCTCAGCAAACTTTCGATCCCCAAGGGCAGGGTGGCTTACGTCAAGAATCAGGTCAGTTTCTTGATTTATAAATAAATAAATAAAATCTATATCTGAAAAATCTGAATTTAATTGATCCTTTAATTATTTTTTACCAGTTAATAATCCAAATTCAGCTATGGTTCCCCCTCAATTCGGTTACCCTCCTTACGGAGGCGATGGAGCACAACAGTTCTTTGGTGCTCAATACGAGATGGGAAGAACGGATTCGACACCAGAAGCTGGATCTGGACAGGGTTCAATGTCAGGTTTCATGCCGGGTCCCACTGGACCCGTGAATTTCGGACAAAATTACCCTCAGCAGTGGAACATGGCCCCCACTTCTTTGCCTATGAATGTGGATCCACCTCAAGGAGCTAATACAGATGGGTTTATGAATGTTGACCCTCAAGGAAGAGGGTTTTATCGAGGGGATTATGGACAGAATGTGGGGCCTACTCCTCCGACAGGCAATTATATGGACACGAGGGACGGGAAGGGAATTTTGGCACCACAGCCAATGTCTAATCCTCCACCACCTCAATCGGCACAGATTCAGCGGGACAGGTCGTATTCTGGTGATGGGAATCATGATGCTCCGCCTGGCTTCGGGTGGCAACAGGATTAGCCTTTGTTTTAAAAATAAAAATTGGTTTGCTGATATTTGTGCCAAATTGAACTACTTAGAACAGTCCTTGCATTTGATTATTTTGTTGATATGTTGTTGTGCTACTTTTTTCTTTCTTACTGTTGTAGGGCAACACTGGTTGGTGGTGATTCTAATGATAATACACACAAGATTTTGATGTTTAAATTATGTTGTCTAAAACATCTGAGTACATTATATTAGGTTTGTAACATATATTATTACAAGAAAATGCCATTTTATCCGTCTCAAGAGTTCTACTGCAGATTAAATATTGCTTTTGGCACTGGCAAAGGCAGCAGAATAATGAGCAGCCTTTGTTCCATCAAAAATCAAACCGCAATCAAAGCGAAAAGGGAGCCAAAAAATGAGTAATCGGATCAAATCTTCGTCTCCAAAATCCATCTACGAATATTTTATCACTCGTCAATTCAATTTCTTCGTCTCCAAAATCCATTTATGAACCTTTGTGACACATTCTTCATCAAATCTTACATATACGTGCTGAAGTTTCCTGTGCCAAACTTGACCATATCGACAAATACAATCTTTGTATCTTTCACAAAGTGCTGGAACTGTAAGAACGATAACAAGGCCTGCCACAAAACAAAGAGGGATGTAAACGGATTAGCAAAAACGGATATTGCAAAAAGAGATTCATGCAAACAAATTTCTGATCTTAAGATGATATATATATCTATCTTTTTTATACTCACAAGTATAGCACAAGGTGAAGAAATCGGTTAGGCTCCCGATTACGGAAATCATCAAAAGACTAATAGCCACTTTTACAAACATTCTCGAGTCCCTTCCATGGGCAATATCCTCCGATACAGACAGCACTACGTTTATATGACCGCGAATTGTATTTGCTGCTTCGTTCACGGTTTCTTCTGAGAGATGGAAATGCGGTAAAGGTGGAGCCGGTCTGTTTCGAATTATTCACACGATAAATCCATTACAAGGTCTAATCTTAACATATTTAAGTCATAAAAAAAGAAGAAAATAAGGTAAGTCACCTGTTCAAAATTGCTGCTGATTTTGCCCATAGAAAAAGAATTGTGAAGAGGAGAAAGAACACACTTGAGAATAGTGATAAAAGAGTATAACCAGATATCTCAAATACAACCCAAACAGCCAAAGCTACAACTAAAATCCCCACTGTTAGATTCTTCTGTCTCCATAGTATCACATCTGCAACTGTTTTTCAACAGGAAATAAATAATTCAAATTCTTAGATCCAAATATCAAAATTTCAACTTTTCTTATATGGATTGTTTGGATTGAAAAACAAAAAAAAAAAAAATTAATGATGAAATTTTGGTCAAAATAGACTTACCAAGACCTCCTCCAAGAATCTGATGAATTTCTCTACCCCTGTTAGATAACTTTTCTGATGAACCCATTTTCAAGAATTCAGAAACAAACAGAACCCATCAATCAATCCAAATGTATTCACTTCTTTAACAGAAAAAGGAATGATCTTTGCCTGGGAAAAAAAATTAAAAAATTGATCTTGATATTTTTTAAATGGAAGTAACGACCAGTTTTGTTCTGTAAAGCTCTCAATAAATCTTTTTTTGATTTAGTGTTTGTGTTGGTGCTTTTATATATACAGAATATACATTTGTGTAGAATGATGTTGACATGTGGGGTTAGTGGTTCTCAAATTACAGCTTGAAAGATTGAAAATTTTTTTTTTTATAAGCTTGAAAGATTGAAATTACTTTTCCATTGTTTCTTCTTCAAATCCACAAATTAAAAGCTTGATTAAATAAAGTTGCCACTGGGCCCACCGGGGGTAGGGGGTGGGGGTAGTAGTGGACTAGTAGTGCTTGGGCTTGAGGTATTTGGTCGGTGTTTCTTGGTCTTGAGATAGAGACATTAGCTGGCATGTGGTTTATCTTCTTTACTGAAATCTATGTTTTGAAGTGGTGTTTGGTGTGTGAAAATAATTATTCAAACAGAGATATTAGTGAATTGCGTAATGTGTAATCTTTGACTGCAATTGTAAAGAAACTTCTTTCAAATATTATGTCAGCAATCAAATAATGTCAATCAACACTAAATTAATAATTATCAACATTCAATTATGATGGGGCCATTTATTACAAAAGAAATGTACTATAATCCCCAGTAATCAAAACAGTAAAATCTCCAGTTCTTTTTTGTCCAAACAAAGGAGAAAAAAATTGTACATTACACACAATTAAGAGGGGAGGTAACTATAAATAACCTTAAAACATGTCTCTTTTCCTTTTTCACGCCTTCTATGCGCCGCTGTTCTTGTTTTCCTCGGGCGAAGTACCAGGTTGCTCACCGCCAATAGTTGGTGGTGGTGGTGGTGGTGGAGCAGAATCCAACAAACTCGCAGCTATAGCAGCTTTCAAATCCTCGTCTTCATCGTCCGGTACAGCTTCCACGTCAGCGTACGGAACAAGTGCTCTTCTAGAAGAAGCCGAGTTGCACGATTTGGTGATCCTCTCAGCGTCTTCGGGCGAAAGCCATTGCCCGTATCCATTGGAAGCTTCCGAAGAAGAGATCGGGCACTCCTTTGGAAAATTCCCCCTAACGAGAAAAATGCTCCATCCGAAGCTCTTGAGCGAGTCCAGATAGGCTGAGAGGTAGAATCTCGAGAGGTGCTCGGGTGCTGCTAATAGGCTGTCGAAATTGTACCACTCACCGTTCAGTTTTCGGATGCAGAACCAATGGTCCTGTAAATGACAGATGAATGCGTTTTCCTTTTCGGGATCTATCTGAGCTGGCTCGGCCACTGGACTGTTCATCGGAATGACTTGCAAATCCCATACTTCTAGAGCTTTCTGCAGAACCTGCACGACAAAAAAAATCGTATTACTAAATACTTTGCTTTTACTGTTGGATAAGGAAAAACGAAGCTGTATTTTCAGAATCAAGAATCAGAGGCACTTTTGGTTAAACAGGGATTCCCGGGCACAGTTTGTCGTGTAGCTCATTAAAACAAGCTTGTCCTAATTAAAGTTTGACATACTTATCCCTGAATCTATCACATAATCATTTAAATATCGAGCAATCTCCGGAAAACACAAAAAATAACAGCTCAATCGGAATGAAATTTCGGGGTTAAAATGTGTGTTTTCAGCTACTTCTCAGAAAATGTTATCCAGACAAGACAACTAGCGAACAACTAGCGACACTGGTTCAAATTTGAAGTTAATTGTCTACAGTGTAATAATAATAACAGTAACAGATTAAATGCAAGGCTGCAATAAAATTAAATTATCCGAAAATTTTAAGACTCTCTACCCATATCCAGACACGTTCCTTGCCTTTGGCGCAGAGGTCTACGAATTGACTAGGCGTTAACCAGAAAGTTTGATGGAGGTGGATCTTAGTAAACGGGGTATGTTTCCTATAGAGATCTTACGAGTAGTTGTGAATACTAATGAACATATTCAGAGCTTAAATTAATCCGGTCATAACCAAATGTTAAAACTCATAAAGGTCTCAACTTTTCACATGTAATGGTACCAATATCGTATAATATCATACAAGTAAGGATTCACATTTGCAAACCACCTACTCTAGTTTATGACTATGTTGAGCATTAAAATGTTGATTATGCAATATGAAGGCACACCGAAAATCGTCATTACACGATAACAATGCACGTATACGTTGCTCCACATGACTTATAATTTTGTAGCACTTTAACTTGACCGTTATGCTTCAGAAACTACTTGAAAATAAAATATCTAAACCCCTATTTGGTCAAAAGCCGTAAAAGGGAGCTCGTTTAAGTTGAAATGCAGTGACACTAGAAAAAAGCTAATTCCTTTTCCAAGATACACAGCTCAGATGTAAGCCCACACTTGCAAAGAAGCAAAATGAATTCATAGTGGTAACAACTTACATTCAAAATTTCTTGCTTAAAGGTAAACTATAACAAATTAATTTCTAATTTGATCAGCCACCAAAAAACCCTAATTATATCATTTTTCTTCCACTTTGTACTGTGTGTTTTTCAGCTAAAAATCCACTCTTTCGTGAAACACCAACAAAAATTAAAAGAACAATCACATTCTTGAAAAAAAAATAAAAAAATCATCCTTTGCAAGAATAGAACGGCAATTCAACTTCAGAAATAACAGCGCCAACATAAATTCATTCATTCGTTAAACTAAGCCGAAACAATAATAATAAAAAAAAATAGAAATCGTGAAGAAACTGAAATTAAAATTAATGTAAAAAGAAACTTAAAAAAACAAACCTGGATGCTGAAGTCTCCATCTAGAGAAACGTTGTGCGAAAGCTCCGGGAGATAATCTCCGGTGACGGAGCCGAGCATCATCTGCCGCTCCGTGCGATCGAGATCCGACGCCAGCGCCGCCAAATCGAACTCCGAAAAAAAAGGCCCCTGCAACACCGTATTCACGCAATGCACCGCGCACAGCTTCGACTCTTGTACCTCGTGGTACAATATCCCCCCATTGCTCGCCCCTCCTCCTCCTTCAGAGCTACTATTCATTGCTCTACTTTTAATTGGGATTTTTCCGCAGAAATTGGGGGAGTTTGGTGGAGAAGATGAGAAACGATCGAGGGATTTCAGAACGAAAGTTGAAGTCTTGATGAAATTGAAAACGTCAGCGTTTTGTCAAAGAGTGGACCTTCTGTTAATTTAAGACAAACCGGATATGTAATAAGTGGGCTCTCCTTTGGGCTTTTACTATTAATTTCTTTTAGCCCATCAAAATAACTATATATTTAGCTTTCATAAAATAATATATTAATTGACAAATAAAATTGCAATTACCCCTTTTCCTCTTGTTTGGGTAATTACAATTAGGCTGCGGCTATATGCAAGACTAATTCCACTTGTGCAAGATCAAATTAAATTTTTCAATGTATAAATAATATAATACCCTTACTTGTTAAAAAAATAGAAAATTCCAAATGTGCAATACTAAAAATTCAAAAACAAAAAAAACCCTATCACAAAACCACAAGACCAACTCTCATCTTCTCCATCAAAACCTTTCTTCTTCCTCATCGATAAACCCACAAAACCTAAACATTCAAAATCATCAAAACTCAACAATTCTTACAAAGATGGCAACTATGGAGTCATAAGACATCAAAATAGAAGGATCTACAGTGGAATAATCCAAGAAGTTATGCATTTATGTGTTTTTTAATTTTTTTAGCTAGAATGTCGTTTTTCCAAAAAAATTCCGCGCAGACGCAGTCGACATGTACATGTCGAATTTTATAGGCAAAAATCGACATTGAGATGTCGATGTTTTAGTACAAAATCGACACCTTAGTGTCGAAATTTAATTGTTAGTAAATTAGTCCAAATATACTAAATTTCGACATTAAGGTGTCGAATTTAACGATATATACTCGACACCTTAATGTCGAAATTTAGTTGTTTCATATTCGACATGTACATGTCGAATTTTGTAGGTAAAATCGACATTGAGATGTCGATTTTGGAGTAAAAAATCGACACCTTAGTGTCGAAATTTAACTGTTAGCAAATTAGTCCAAAATTTACTAAATTTCGACATTAAGGTGTCGAATTTATGGACATATATTCGACACCTTAATGTCGAAATTTAGTTGTTTCATATTTTTTTATTATTTGTTATTTGGTCTTGCATGAACAAACAAAAGTCAATTTAATTTATGGGTATATTTGTCATTTCATCTTAATAAAATGGAATCTTTTGGAATCTTTCTTTAATTTGGTCTTGCACAAGTGGAATTAGTATTGCGTATAGCCGCAACCTTACAATTATCCTTCAACTATGAATTTTCTTACACGTCCACATTTATGGTGTCAAATCACATAACCTTCTAGATTCCGTGGAATGTTCTCTAGTTTGTACTCGTTTTGTGCAAAAATGCAGTTTTTGATGCACCACGATACGATATTTGCGAGTCAAGAGACACATCTTATGATCTTTGTTCAAAATGTGGAGCTTGAATGAGGTAAAACGGCTACAAATTGAAGAATTCTACACATAATCTAAAAGATTCCACTAAATTTGATACTGCAAGAATTGACATGTAATAAAATTCATAGTTAAGGGATAATAGTAATTATTCAAACATGAGATAATTTTTCGTAATTTGGCATTACCTAAGAAGGTAGCTGCAATTCACCTAATTTTAATATTTTGATGGTCAATTATAATACTAGTTGTAATAATTTGGTAGGACCTTAATAAATGTCATGGTCACCTAACCTGAGGAAAATTTGTTTGACTATTCAAATCTATTTAAAAAATCAACTAATGATTTTTTTTTTTTATATTTATAAAATATTATTCAATGCAAGTATTAATCTGAATAAATAACGTGCTTCATACACTCAAATGAAACCATTCCACAACAAATTCAGTGTAACAAAATTCCAATTCATCATTTATAAATTTTGGTTTTTTTTTTTTTTTTTTTTGGCAAGATTTATAAATTTTAGCTAATTGAAATTAAACATAAATACTAGTGAGAACTTGCCAATTTGTGTTGTGTTACCAAATCCCAATTGTCACGGTCTGCCCTAAGAAGCATAACATCGAAATTATCGAGCCCAATGGCCCAATAATTTTTTTATTTTAATTTTTAATTTTTTAATTTTAATTTCTTTGTTTTATTATATATATATATATATTTTTTTTTTATTATTTATTATATATTTATTTTTATTTTTTCAATTTATTTAGCATAGAAATCATCGAAAATTATGCAAATCTGTAATTAGTGACGATCTTTCCTATGCTCCCTCTCCCGTATTAACCTCTCTCTCTCTCTTTCTCTCTCTCTCTAACTCACTCTCTCACTCCTCTCAATTCCTCCGATCGGCCTCTTCGTCATATCCATTATTATACGGTCGTTTCCCATTGTTGCTGCATTCGGTTTATTAGGTTTGTTTTCCTTCTCTATTTTCACGAGGATGCATATGTTTTTTTTATATAATTAATTGATATTAAGATCGAATTGCTTCAATGCTGGATGCATGTGTTATACCCTATGTTGATTTGAATCTGCGCTTGTGGTTTTGGGTTATCGGCGTGATTTGAGCTAATTGGGGTTATTAATTTTTGTTTATTTTTAGTAATTCAGCTGATTAGTGAAGTTTACCTCGCTCTGCTAGTGAATCGAGTAGTTGCTGTGTAGAAACTATTGATTGCTTTTTGTTCGCTTAATTTTGTTGTTGTCTGATTCATGTGTTCTTGGAGCTTGTTTCTGTTAAGCTTCCTTCTTTTCATTCATTTGCTTATTGGATTAGTTGTGTGTCCTATTATATTCGTTCACTTGCAGCGGTTAATACCGAAAAATCACGAACTTTCAGCTCGCCGAATTACTTAATTGAGAATTTAATTGCAATCTGTGCATAAATTATTTGCTCCTGCATACAAAGTTGAAGAAAGTGTGTCAATAACTATCATTTTTCTGAACGTCAATCCTCAATTTCTAACATGATTCCACTATCTATTGTCTCTGGGATTATCTATTTCCGCGATCCAGATTATTCTGATTACAAGGTGGAAAAATGGCTTCTGTCACCCAGCCTCCAGCGTCATTCACTGGGAATTTGGCTTCGAAACCAACTGCTTCAGATATTCTTAGGAGCTCGAGTAATGGTGCCTGTGGTGTACCCCTAAGATCCCTTGGAAGATCCCAATTAGGGGCAAAAAGGAGAGACTTCACTATATCTGCCAAGGTCAGGAAAGTTAAAAAGCATGAATATCCGTGGCCGGAAGATCCCGACCTAGATGTTAAGGGTGGAGTCCTTAGCCACCTCTCTCCTTTCAAGCCTTTGAGAGAGAAGCCAAAGCCAGTCACACTTGATTTCGAGAAACCTCTTATGGATCTGCAGAAAAAAATAATCGACGTACGACCAATTTAAACCTTTTTGGTACATTTATCGACATAACCCTTCACATAAAAAATGTGATCCCTCGGTTTAGTCCTTTCTCCTTTCATGCTACAGGTGCAAAAGATGGCAAACGAAACTGGCCTGGATTTCAGCGATCAAATTATCTCACTAGAGAATAAATATCAACAGGTATATTCAGCATTAAGTACTCTTTGCCATATCAACTAAGTAACTTCAAACTCATGTGTTCATGTGATGCTAGCTGCCAATTTTATTCATTTCTTATCATGTATATTGTAGGCTCTGAAGGATCTTTACACACATCTGACCCCTATACAACGTGTGAACATTGCACGGCATCCCAACAGGCCGACATTCCTTGATCATGTCTTCAATATTACTGAGAAGGTTTTTGATCCAATTTCTTATTTTCAGATTCTGTTTTTGTAAATAAATGCATTTTACTAGACATAGTTGCTACAATGTTATACTATTTGATAAAATTTATTAGTAAAATAAAGAAGACTATAATTAATCTTTTCATTTACGTACATCCAGTTTGTAGAGCTCCACGGTGATCGAGCTGGATATGACGATCCTGCAGTAGTCACTGGACTCGGTACCATAAATGGCAGAAGTTACATGTTCATGGGCCAACAGAAAGGAAGGAACACAAAAGAGAATATTCAGCGCAACTTTGGGATGCCTACCCCTCACGGGTATGCATATAGAACATTATTTCTTAATTTGAACCTTCTTCATGAACTTTTGCAATGTGAAAAGTAGCAATACAACCTGTCCTAGATGTAATCTACACACAATCATTCATAATGTTTTTTGTAGTCAGATTTTCCAACAAAGCATTTAACAAGGAAATTCCTTTAAAAGGATATGGTACTGACAATAACATATTGGTCTGAACAGTTACAGGAAGGCACTACGCATGATGCATTATGCTGATCACCATGGATTTCCCATTGTCACCTTCATTGATACTCCAGGGGCGTATGCTGACCTTAAGTCTGAGGAACTGGGCCAAGTACTGTATATATAGTCATTCTGTAACGCAAAGTCCTAGAGATGACTGAATTGTGCAAGCTAATCGGGTGTTATTTTATATGTAGGGGGAAGCAATAGCACAGAACTTGAGGACTATGTTCGGTCTGAAAGTACCAATTGTTTCAATTGTTATGGGTGAGGGTGGCTCTGGTGGGGCTCTGGCTATTGGCTGTGCTAACAAGCTGTTAATGCTTGAAAATGCAGTCTTCTATGTTGCCAGGTTCTTTTTTTCATCACATTTTAATGCTGATACTATCCATGTTAAGATACTTGCTTCATGTGTTCATGGTCTCATTACCTAATAAAGGATTGCAACAAAAAAAAATTATTATCTAAATTGCATTTATGGTACAATATTTAGACGGTGTAAATTCCTTGAAAACTACCTCCATGAGAGCATTTTCTGTACCACATCCTGTAAAGCTCCCGCATTTGTTAGTCTATTGCTTCCCTGGGCCTGTCACTTCTTATTATTATTTTTGCAATGAACATTTGTAATAGCTGCAAAAATGCATGTGAATCATCAGTTTGGGTTCCTTCTGGAATTCTATATGTTTCTCAACTGTCTTCATTTCAAATACCTCTTGTGGCGTCTTGGTACTTGGCCTCACATCTTTTATGTGAAGTTACGGGGCTAAAATCATTTCCTTCACCTCTTTTTTTCCCTTTTCCTGATTTATGAGATTTTGACTTGGGCCTTTCCATTTCCATGTCACAGTCCTGAAGCATGTGCTGCAATCTTATGGAAGACTGCAAAAGCTTCACCAAAGGTGATTTATGGATGTCAAATCTGGTATGTATGTCAAGAACGGATGTCATAGTTGTAACTTTTTTTTTCTTTTCTTTTCAGGCTGCTGAGAAGCTAAAGATAACAGCTACAGAGCTGACCAAGCTACAAATTTGTGATGGTGTTATCCCTGTAATACTCATTCTCCTTCCCTTTTCTGGTTTTATTTTCCTTGCAACTGCATTATAATTTCTTCTAGAACTAGCAAATTGTACTTGTTCCTTAAGCGTATTTTCTCTGTTTTCCTGCCATTATCTTTCTTTACATCATAATTTATTCTAGAAGCAAACTGTAAATTTTTCTTTGAGCATGGAATTCTCGTTAAACTTATTTTCTCATTCTCTCACCATCTATGAACGTAGACCAATTAATAAATCGACCTCGTATCATTATTTGCACCATCTATCTTCAGGTTCAGTGAACTGATTTAATTTGCATTTTTTAAATCTGTCGCTTTTCGCAGGAACCTCTAGGTGGTGCACATGCAGATTCCTATTGGACTTCACAACAGATCAAAACTGCAATTATTGAGTCAATGGATGTGAGTGGCACTTTCTTCATTTTCCATTTTATTGAGTTTACTAGTTTATATACATTTTGTAAACGAAAGAAACTCAAATGATACATCTCTGATCGGGCAGGAACTTACAAAGATGGACACAGAAACACTTCTAAAACACAGGGCTCAAAAGTTCCGGAAACTTGGTGGATTCCAGGAAGGAATTCCAATCGATCCCAAAAGAAAGGTCAACATGAAAAAGAAAGAAGAACCCATAATGCCTATAAGTATGACTTCGGAAGTGGAGTTAAGAGATGAAGTTGAAAAACTGAAACAACAGATTCTAGAAGCCAGTAAATCTTCTTCAGGGTCTGCAGATACAGGGTTGAAGGGTATGATTGAGAAGCTAAAAATAGAGCTCGATTATGAATATGACAAGGCTGCAAAATCTCTAGGCATGGAGGAAAAGATTCTGATGGTGCGTGAAGAAATTGCAAAAGCAAGGAATGTGAACGACCAGCTCGCACATCCTGCTGCTTTACAGGAAAAAATCGAGCACCTGATGGAAGAGTTTCAGAGAAACCTTCCCACAGCACCTAATTACTCCAGCCTGAGATACAAGCTCGATACTCTGAAAGAGTTATCCAATTCTCTAAATCCCTCGAAGAAGAGCGCCACCAAAGATGAACTGAAAATCGAAATCAATAAGAGATTCAACGAGTTTGTTGATCGGCCTGAAATAAAACAAAAGATTGAGACGCTGAAGTCTGAAATAGCAAAGTCGGATGTCGATGCAAGCCCGGAATTACAGAGAAAGATTGCACAGTTGAGCGCAGAATTAGATGCGGAATTTAAGGATGTCCTTAACTCATTGGGGTTGCAAGTTGTCTCTTCAGACAGAGCAACCAAGGCGAAAGTAGATGCTTTTCATGAGGAAGTTACTATGATTATAGACGATTTCGTAAACTCTTCGGATTTGAAAGAGAAGATCGAGGTTTTAAAGGCAGAGGTGGCAAAAGCAGGAGATACACCAGATGAAGAATCGAAGAGTAAGATCGAGGCTTTAGCTGCAGAAGTGAAACAAGTCATAAAGGAGGCTGTAAGTTCAAAGGAATTAAAGGAGAAGCATGAGAAGTTGGTGGCTGAGATATTAGAAGATAACGAAGATGACGACTCTGAAGTAGATGAATCTCAAGTAAATGTCGATCTAGAAGTTAACCGAAGCTTTGTCTGAGAAAATTCTACTACAGGTGAAGATTGTTGTTCGAACTATATTTTACATGCTATGTTGTTTCTATTTTTTTTTTTACTTCTAGTTTTGGGGATTTTGATTTGGAAAAATGTTAGGTGGCGTAGAGAATTTGCTTGGATGTTTGTTTCTAAATTATTTTTTTGATTTTAGTTCAGTTTGATTGTTGAATGTAATGTTTCGGCAGATGATGCTGGGTATTTTCGAAACTCGAGTACATTTGCGTAAAATAAAAATCGAGTTATAGTGGCATCTGGTGAAATGGTGAAAAGGCAAATTACAAAAACAATTATCGTTCACCTGCATCGCCCAATTTTGATATTTCGAAACTGCTGGTTAAACAAATGAGACTGCTGCTTCTAACTTTTAACTCCATTTTTATTTAGATAATTTTTTAATTGCATGGGCTAAAATAGATTATAACATGGCAAGAATTCTCCGAAAAAACCCACAAATAAAATTGAAAAATAAATCTAAATCGGGACATTTGGGGTAAACCACATAGGTGATGGTGAAATCCTTTGTATGCTCCCGACATCACACGGATAATAACACGGTGACACCGTACCGTCTTCGTAGCTGAAAATACCAATATCATGCCCACCGTACGTGTTTCCACACCTATCCGGTGGGCTATACGTGTCGGTAAAATAAATAGAGTTAGGCTTCAATCCGATATAATCATCGGCGCACAAAGCAAACCCATGATTAATACCGATAAAAAACGCCAATCCATCCAACGAGCCCTTATCCATGTACTTGAATAATCTACCCTTTGAACAATATCTATGAACATCGAAACCGATAGTCTTGTACGGAACATCGTCCGAGTCATCATCTGAGTTCACTCGCTCCATGACGAAACGCCTCACGAGAAAGAGTTCGTCGGAGTGGTCGGATACAACGAGGAATCTCAGGTAGCCGATCTCGGCTTCGTGGTTGTCCATTGAAGCGAGGAAGGTTTGACCGTAGTCAACTGCCACGTCATCCATTGGGATCCTACGTGGATACCTGTGGTCGCGTAGGTCCCACGCGTCGAACTCGTCTTCTGATGTGATTGAGAAGAAGAGTTTTTGGTTTGTGGAGTAGACACATGATTTGTATGACCTGATTTCGGAGGTGGTGGAGGAATATTTTCCGATGGGAGTCCAGTCCAAGCTCCGGCCAGGCCAGCAGAAGGCCAGCCTGTCTTCGACGCCGTAAGTAATCATTGCGCGGCAGTGTTTTTCTTCTTCGTCGGGGGATGAGGAAATGATGACGTTGGTTACGCAGCCGTAGTTGTTAATTGGGGGGAGTTTTAGGTGGCGGCCGGAAATTGGATTGAAGAGAAACAGATCGGAGTTGCTGTTGTCGAACAAAGCGATCCATCCGTGCGAGCATCCGACAAACTCGGCATTTTCGTAAGGCAACGGCAGTTCTGATTTTCCGTCGCCGGCGAAACTCAGTACCTCGTTCTCCGCGAGGCTGTAGAAGTTATAAACCATGTCTCCTCCTCCGCCGCCGCCGCCTTCTCCGAAGAAAGGTGGTAGCATCAGCCACGGAGAGGTAGTCGGAGGCAAACGAGGGACTGATTCGTCAGAAATACTCGCCGTACGGATCCCAACACAACCGCCGGCGAAAATATTGGGAGACGATTTTGGAGAAATATTCATCCCGTGAGAAGATCGGAAATCAATTTTCCGATTAATCCGAATCGAAAACTGCGCATCTCGGTTTCGATAGATTAAACGTAACCGAGAGCCATAACCATAACCACCGAAGAGATTTGGAGACGGTGGCAGAAAAAGCAAGCTCGGAGATCCGGCGGAGCAGGAAGGCATGATTAAGAACCTAGTAGTCTACGTCACTACGGAATTGGGATTCAATTTATCTAGGGTTTTCCTCTACAAAAATCAATCAGACCTTATAAATAGACGACGAATCTTAATTTGTTCATCATTAAAATTCCATCACCTTCTTCAATGTTTTGTTATGTAATTTTGATAAATATATATTTTTTCTTAAATTATTTATAATATTCGATGAGAAGGGTACACAAATCCAGCCCAACTACTCAAATAGCCCACCACTAGCCTTTTTCAAGTCCATCAATAGGTTTCAACCTGCATAAATTATGGGTGAAAATTGGAACGAAATTACGGTGCAGATTCCATTTTTTTTTTTGTTTTTTTTTTTCCGGGAATGAAATTAGGATACATATTAGAATTCAGTATCCTCTCCGATTTTAATTTTCGGTAAATTGAATTTTTGTTTCGAGACTTACATTTATAAAATTAATATTATTATGTATTTTATGTTATATGCGACTAAAAATTTAAAAATTTCGATTTACGAACAATTTTTTCATTAAGATTGCGTGGTAAAATGATTTAAATTCAACTTACATCTTATTACAAGAATTAGCAAAATAATTCAAACATTAGAAGTTCATGCAACACAACAACATAAGCACAAACAATAATCAAATTAAAGTTAACAAATAAACTCATTAATTAATATAAAAAAGGGATGACGGATTTCCTAGTGTTGGGATAATCCTCCCCAAATTTCTCCAAATACCACTTATGATTGGCCACAGCTCTTGGCACCAAATTAGCACACGTGTACAACAAAAACCCGAGCCCGGCCCATGACCACGTCATCAAAGCCCAGCCCAACCACTCCATAATCTCCCCAAAATAATTCGGACAGCTCACAAATTCAAAAAGCCCACCCTTAGGTATCTTATACCCACCACCGCCGCCGCCCTCTTTCAAGCCCATCAACACACTGTCCGACCACACATTCGCCACCGCACCGCCGCCGAACACCACCGCGCCGCCGGCCATCCGCCACCAGAACCACCCATCTCCGTCAAGATCCGCGTACTCGGAAACCCATCTGCCTTGCAAGTAAGCATTCAGCAAATTAAACCCGAAAGCCAACAAAGCTATACTCACCGGAAAACCCGGTTTCTTGATCTGGTTTGTGGGGGTTCTGAGGAAGAGGCGGAGGGGGTAGATGAAACTCCGGTGGAGGTAGTGGAGGAGGAAAGGGGAGATGAGTACGACGGCGCGTGGGTTGGTGCTGTTTCTGCCGTGGGGGAAGAGGAGGAGAGTGAGCCATATAGTGGGGCTCTCCATCAGACACCAGGCTAGCGGCGGCGGGATGGTGGGCCCCCATCCGGGGCGGTGGTGCTTGCCGTAAGGGGCGGTGAGGAAGAGGAGAGAGAAGATAGTGGGGGGTGTGATGAGGTAGAGTGAGAGGAGGCTGTAGTGGAAGAAGTCTTCATCGGAAAACATTTTTGATGCGTTGACTTTTTCTCTAGGCCAATTAGCCTAAACTATTTATTGTTATTGTTCCCATTTAAATTGGGATGCATTTAATTGCAATTTATTAATTAATTTATTTATTTTTTGACAAAATCTAATTAATTAATATTATTTCTTTGTTGGATCCAATGTTTATTTCTGGCGTTATGACCTATGTGTTCTTTATTCTTTCCAATTAAAAAAAGAAAGGCCTTTTTCTTTAGGCAACTTTCTATTACTTTATAGTCCATCAAAATGATAATTTGGTTAGCAATAAGACACGTTTTCTTTTTTAATTTCAAATAATTATAATAAAATTCTCTTGTTCCTACACTTTACGAAAATACCCTCGTATTGGTATTTGCTAAAAGTTCTTAAAAGAGCGTGAAGCGTGTTTGTGAATAGTGCGGGACATGTATTACGACGAGTATGAGGTGCGTTATGCTAACGTTTACGGTCGAGGTTCACTACCAATTTTGTAGAATGTACTACCATGTTTTTTGAAATACTAAATTCTCAAAGTTTACGTTCAACTTTCAGAAATTTATCGTCAATTTTTTTAATTTACTACCATAGTTTACCATGCATTTTTGTTTATTCTTCTCAAATTAACCAGAAAAATACTCGTATTGTGAGTGTTCAGAGTGAAAAAAGTTGTATTGAAATTCAAATGATATTTTTTTCTGTCAGATATTACATAAGTTTAGTAGGCCTTGTTCGGCTGTAAAAATAAAACTATATAAGATAAGATTAAATAATCTAATAAATACCCAATTTTTTAACCGGGACGTTCAATATAAAAACTCATTAAAAAGCAACATAAAACAATAAATATTTGGATGATTATAAATAAATTTGAGTCATTTGTCTTTCAAATGGAAGCCATCGGCCCACAAGTAGGAGTTGTAGATCCTATTGGGAGGCCCACGAAGCTCAAGCCCAATAGGGTATATGGGCCTTAATATTCAGAACCAGTAATTCGATTTTATTTTTTATTTTTTATTTTTATCTAAAAAAATTAGAAAATTAGCAATCGAATTTAATTTATGTAAGAATCTTCTTATTGAAACTAATTTAGATTTGGTTCAGATTTTTTTTTTTTAAATTAATTTGGTTCTCCAATTATAATTTTATAATTTGATGGACTTATTACAGCCTGCAACGAAGTGCAAATATGCCGAAATAGAAGGGCATTTAAACATATAAGAAGATTTTAATTGGTTTAATGAAAAAAGAAAAAGAAAAAGAAAAAAGAAAAGGGAGAAGAGAAGAAGAAAAATTAAAGAATGCATCTTCTGTAAATTCGTCGATGCTCCAAATTCCGAACTGCTTCTTTCTCTCAGATCTCCTAAACCCTCCACTGGGGCTTTGACTTGACACAATTTCTCGCCCCCTTTTTTCCCTAGGGTTTCATTTTCAGTTTCAGACTAAGCGAAATCTTGGGGGTGTTTAATTCATGAAAACTTGGAGTTTTCTGTTTCTTTATTTTCTTGTTTTCACGTTATTATCGTGTTTGATTTTCGATTATGGAGTTTCTCAAGCGGAGGAGGAGAAAAAGAATAAATTTCGAGAGCGTGAGGCCACTGACGATGCCCTAGGTTACCCCAATTTGTAAGTTTTTTTTAATGCTATTATTCTAGATCAACATTTTGCATTTCAATACTCTGATTGGATTGGGGCAAAAAAAAAATTTATTTTTTTATTAAATTCATCTGAATTGGGTTGTTATGGGTAGAAGCGGAATTTTTTTATAATTGGGTGATGTCAGTCAGTTCGTTTATGATAAAACAGTTCAAAAATATATTGAAATTAAGTGATTTTGTATTCATGCAACTTTTTTTTTGGATCGGTTTGGTAATATATTGTAATTGTTCGTTTTGTGTGTGGATAGTGATGAAGATGAATTGTTGAATACACAATGCCCTCGGCATTTGGAACTGAGATGGCAAGCTGAAGTGAGTTCTAGCATATATGCGTCGCCTTTGATTGCGGATATTAACAGGTGACGTAAAAATAGCTGTCTTAATTGAAGTTTCTCGTATATCTAAATGCTTTATTCATGTTATGTTTCACTTTCGTTTCTCTTAGATTTTATGTGATATTATATGTTACTGAAGAATATTGGTTATTGAAGAATCGAATGATAGGTCAAGTCAACCTATGGTAGTATATTAGATGGATAATCAGATGATCTTTTCAAGAGGGGATTTGCTTGATTTTTTCCGATTTTGATCTATGACCGGATTGTAATATAATGCACTTTTTCATAATTTACAAGTTTGTCCATGTTCGATTTGTATTGACTTAGAATCTTGATGTAAATTCTTTTATATCTTAGTGATGGAAAGCTTGAAGTAGTGGTTCCATCCTTTGTGCATTACTTGGAAGTCCTAGAAGGAACCGATGGAGATAAATTGCCAGGTACAACTAACAGTTTGCAAAACTACTAGTAGTTACGGACTCTATGTCTTGTTATGCACGTAGAAAATATTTTATTTCTAAGTTATCTTTTACTATATATGTAAGCAGATGTATATAAAAGAATATGCATAACGATGAGTTATTGTGTTTTTGTGTAATTTATCAGGGTGGCCGGCTTTTCATCAGTCAACTGTTCACTCTAGTCCTCTTCTGTATGACATTGACAAGGATGGAGTTAGAGAAATTGCTTTAGCCACTTATAATGGCGAAGTGCTCTTTTTCAGGTAACGTTCCATTCCGCTACGTCGTCCTAAATGATTGGCTTTGCTTATTGTGACTTATTTCATTTTATTTTCTGGAAAAACAGGGTTTCGGGATATATGATGTCTGATAAACTGGAGATTCCGAGGTTGAGAGTTAAAAAAGATTGGCATGTCGGTTTGCATCCAGATCCTGTTGACAGGTCCCACCCAGATGTTCATGATGACCAACTCATCGAGGAGGCTCTTATGAATTCATTAGCTCGTACGTTTTTTTTTCCTTCAGTGAACTTTTTCTTCACATGCAATTGGCATAATCCATTTGCTCCAATGATCTTATGTTTTCTTGCTTTGAAATAAGCACAATGCTAGTCTGTTTGCTACAATTGCATCCCCCCCCCCCTCTGTGTGTGTGTGTGTGTGTTAAACATGTATCTCACAGCTGAAATATTTGATCAGACAATGCGAGTACGTTGGCAGCGAATATTACACACCCCACAGCAGGTCACCACGACTCACCAAATCCCAATCCAGAAAAACTTCACGACGACACATCAAAAAGCACAACTCCCGATAATATTCCACACAATCAGCTGAATGCATCTCAAGCGCAAACCGGGGTGGAAAATGTTACTAAACCAGGTGCAGACATCAAATTGTCACTAAGCACAAACGATACTGTAACTAACGTTGGCAATGGAGAAAGTGGAAACACTGTAAGAAGAAGGCTTCTTGAAGATAAAGATTCGAAAGAAAACGAGGATGTTCCTGCTGCAACAGTGGAAAATAATGGAGGTCTCGAAGCGGATGCTGACTCATCCTTTGAGTTGTTCAGGGATACCGATGAGCTGGCGGATGAGTACAATTACGATTACGATGAGTATGTTGATGAAACCATGTGGGGAGACGAGGAATGGACTGAAGCACAGCATGAGAAATTGGAAGATTACGTTCACATTGATGCACACGTCTTGTGCACTCCTGTAAGTATAGTGATGTATTTGGAGCTTTCTTTCTTATTGGCTTGTTTTTTTTTTTGAACTATAGAATCACATTTCGGTTTTTATTTCTCTCCAGGTAATAGCAGACATAGATAATGATGGTGTCAATGAGATGGTTGTTGCTGTTTCTTACTTCTTTGACCGCGAGTAAGTTTATTCTTAAAAGCAAATAATTCACCTTTTCTTTTTTCTTTTCTTTACAGTTGTTCTTGATAATGTCAGTTGATTAATTTATAATTTGGTCAGGTATTATGACAATCCAGAGCATTTGAAGGAACTTGGTGGCATTGATATTGGAAAGTATGTAGCTGGTGGTATTGTTGTTTTCAACCTCGACACGAAGCAAGTTAAATGGACTGCTCAACTGGATATGAGTACCGACACTGGAAATTTCCGTGCCTACATATATTCTTCTCCTACAGTTGTTGATTTGGATGGTGATGGCAATTTGGACATTCTTGTCGGCACTTCTTTTGGCTTGTTTTATGTCTTGGACCACAAAGGTATGCACAGAATTCTCATACAAACATTTATACGAGCTTTTCTCAACAGTATTGTACTTAACTGTTGATTTATTGGTTTAGGCAAAACTAGAGAGAAGTTTCCTCTTGAAATGGCTGAAATTCAAGGAGCAGTAATTGCAGCTGATATAAACGACGATGGGAAAATCGAATTAGTGACAGCCGATGCACACGGAAATGTTGCTGCTTGGACTGCACAGGGAGAAGAAATTTGGGAAACACATCTTAAGAGCCTTGTTCCTCAGGTAATACTGCAATATTTCTACTCCTAATTAAGCTATAAAATATGTTTACACTATGTTAACAATTACTATTTTGTCCCTAGGGTCCCACGATTGGAGATGTGGATGGGGATGGACACACAGAGGTGGTTGTTCCGACACTATCCGGAAACATATATGTTCTTAGTGGCAAAGATGGATCAATTGTACGGCCGTACCCTTATAGAACACATGGCAGAGTAATGAATCAAGTTCTGTTAGTTGATTTGAGCAAACGTGGTGAGAAGAAAAAGGGACTCACGATTGTTAGCACATCGTTTGATGGGTATTTGTACCTCATAGACGGGCCCACATCGTGTGCTGACGTGGTGGATATCGGAGAAACATCGTAAGATATTTGAAATCCTTTTAATAAATAACAATTCGTGATCTTGATCTGATTTTTTTTTTTTTTGTTTAATGGCAGATATAGCATGGTTTTGGCTGACAATATAGATGGTGGGGATGATCTTGATCTTGTAGTCACCACGATGAATGGCAATGTCTTTTGTTTCTCGACTCCTTCGCCACATCATCCTCTCAAGGAAAGGATATTTTACCGAACAATTACATGTGTTTTACACTTTTTCGCTTGATATCTTTTTTATATTCTCTAACAAAATCTTGCAATTTCCAGACTTGGAGAACATCAAATCAAGGGAGAAATAACGCAGCAAACCGTTTTAATCGGCAAGGAATTTATGTTACTCCATCGTCACGTACTTTCCGAGATGAAGAAGGAAAGAATTTTTGGGTTGAAATCGAGATTGTAGATAGATACAGGTTCCCTTCTGGCTCACAAGCTCCTTATAATGTCACGGTATGTAATTTTCTTCCGCTATTAATTTTTCAATTTTTTTCTTCTAATTGACTTTTTACTTGTGTACTTAATCTGTTTTTTTTTTTTTTTTTTGTAATAATAACAGATAAGTTTGTTGGTACCTGGTAATTACCAAGGAGAGAGAACAATTAAGCAAAACCAAATATTCGATCGAGCAGGGAAGCATAGGGTGAAACTTCCAACTGTAGGAGTAAGAACTGGAGGGACTGTAATGGTGGAGATGGTCGACAAAAACGGAGTTTATTTTTCGGATGATTTCTCACTTACTTTCCATATGTATTACTACAAACTGTTGAAATGGCTGCTTGTGCTTCCAATGCTTGGAATGTTCGGTATTCTTGTTATTCTTCGACCTCAAGAAGGGATGCCGCTGCCTTCATTTTCGAGGAACACTGACTTGTGATTTTTAGAGCTGATTTTAGTGAGAAATGTTCGATATACGTGTTTTTGGGATCGATTAGAAAGAATCTCGACTGTGATTTTGCAGAGTCTACTCGAGATTGGAGCTGAAATTATCTATTCTTTTGGTGTCCCAAAGCACAAATATATACTTGTTACAAGTTTGGGATTTTGAATTACGAAATCGAAGGCAATGCTTTGACTTAGGAAATTTGTTTACCTTCTTTTTCGTTTGCTCATGTGCAGTTCACTTCTGTAAGTCTTTTTTCGAAGAGCACTTTGTAAGTCAATATATTGCAAATGTTGATGTATGACAGCACGTTGAATTCGATTTTACTGGATCAGTATCCCGGGATATATGTTAATCTTCTTTTTCATTTAACATTGATTTTGTTGTTGTGCTTATATATTCTAAGTGTGAATTTTATATTATATATGCGCATGATATGATACAACTCGATGAAATTCACTAAAAGTTACAATTGACAAACAATATTTGCCGAGGCTGATTCAAGGCTGCAACTTCAAGCTACGACAGAACACGAATATCTCGATCAAATATCATTAGAGACGTAATATACAGCCAAATTCAACCAAATACACTTTTCACCAGTATACCAAACACAATCGGGGGGGGGGGGGTGTATATATACTGAAACAGAAGACATTGGGAAATCAAAAGGTCACTTTAGTTTATTACAAACAATGTTTTCAATAAAAAAAGTTGAAATTGTAAGAAACATAAGAACATGAAAACATAAGCATTACTAGTATGCTTGCAGTATAGGTCTCTTGCCAAGCCTCTTGATTTCTCTATCCATTTGACCAGTAAGCATCAATCCGAACATTTTGTAGTCACATATCAGAGACCAAATCGGGTGTCCGAAAGTTGCGGGCACGTTCCCTTCGACAAAGAAGTGGCTGTACCATGCCAGACCATATCCAATTACAGGCACAAATATCAGAAACCACCAATTGAAGATCAGTGAGTATACCAAGCACAAAAAACTGCAAATTGTCCCTGCAAAATGCCAGCGCCTTGTTGCTGGTTTTGAGTGCTGGCTCATGTAGAACGGCCAAAATTCTTCCATGCTCCTGAAATTCATGTCTTTAAAGCAAATTTGAAGTGACCCCAAATTGCTAATTGTGATAAAAATTGAATCTTGATTGGGAAATAGAAGGTTCAAGAAAAAAAAACCCTAATTCGGAAATTCTTGATTCTTGAAATTGAAAAAAAACCCGGAATTTCTATTTGGGCTTGATCAATTCTTTCGAACAAACAAACAGACCCGACCCAGATCACCAATTATGATAAAAATTGTATCTTTGATAGGAAAAATAGATAATTCAAAGAAAAATCCCAAAATCGAATCTTTTTTATTCTTGAAAGTTCGATTTAGAAAGACCCGAAATCCCTATTGGGCTTTTATCAATTCTATTGAACAATCAGACCCGACCCAGATCACTAAATATGAAATTCTGCAAAAAAACTGAAGAAGTCTGGAGAGAAAAAGAGGGAATCCCACCAAGAATCTGTTTAATTTGATTGTGGGAAAGAAGTAATAAAACTTAGTTAAGAAGAGAAAGTTGGTTGATAAAGGGTAAATAGTTGCTGTCTGAATCTTGAATATTTGTTGATGAACAGAAGTGTGATGTGTTTGTGCATCATCATTTGTTATGGGCAATTGTGAAGAGAGAGCTTTGTACAAGATCAATCATTGGCCCCTCCTAATTTCCATCCACATATGATATATCAATTCTTTATTATTATTATTATTTTTACCCCTCTTTAGGTCAATGATCAGCAGCAATTGTACATTGTTCTTAACTTTTCTGCATCTACCTAACAATAAAAACTAACACATGACAAAAATAAGAAAATTCATTTATTGTTTTTTGTCTGGAATATTTCTGTGTCAGTGCCTGGGCCATGTAATATATAATTATTTTCTTAAATATAAATTTGGCTTTGGCTTTTGGCTTGAGAATTTGATCCCATGTCAGATTTTATCAGTTTCTTGATTTCTTCTTAAATATAAAATTAATAGAGTTGAGACCAGTCAACTTCTATTAACTTAGCGAAATATTAATTTAACGAAATATTTTTTAGCACGGGATCGGGAAAATGTATTATGTAAACGAGGTTATTAATTTATCGAGGTTTCTACTGTATAATTTCATTAAATTTTCAATTATATGAAAAAAGTGATCTCATTCATTCCATCTAAAAGACTCTTTCTCCAGTTGCGTACAAATTCCAGAAAACGGTCGTAGCAAAATAAAGGCACGCCGTGAGGGTTAAGAATGCTTGGAAAGATCCTAGCCACTGCACGAAGAATCCTGTTCCGATTGTACTAATTATTGCTGCTAATGTTCCAGCTGAATTCGAAATCCCTGCAATTAATTTTTTTTTTTTCGTAATTATTAGTACGATATTGCTGCTCAATCGAAATATTTGGAAGAGGAAAAAAAATATTTAAAAGAGTGTGTATATATATTATATACCGTGAAGATATCCGGCACATTGTGGTGCAATATCCTGAAACAAACAATCACAAGAAGGAAAATTAATTCGAATTTTCACCGAAAAAATAGTAGTAAACGACTAAAACAAAGCCAAAAATAAATAAATAAAGCTTACTTGCATATTGAGTAAAAAGCCAGCTTGACTGAAAGAGCTTAAACTCAGTGCTATTGTTAAAAATACAGCGGCAACCGTCGGTGTTTTTACGTAATTCAAACAGAGCAATGCAACTCCAGGCCCGATGAATCCAATCGACTGTCACGATCAAGAAAGTCACCCACATGTTAGTATAGACTTTTGGGTGTTTTTTACAGTGAAACATTAGCATTTTCCTTTTTTTTTATTACCTGCATAATTTTTCTCGCGGATGTAATGGAATATCCCGATTGTATTAAGTTATCCGATGCTGCACCGGCTATATAGCCGGATATTGCCATTGTTCCCCACGGAACTGCACTAAACCAAGCTGCTTGCTTCAGATTCACATCAAACACCTAACACATCAACCACTAAATATTATTATCAAATTTACCGAAAAAGAAATGTGATTTGAAAAAAAGACCCGAGAAACGTATAATTTAACGGCACTCACAGTTTTAAAGTAAACGGGCATCCACGACAGAAGAACGAAGTACCCCTGCATATGAAAGAGCACACTGCAGATTTAATTTATATTACTAAAAAAATAACATCGGTACCCTCTACATGTGGAAAAAAGAAAAGAAAAACGAAAGAAACTCACCCAGTTATTAGTGACATTAGCCAAAATAATTGCCCACGTCGGCAATTTCGATAGTAGAAGGGTTAGAGATGGAATCTTGGCCTTAATTTCATTAGAATCGGATTTTCCAGCTTGAATTAAACGTAATTCAGAGTCACTAATAGAAGCGCAATCTTGAGGGTCATTCGTGACCTTAAAAATCCAAGTAACTAACCAAAGAAGTCCAAGAGAAGTAAAAAGAATAAACGGCCCGGAAATTCCGATCGATGACATCATCACCGGAGTTAAAACCAACCCCACCACATTCCCGATCTGGAATCCCCCCATTGATATTCCAACAGCTGTCGCTCTTTCATGCGTCGGAAACCATCTAATAATATCGCAAATATCCATCAACAAATTGAAAAAAATTATTTCTTTTGTTACATTATATATTTGGTAAGAAAAATGAAGAATAGGAATATTTGGAATTTTTTTACCGAGATAAAAGGTTGTTCATTGAAGGTAAAGCTACGCCTTCGGCCAATCCAAAGAAAGCACGCATAATTAAGAGGCTAGCGGTTGAGTGATTTGCCGCCCATGGAGTGAGGAGAGTTGCTAGAGACCATAGAGCGGCACCCCATGCAATTACTTTTTTCCCTCCGTATTTATCGACTAAGGCTCCTCCGATTATCGATGAACACATATATCCCCATAAGAACGATGACTATATATATAAATCAATAGTTACATAAAATCAGCAAATGTACTTCGATATAAATCATTTACGAACCAAGCAATAATCGTACATTGGTGTTTTAATAGCGCGCACGTATTTCGATTCACAAGTTCATGATAAGTGTTTTTTTTTTGTGGATTCATATAAACGAAGTGAGTCTCGATAAATACTAGCGAGTACAAATAAGCGTCGATGTCGATGTTATATATATTCGTTTTAGATGTACAGTTAAAGAAAACAGAGGTTTTCATTGGCAAATGAAAATTTCTTGGCTTAAATTGTGGATTGTTTTTCCTAAGAATGTGTTTGCTTTGACTTAATCATGTGTTTTACACCTAGGATTTACTTTTGACTTAATCATGTGCTGACTATTTGACACGTGTGACTGAGTCAGATTCAGATATCTGCAGCTTTTCTGTATTCTTAAAATAATGGTCCTAGTCAATAATATTATTATTATATATTATTATAATTGAGGTTCAAAATCAGGGTTTTGGTACATCACACACTGTCAATTCTCATTCAGCGGCTGCGGCGGCGGCGGCGCCGGCTATACAAGCTACGCCACCGATCACCATCTCAACAACCACAAAAAATATAAAAATAAATATAAAAATAAAATAAAAATAATAAAAATAAAAATAATTAAGGGTACCTGAACAATGCCCAAGAAGGAACTGCTCCAGCCATGTTTGGCAGCAAGAGGTACAATGGCAACAGACATCACAACCCTATCTGCATTACACAAACACATCACCGCCGCCACCATCGCCACCACCTTAAACCTCTCCGCCGCCCTGAATCCGCCTTTGCTCCTCCCCACAAACAGCTCCCTCTCTAATCCCTCCGCCGTACACCTCACCGCACCGCCACCCCTCCTCCGCTTCTTCTTCTCATCCTCCTCCACCACAAACCCACTCTCTCTCCTCCGCCTTGCATGCAGATTTCCCAATCTTTCTCCACTCCCAACAGAAAATCTCATCACCCATTTTTTCCGAACTTGTGATCTCGAAAACGAATGCGCAGGCAATCCAAAACGAATCGGGTCTGAATTCGAAGTGGGCTGCCCCGAAGGTCTCCGAAGCTGTATCTTACACGGGCTGACGCATGCCATGAGCTGATGAGAGAGAGAAAGTAGAGAGAGAGAGAGAGAGAAGAGAGAGAGAGAGAAATCAGAGGCGTGGTTCTTTTTTTGTATAAAGATTAAAGAATTAGAGATAAAAATAATAATAGATTTTTTTTCCTTTTTTTTATGTGGGAAAAAAAATATATACTGACGATGGTGGCTATTTAATGAGACAGCCAAACTGTATTCAAAGTGGGGTTTTGTTGCAGAAGAAAGATAATAAATCTGAATTTTCTGCGGAAAAAAAAAGGCAGAAATAAATTTCGACAGTTTTAATTTGAGGAATGAAAAGAAAGAAACAGAGGATGGGTTGGTGAGCTTGTGAGATGTTCAAATCTTTGATATTAGGTAGGAATATATATATTCAATACAATATATACATGGTAAATTACACCTACATCCTGATGTATGCTAAAATAATTTTAAGGTCTCTATATTATTGGTAATTACAGCCACGCCCCTGAAACAATTATCGGAGCCAATATTTCATGTTCTGGAGATCGATCCGTTAGAACCCTAGTAGAATAACTTGTCCGGTGCATTATTCCGTTAGGATTTCTAACAATGTTTCAGCGAGGTAATTGTAATTACCGATACTACATGGACCTTAAAGTTATTTTAGCATAACTCGGGGATGTAGGTATAATTTATCCTATATACATATTAATAATTTCGGATCCTCCAAGGTAGTAACATGGTCCTTACGTGTGCAATCGAGGCGTGGCTTTGTCCATTTCTCATGCCATTTGATCTAGTCTATAGTACTTCCCACCTTTATTTCGTCATTTTTTATTTTATTTTTAAATTATGAATATTTAAGAGAAAAATAAAATAGGACTAAGTTGGACTTGGGTTGGAGATAACTTTGGGCCCCTCTATCGATTTAATAGATTCAATTGGGCCTTAAATTTGGCCTCCCAATCCATTTAAATTTCTATTCTTTAATTCACACTGATTTCGCGCCCCTCTCTCTCTCTCTCTCCCCCCACATATACATACAAATACATACAAATATACACAGAAGTTCTACAACACAACTAGCTAGGGCTCTCGATTGAATCAGAAAAGGAAGAACATGAAACGAACTCGAAATCACAGTAAACCGCGCGTTCCTCACAATGTGCGTAAAATCGAATTACCCTAGATCTCTATCTCCCTCTCCGTTTAATTTTTTTTTTTACCTTCAACAATTGATATTTGTATTCTGGTTTAATTTTTGCAGCTGATTTTAGAGGAAATAATTGGATTGACTACACAAAACGGGAATGGATTGTCGTCGAGCATTTCGAGTTCCAAATTCGCTTACATTGCTGGCTGTGTGGTGGTTTTGCACGATGTTCGTTCAGGCACTCAGTCACACCTGGTGGCGCCGAATCGAGTTCCCAAACCATTGAGCTGCGTTGCTTTATCCAGTGACGCAAGTATTGTTGCAGCTGGGGAGGTATAATTGCTCGGCATTCCTTTGTACGATCATTTCATTATATTTCTGTCTACGATTTAAAGTATTTATGTAATTATACTCGGTTTCTCTTTCCCATATATTTTTAAATAATTAAAAATGATACTAAGGTTGTGTTTAACATCATTATTAACTCATTGAGGAAGATACAAGTCTCTAGAAGTTCAAAATTGAGCGGTATTGAAGTATTTACCATTTATGCATAATTATGTTTTATTTAATGTAGTGATTTAATTTGTCCTCATGGAGAAACTTGTAAGTTTTACTTGAGGGTGCGGAGATGGTATTGTTTTATTAGTTATTTCTATAATTGCAATTCAGAGGTGTCGAATGAAGATCAATGGGGCCTTATATATTCAAAGGACATAAACTATGTATTAAGATGTTTTTATTGTTAACTAAAAATATGATATATTACTCAGCAATCACACACTGTTTCTAATTCCAGTATATCATTTGTGGAATTTGTTAGTTTTAGGCATGAAGCTAAACCTACCATTTCTTTCTCATTTTATTTGGTCTGTGAGTAGCTTGTGATGTGGCGAATTCTTCCTATATATTTTCATTATATGGATTTGATGTACCACGCAAAGTTACAAGAACTTATAATTCACATTTTTTAAATTTTCCTTTGCTATGATATTCCAGTCAGGGCATCAACCTGGAGTATTGATATGGAATTGCACCACCTTAGCCTTCAAATGCGAGCTCAAATGCCATGCATATGGCGTGGCATGCATGGCTCTGTCACCTGATGGTCAGTTAAGCTTAACCAGTTTTCTAATCAAATAAAAAGTTGAATTCTCCCCGATTGAAAAACTTGTCGTTCTTGGTCTAAAATCCTATCTGCTGATACTTACAGGCAAACACCTCGTCTCTGTTGGATTTCCTCGTGATGGATATATTTGTCTCTGGGACTGGCAAAATAAGATATTAGCTGCAAAAGTCAAGGGATCTTCAGTTTCTTCTCCTATCACATCTATTGACTTCTCGTTGGATAAAAAGTTCATCGTCTCTGCTGAGAAGAATCAATTGAAGATTTGGAAAGTTAGATGGTCCCCTGGATCTCGTGCAATTACTAGATCCGTTTCTGTGAGTTTGCAGAGGAAAGTTGACCTAGGTCATCACAAGGAATCGTCATTTCTAGTTGTTACATTTCCCAGATGGACGAGTAATAGCTCTATGAAACACATTCAGGCTGGTGAACAGATTCCTTTCTATGCAGTTACAGAAGAAGGCAAATAAACACCTTACAGTCAGTACCTACATCATGTGGTCATAAATTCAGCCTTTTATTTATTAATAGATACTCTTTCCCCCCTTTTTTTTGGTTCACAGGAAATTTATGCGCGGTATATCTTGGCTCATCAGTCGTTAACTCAGTGGACTTAGAGGTAGATGTGGCTGTTTCTCATTTTTATGTTTACTGAATTTAGATCCATTCACATAGTTTTATTTGAATACTCTGTATATAGTACTAGACATGGGGTTTTCCTTTTCGTGTGGTTCCACACGTCGTATAGTTAAAATGGTTAGGCAACACCTTTTCTAATAGAAACACCCAAGCACAATAAAATGACCTTAAATAGTTGATGTAAAAGATGTCTTGTGGTTACACTGGAATTTTTTATCGTCATAATTTTTCTAAGCTACCCTTAGAAAACTGAGTTCGTTTTATTGCAATTAAGCGTGCAAGCACTTTAAAAAAAATTCACATTCAGACAAGTGGAGTTTGTAATCAAACCCCATGAATTGTGGTCCATCTTACACACAAGGATAAAAATAAGAAATACTTTTGTATTATATCACAGAAGCATTTAGACGAGACTCGTTATTCTCGTACTCCTACTTTGTTGTAAGAAGTCATTTCCTGGATCAAATTGTACATCAGAAATATATTTGATAATCATTTGATTTCAATGAAATTAATTTTGCTAATACAAGTTCGAGTTGCAATTTTCATCTAAAATTGTTTCCATTCTCATGCTCCATCTCAGGTAGAGAAATGTTATGCACTATCGATATCCACAAGTTTGGTTGCTTGTGCATGCAATAATGGACTCGTAAAATTATTTTCAACCAACTCTCTTAAATATGCCGGTGAACTATGTTATGTTGAAGCCAAAAGAAGCAAAAAGTCAAATGTTGTGGACTGCCAAAGAGACAATAGCCAAGTTGAAAGTCAAAATTGGCCTGCACTTCCAGATGCCGTTGCTTGTCAATTTTCGACACCGGAAAAGCTTGGTAAATGAAAAACTGTTCTTGATTGTGGGATTTCCCATTCATTCTTCTAATCAATGTTTTTTTCTGCAGTTGTGGTTTATGATGATCATAGCCTCTACATATGGAATATTGATGATATAGATATACACAAGGTATTTTGATAATGTTTAGTGTTCTTCGACATAGCCAATTCATCTAATAGCCAATTCATCTACCCATTGTCTTTAACTTGTGATAGCGATTTATTGCAGTAACAGAATTGTGTCTTATCCAGGCTACAAGGTCTTGCGTGCTTGTCTCACATAGTGGATGTATATGGGACATTAAAAATGTTCCGTGTGAAAATATGCACGATCCATCTCTCTGTTGTGTTGCTAAAGGTTGTTCGGGTGGATTATCTTTTGTTACATGTTCAGCGGATGGTAACATTAGGTTGTGGGATCTTGCATTTCAATCTGCCTTGTCAGAAACTAGTTTGTCTCTTCCCCGGGATGACAGCTCCAATGAAGCCACTTGTTTAGGTACTACTTATACTCTTTCCAATGAATCTAAGATTTTTTTGCTGATAAGATTCGGTAAGTTCTACTCCGTTTCTCCTGCTGACTGCAGTGAGTGCTGGAATCTTCGAGCGTGATTCTGTTGCAAAAGGTGTATCCTCTCCAGGGTTTCAATCAATGGCAGTTAGTTTAGACGGAAAGCACCTTGCAGCATGTGATTGCCAAGGAAATATCCATGTCTTCAATTTATCCACTTTTGGTTATATTTTCATTCACGTAAGAAGAACAACTTAAGTTAGTTTCCATTTTATTCATCTTCAAAATGACAAAGGATCCACCTCTTTCACAACTATCTTCTTTCCTTCCTCAAAGATTTATATTCTTTCTGAGCCTTTACCTTGGTTTATGTGTTGTATTGATTGTAGGATGACCATGGTGCAGAAATCCTTTCTTTAAGTTTTAACATGACAGACAAGAACCATTTTGATTCCAATGAAACTCGAGAAAGTCGCCTATTTCTCGCTGCAGGAGCACGGGGTGGAAGAATCTATCTTTTTGATGTTGAAAGGTTTAGATTGTGAAGCATTTTGCATGTTAAACAATTTGACTGAAATTTTAATTATCATCTCATTCTTCTACTTATGGCACCAGGAACTTTAGTTCCTTTGGCAGTATTGAATACCACACATCCAACGTTACCTTAGTAAAGGTTGCACGTAGTGGTCGCGAGATTCTCAGTTGTGGTGCTGATAGGTGAGTTCTTTGTTACTAGAAGGGCTAGTAACATGTATATTAATTTGTCAAATGCGATGTTATGGAATATGGCTCGAATGTGTTGCTTCACATGCACCACTTGATCTAATATCTCTACCTTCACAGATTCAACTGATATTCTCCTGTAGGTCTCTGGTTCTTCACAGTATAGATGTGAGTGGGACAGAATGTAAGACTTCTGGCCTTCACAGGATTGCGACTACTGGAACCATTTATGATGTGGCTATAGGTCATTCAGTCAATGTTGCTTTTACCATGGGCCAGGTAATATGATCGAGGCATGTCTCTCTACCTTCCACATTTTCACTTTAAATTTTGAAATATGCTTCCTTAACATTAAACATTTATTTCTCAAGTCCAAATAGTGTGCCCATATCATTTTTTTCATGGGAGGGATTTAGTATAATCCTTCACATGATTTTTTCACAGGATAAGAAGATAAATGCAATGGATATTCAATCTGGAAAACTGATTAGATGGTTTCAGAATGATGGAGACGTTGGGAGCCCAATTAAGGTATGCCCATACACACTGCAAGCGGTTTCATCTAGATATTAAATTCGATTCTTTGACTACAGGTAACTATTGATGGAAGCCACAGTTATCTGGCTTGCTCTTACTCGAACAGATCTATATGCATATTTGACTACATAAGTGGGGAGATGGTTGCACAAGCAACTGGACACGGTGATGTTATAACAGGCATCATCTTTTTACCCGACTGCAAGCATCTTGTTTCTGTAAGCCATTTTCATTTTAATTCTTCAAATATTCTCTGTTAGTAGTGCATGATTTGTAGTCTTTTTGGTTTAAGAAAAAAACAGCTTATGGTGCTGAAAAAACGCAGCAAAGTTTAACTGAAAATATGATTATGAGAGGCGCAAGTGATAAAATACCCTATTAGAAAGGATGATTTGCAGATGAGAAATTAGCATACCGAACTGTCTTTCACCCTCCTTCCGCATTTCAACCTCCCAGATTCTTTATTTCTTAATTACAGGAATAGCATGTTTCTTTGTTTCTCCTTGGGGCTTAATAATGTTTTCACACTTTTTCCTAATATTTTTTTCTGCACAATTGTTGATTTTCTGGTGACTTCAGGTTGGTGCTGACAGTTGTATTTTTGTTTGGAAACTCCCCGCTCTTCTGTCCTCAAGGATTCTGGAAAGAATTAAGGATGTTCCTATTCAGCTTCCGCCAGAAAGCACAAATCAGCCCAGGACTTATAATGTGATAAAGCCTGACCTAGTCGTTGACCATCAAAACAATGGCTATATCAAAGAAGCCTCTATAAATAGTAATCTTAACAAATTTTGCGAGGAAATGTCTTTCCAAGATCACAACAGCCCAGAAATTCCAGGATTTAGGTTCAGTATATCTCAACTTCCGAAATGGGCACGATATCAAGTTACCAACAACTCCCTGCCCGCAAATATAGATTCTAGTTCGTCCGAGGTACGGCAGCTAAAACATTGACAATGTCACACTTCAAAACTTCTCCTAGTAATTTTTTTGCGGAAAAAAGCAACTGTGTTTTGATCGTTAGGGAAATCAATATTCTGGATGTTAAAAAATTATAATTCAACAACACTGATTCACCTCGGACATTGTAAAATAGAGTGAGTAACGCGCTATCAAATTAAAGAAAATTCACACGTTCCGCGAATTTTGCCATTAGGTTGGTGTCCAAGAATATCCATGTCTAAGATCACAAAGTCCATCTAGTGATATTCCAGAAATTGGCCAACAAGGTGGGTCCTTTTCCAGAAGTCTGTCAGAGACGCATAGCAGCCCAGTATTTCCGAGTCCTCCGGGAACTTATAGGTGAGCAGGCAATTTTATTCTGCAATGACTAATGAGTATGTTTTTTTGCCTTTCTAGTTCTCTTACATTTATTTCTGTGGTTGAGCAGCTGGAAGACAAACCATCGTTGGTTAACCATTCATACAGTTTGTATGGATTCACTTGGTACCCCCGAAACATGCGATTTAAAGGGCCTGAATGTGCAGGGATCTGCAACAGAAAGCAGATGCACCAGTAAGCTACTTCTATTAGCACACTATCATTGGTATTAACAAGTGAGATCTAATTCGCCAAAGTGTTATGACTTACTATGATTCTTATGCAGCACAAGGCCTCACAACTCATTCCAACAAGCGCATCAAGCTCTCGTCTTTGGATAACAGCAGTGATTGTCCTCCTGTAGAACCCAACTTCCAACAAAATGAGCATGCTAATTTACAGGATGCCCCTTTTGAGGAGTGTAAGTGCAGTATAACTGAGGTTTCTATATGATGGTACTTATCAACTCTGGAGTAGCAATTTAAGATTTTCCCATGACGCAGATAAAGATGTTGATGTCCCCAGAAAGGATTCTCAAGGAAATGAATTCTGCAATACGAGTTTTGGCAACTCGTCTGCAGAACTGAAGGTTTGGAAATTACAATTACAATTACAATTTATGCATCTCATTTGCCCCCCCCCTGAGTTGGTGGTGAGTAAGTGCAGAAAATATGACATTTTCTTTATCTTTGCAGATAGATGTGTCCAAGTTACCGACCAGGAGTAGCTGCCAGTCTCTGTGTATAATGCAACCAGAACTTCTTGAAGACAACACCCAAGATTGTATAGATGGATCCCCGAGAAAGATCAAGAACACCAATTCCATTTTCTTTCAGACGAAACCATCAACTTTGCATGAGGGTTTGGCCCATGAAAAATACTCCAGAGAGGTACACAATAATGCAATTTTATTTTCATTGAAGTTTCTTAGTTAGGACTTTGGGTAATAGCCGGTCAACTATGAGATATCAAACAAAAAAGAGCATTTTCCTTTTTTGGTTTAAGCTAAATACCGATCCTTGCTAGTTCAGTATTGCCATAAGATTCACTTTATAAGCATGTTATCACTCTTTTAATATTGGTTTCATTTCCACAGGATGCAAGAAATGGATCACCGAGCTCAATTAGACAAATTAATGATATCACCCCCACAACTGATTCCACTGAAATCCCTGAGTGCACAACGGCTACTGAAATGCCATTGGACACGACAGTTGTAAATATCAGAGGCCGGGAAGCCCTTGATAAAGTCAGAGAGGCGGAAGTTGTGAGATCATGTGAAGAAGCATTACACAATCTGGAAGCTGCAGCTGAGAATTTATTGCAGTCATTTTGCCAATTAGCCACGACAAATGATGGAGACGAGAAATCAAGGGGCTCTAAGGTTCAGTTGTACGCTAAGGCAGCAGCAAGGCTTCCATCAATAGAGAGCAAGATTCAGGCAATAACCAAATTACTTCAGCCAGCCAGCCAAATCCCGTGACAAGAATAAGGTCATTGTTTATGCTATTTAGCGAATATCAATGCTTATAGCAAATAAAATTGAAAAATACAAAGTTATCCAGGAAAATTAGGCCTCGATTAGTTACATATGTCGAATTAATTTGCACTATATCAAAATTGATTAACTGTCTAATGATTAACTAATTATTTAGTTAATAAATACATCACTTAGATTATATCTTGTATTAAATTTATTAAATTATGATATTATATGTCATTTGTCTATAAAATCTCATACGTTACAAAAATAATATATTATTTTGATAATAATATTATCTTTTTTTTTTCCTCTTTCAGGTTCCCTTCTAAAACCTCATACTTAACAACATAGAGTTAGCCGTTAGGGGACCCCCAAGGAATCATCCGCCTCAAGCAGGATTTAAAAATCTGGCAAACAGAATAAAATAAAAAAAATCAAATGCTTGCCTATTTTTGGATTGACCAAGAGATGACCATGCGACTCAAATCGAGAAATATCTGGTACATCTGAACCCTTTATTCAATCATTAGCTTTCTGGGCCAACTTTTTTTTAGCACTGAAGACTGAATGTTATCTCTATATATGCATGGACTTCTGCACAATTCCCCACTGTGGGATTGAAATATGGGCTTAGAGTTAGTGTTTTTTTAGCCTCTAAAGTGATGCATACCCCAGCCTGTAAAGCTCTGCTTGGGCCCGTTCATTATTTCACTGCATCAATGGAAATCGAGGGCCCGAAAAGAGAAGCAAAGAATTTAGTCTTTTCTATTAGGATTATTCCTTTTCCCCCCTCACATCAGCGATCAGGTCTATCACTTTATAATATTAAGAAAAAAGTAAAGTGATGAAGCAAAAGCAAAACAGCCAGCAGATTTTTGCTTTTGCTCTATCCTTGAACTTTGAGAATTCATTAAACAGTGATGATTTTCATGCAATTTTTAGTGTTAAAGAAACCCAAAAAAAAAAAAAAAAGAAAAAAAGCTGCAACGAAAGCGCTTTTTTTTCTAGTTGATTTAAAATCATGTGTAGTAACTCCGGAAACAGTGATAATGATCAGCTAAAGATCTGTTTGGAATATTTACCAATCCCCATGTACCGATGCGCCTAGAAATAAGAAATCTCATCTTGTTTTGTGCTTCAATGGGTTTGTCTGGCTTTAGTAACATGCCAAACTATATATTCCTTCTTGGGATTCCTTCACTCAAAGCTTTATATATTCATGCTATGGGGATTAAAAAATCCATTATGAAATTCTTTTGCATGCTACCGGGCTGTATATTATTTTATAACTGACATTGTTAACTTTAGTTTTAAAAGGCTAAAAAGCTTAAACCAGGATTTTGAGTATCATTACCTTTAATCATTCACTAATTTGTGGGAGATTAGGATATGCACCATGAACTATAGTTGCAGGCCTGTGGAATAATCTGTAATCCAGGTTTGTCGGATTTCGTTTGATTTAGGGGTTAAGAAAGTTTGCATGCTCAACTTATTTGAATAAATTTAAGCTCTATATACTTGGAATTGCCTTCTTATATTTGTTGTTCTTTTCCCTCCTTTTTAGATGCTGGAAATCAAGTAAAACACCTCAAGGCTCAAGCTTTAACTTGTCAGAAGTAAGTATTACTATACCCTTAATTTAGTCGAACTTTACTTTTCCTATTATTGCAAGACTTGATTCGATTCGCTCCCTTTAATTTATTAAATCTTACGTTTTTATAGATTACATAATTGTAAGTCTTAAAAGTGACATCTCCTCGAGACAAGCATGACCATTACCATGTTCACATTTCGACAATAATATTTAGAGTTTATTGCATTCGGTACCCCTATGTTATATTGAATTGCTAAAAAAATCATGTTATCGATATTAACAAAAATGCTCGGGGCGCATAACTCCCTTAACGAAATAAAATGACGGGGAGAGTTTTGTAATAATTAGAATAAAATAGGGGTACCAAATACAAAGTAACTCATAACTTAAATATGATTATAAACAGATAATCCTAGTTCAATATCAGCCTTATATGTTAACACACATTTTATTATTTTTTTACCTTTATAGACTAGGATGAAAAATAAGGTTGTGAATAGGTAAATTTGGGTCCAAAATGAAGGCTCCTTTTTATAGTGGGATATATCATTTGACAAAATGTTCTTTATTAGACAAAAAATAATTTGTGGGGTAAAGGGGTTAAATAAATGGTCCGATTCTTTTTAATGAAATGATGGAGGGATCCTTTTTTTAATTTTTTAATTTTTAATTTCTCCCATGTAATTAATCATTAGACCTGTAAATTTGCAATTGCATGTTCGAATTAGAGGCATATAACAAGGGGAATAACTTTGGGATGCGAGTGATTATGGATAATAATTACCTTCTAGTCCATAATTTAAGACATCATTATTTGATATAATAATTATTAATAGCTACCCACGAAATTTGGCGGGACGCACGCGTGAGCTTGATTTCTTGATTATTTCATATTCATACATAGATTTATTTCAACTGTTGGAAATTAAATAGAATAATATTATTAACTCTATTAATTCTGAAGAAGGGCATGTAATTATGTAACTATACTGGAACTGTAATTTTGTCTTCATGTCCAGAAAAGTAATTTAATAATAATATTTTAATTAATAAACACACATAAAAAATAATATGTAGGGGGGAAACATACTCTGATAAGTTCGCTCATAGAAAATGACAAAAGGAATTAAGGAAAGAGAGGCAAATCTATTGCATGGATCCTCAAAGTTAAAATTTAGTATTATTCTAGTATTAGTGTGTGAGCATGAGATCTTTAGTTTGTCTGAAAAGAAGATCTCTTCTATCAGTGGTAAGATAATTTTGTTTATGCCTAACTAGACTAGGTTTATACATTAGATGCCTCATCTTTTTTATGGGATATTTATTTTGTTATTAATAAATTAATAACTGTCTAGAAAACAAATAGAAAAATGAAACCCTAAATATTGTCTTAGATTTGTTTGATATATTGATTGTAACATATAAATAACAATTTTGGCTATTAGTGAATAAAACTAGTAAGAAAATGAAAGGACAAGGCTAGATCAAGATGTGGTCGAAAGACAAATATTGAGTACTTTTATTCTCTGGTTGATAATTCTTTTTCCTTGATTAAAGAATGAAAAAAAAAAAAAAAGTAAAAGTGCAAAGCTGAGATGGAGCATCACTTTATTTTTATGAACAAATATATAAAATGTTAATTTCTAGATGTATATATATAAAGACGAAAGTCATTGTTTGTATGTATACATATTTTGTATACACGAGGGGTCACTCGTGCAGAGATTATTGCAAATTATTAAATAAAAAAAATACAATCCAATGAATTACTATGTTATTACTGCTTAGTGTATGTATTAATATTTATCAACTCTTTTCATATTTTTCTTTTTTGTTTATTACAATTTTGTGAAGTACAATCCAATGAATTACATGGCATATTTGAAATTTTATTTTTTGTAATTATTTTTGTAGAGGTAGTGGGAATGGGAGGTAAAGGGTAATAGGAATGTGGTGAATGGGGCAGGGTCATTTCTTTTTCTTCAGAAAACACATTTTGGACTCATTTAGACATATGTCCCCACTTCATTTCACGCCTTTTTTCCCCTCATATTTCACATCTTCCCACTGCTGCGTCTTGTGAAATACACCGAGTGATTTTAAATCGTAGATCTACGTATACTGATACACACACTCATGTGTATGTGGATTTAGTGGCAAATTTAATAATATGTTGACATTTTAGTTGTCAATTGGCAAATTTAAGACCCAAATTTAAAACTAGCAATAATAGATTTGACTAGTAATCATATTTATAAATAGATGAGAGTACTATTAATTAACAAAACAAATATAGCAATAATGGGGACACATGCATGTATATAACATAATAAATCTCAAACATGGAAGAAACAAATTAAGGGCAGAGCCAAATTCCAAATTAAGTGTGACATATTTATGTTCCCTTTGCAGCCACAGTGTGCATACTCAGGTTGAGAAAAACGGAAAGCAAATGGAAATTGAAAGAAACGTATTTGTTTAAATCCCGACAATGCTAAAGAAACAGAATAAAAAGGAAAGGCTGAAATCAAAATAAAATTGAAAACAATAATATAAATTAATAATAAAAAAGCAGAGACAGCGATTTAAGAATGTAACACATTATTGAGATTTCAGACACACACACACACACAGAGAGAGAGAGAGAGAGAGTATGATCACCTTGTTTCAAGATGTGGAGAATATTCCACGTAATTTAGAAAATTTTATTAAATTAGGCTTAATTCCACTTTGCACCCTTGAAATATACCATTTTGGCACTTTGCACCCTCGAAACAAATTAATAGCACTTTGCACCCTCGAAATACAATAAATCAGGCATAATGCACCCCAAATGAATTTTTAAAGCTAAACAATGTAATTTAATATTTTTAGTGATATTTTTTTTAGGATGTCAAATGTCAAATATTTTTTTTATTCATCAATCATTTTGAAACTATAAAGTTCAAAAATAAAAATAAATTTTATCTATATATTAATTTTTTATTTATTTATCAAATATCAAATATTTTACGGAAAAAAATCATTCAACTATTCCGTTTTCAAGTAATCTGAAAGTCATATTTTCTTCCAAGTATTTTCACCTAATATTTTCAAACAGTTACATAAAAGCTCCATCAATCGAATAATTTAGTGATAAAAACTTATTTTTTATTTTTTATTTTGTAAGAAAATGTAGGTGTTTTAAATAATCCGGTGTAATTTTTATTTTTTCGCACTTTGTCCGCTCGAAATTAGGTTGGAGGTTCAAGAAAATAACAATTTATTTTTTTATTTTGCACCCCGAAAAAAAATACCAATGAAAAATGAAATTGCCTTTATTATTCAATTCTGGGTGCATTGTGAATGATTTATTGTGTTTTGAGGGTGCAAAGTGTTATTAATTTGTTTCGAGGGTGCAAAGTGCCAAAATGATATATTTCAAGGGTGCAAAGTGGAATTAAGCCATTAAATTATCTACACATAAAATGTTTTTTCATAATTTGAAACTATAATAAAATAGACAGTAATTTACATTGAATTATATTACACATCATAGGTCTGTGTTTGACAAGAGACATTACGTTGACTTTTCTGATATTAACGTAATTGACTGGTTAAATTTCAGCATGTGTTGAGATATTTTTTGGATTATTTTTATTTTATTTTTCCTGGAACTGGAGTATCAGATTAAAAAAAATACAGACATACAAAACCGACCCATTATCGTAATTACACAACGATGCACTTTAAATATTGAATAATAATCGAAATAATAATAATATATTTATTAATATTTTATGGTGAACCACAAAACAGTGTTTTCGAGGCAAGTGTGAAACAGAGAGAGAGAGACGGAAGAAGAAAAAAAAAAGCATCCAACGGAAAAGTAGACACATTATTTATTTATTTAATTTAATTAAATAATTAATAAAAAAAAGAGACAAAAGGGAAAATATTTACCCTTTTTTTTCTTATTTATTTACCTTCTTCCCCTTCTCTCTTTCCTTCTCTCTTTAATCCATTTTCCACTCACCCAACATTTCACAATCTCCCAAGCTAATTTCTGTTTTCTTTTTTTCTCTCACACACACTACCACACTCTCCGAAACACACACACAAATCACACAATTGTTGTAAATGCAATGCCGTTGTTGTAGTTTACTAACATGAGCGGGGGGAGAAGACTGCACACTCACTTCCAACGGTTATGAATACCACTTCTGCAGACCCAACAGCGCCTCCGCCTCCTCCTCCTCCGCCGCAGCCGCCGCGCTCGTCCTTCAGCTGCGATCGCCACCCTACCGAGCAGTTCTCCGGCTTCTGCCCCTCTTGCCTCTGCGAGCGCCTCACCACTCTAGATCAGTCCTCCACCAACACCCCCTCCTCATCCCGCCGCCCGTCCTCCGCCTCCGCCGCCGCCGCCGCCGCAATCAAATCCCTCTTCTCCTCCAGTACTTCCAAATCCAACAACTTTCCCCCTCCACCGCCGCCCCTCCCAAAACCCTCAAAACCCACTTCGTTGCTGCCCGAACTCCGCCGTACGAAGTCGTATTCCGCCTCAAAAAACGAAGCTTTAGGCCTTTTCTTCGAACCCCAGAGAAAATCTTGCGACGTTAGGGTTAGGAATACTCTTTCGACTCTCTTCACACTCAACAACAATAGACCCACCGCAGATTCCGCTTCCGCTTCGTCTTGTCATCAAAACCACCAGAATAGCAAAAACAGTGAATCCTGTGTCGCAAATAAACCAGTGGCGGAAGAATCGGAAAATGAGGATGATTTTAGAGATCCTGAAAATATAGAGGATACCATCTCTTCCAATGGCGATGAAATTAGGCCTGTTCAAGATTCTCATTTCGAAAGTAGTCTGATAAATGCGGTTGAGCTAGACGTTAACAGCGGCGAGATTGTCGAAGAAGAAGAAGAAGACGAAGACAACGTAAGCGTAATCGATTCGAAGCCAATGAAAGATCACATAGATCTCGATACCCAGGAAAAGAAGCCTTCAGGTGGAGGGTTTTGGTCTGCCGCCTCCGTTTTCAGCAAGAAATGGAACAACTGGAGACAAAAACAGAAGATCAAGAAACACAACAATGGCGAGAATCTAGCCACATTGCCCGTGGAGAAGCCGATTCGAAGGCAGTACAGAGAAACCCAATCCGAAATCGCTGATTACGGATTCGGGAGGAGATCTTGCGACACGGATCCTAGGTTTTCGCTCGATGTAGGAAGGGTCAGCTTCGACGGTCCAAGGTATTCGTTCGACGAGCCTCGAGCTTCGTGGGATGGTCACTTGATTGGGAGGAGTTTTCCGAGAATGGCGCCTCCGATGGTTTCTGTATTGGAGGACATGCCAGCTGTACGCGTGAAACGTTCCGATATGCAAATTCCGGTGGAGGAACCACCAACTAACGAGGACGAGGGTTTGCCCGGTGGGTCGACTCAGACGAAGGAGTACTATCTAGATTCTTCTTCTAGAAGGAGGAAGAGTCTCGATAGGTCTAGTTCGATTAGAAAGGCTGCAGCTTCTGTGGTGGCTGAGATTGACGAACTAAAGATGGCGTCCAATGCTAAGATTTCTCCGACGAGTGTGGATTACTTTCACGGGGCGAATGTTTTAGTGGATTCGAATTCGAACTCTTTGAGAGACGATCTATCCGAAACGTTCGAGCTGAGCACTAGTGGGTTTAGAGATAGTAGTGTGCACGAGAAAAAGGATGCGAAAAAATCAAGAAAGTGGAGTTGGAGGATATGGGGGTTTATACAGCGGCGTAGTGGCGGCACTAAGGAGGAGGAGGAAGATGACGAGAAGTACAGTAGGGTGAATAATGGGGTGGAGCGGTCATTATCGGAGTCTTGGAATGGAGATGCGAGAGGCGGCGGTGGTGGATTGAGCAGAAATATGTTTCGGAGCAATAGTAGTGTAAGCTGGCGTAATGCTAACCAAATCGGGGGTTCGTTTGGGAGTGTGAGAAAATCGAATGTGGAGATGAGTGAAAATGGGAAGAAGAAGAACGGGTTTGTTTTGGAGAAGAATCGGAGCGCTAAGTATTCCCCAAACGATTTGGATAATGGGCTTCTTCGATTTTATTTGACGCCTATGAGGGGTAGCAGAAGAGGGGGAATTGGGAAACCTACTAATTCGAATTCGATTGCAAGAAGTGTACTGAGGCTGTACTGAGAGATTCAAAGGTCCTCTAATTGTTTCTTTCGATTTTAGTGCTAAATTTTGCTGCATTTGTTGTGTAATTCGGTTAATTTTTTGTTTGCAATGCATCTTGAATCTTGAATCTTCGATCGGAAATGCTATTTTTGGGTTTTTGAATAATGAGAAAATGCATACTTAATCGATGTTCTATCTTTCTATTGTATACTAAATTAAGGACGAATAATTACTTATCCGATTTGATATTTTCGTCGTCTAATTCGCTTTGTTCGTTTCTTCTAGTGCTACTACTTTAAGAATTTACCTCCTTTGTGATTCGACTTGTACAAATGCGAAATTTCCGGAGTTAAACACCGATGCACCATTATCTTGGTGAGGGGCATAAGGGTCCCATTTACGATTTGAACTTTCTTTTTGATAGGATCTTATGAAGTGAAGGGAGTTTTACGTCATATTTGTACCATAGTTTTCGTGTTTATGCATAATTGTTGAAAAAAATCGAAACTACGTTTTTTTTTTGCCGAGTGGTTTTCATGATTATTTGCTCGTTGGCAAATGATAGTTGTTTGGTCAATAGTTTGTGTTCTAGAGATCACCTTACCATCTTTATTTAGTCCTCATCATTGAAACAAACCAAAGTGGGAATTCCACCGAAAAAAGGGAAACAATGATGTGGTCGACGAAAATCGAAAATGGAGAAATTTGTCTCAAAACTTGGCAAAAATGTAACTTGGTTCAACGGAAAGAATTCGAACATTTGATCGAAATCTTGATCTCTCTTCATTTATGTTACTATTATATAGTTCGCGAAGCACGCCTACGCTTACTTTTATATTATCTTTGCTTTCCTTTCTAACAGCACTCTGTTTAACAGATTCGGTAATTAGGAGCTGTTAACTTGATTTATGACCGTGATTAAGGAAAAATTATCAAAGGCTTCTTTGATTTTTTTATTTTTTATTTTTTTTCAGTGTTTCTGGTAAATTAACTGTCTGGTAAATTACAGGTACAAGTAGTGCCTGACGCTGTAGATCACAGAAAAGCACAAGAAACCTGTAACAAAGAAATTTTCGAACTTTTGGAAAAGCTACGAGGAGAGATTAGTCATTTCATAACAGCAAATTATATATTATATACTTTTGCTTTGTGATGGTAAGTGTAAAAGCTCAAAGATCGATAAATCTATGGAAATAAAAGTCAAAAAAGTGGCAAGAAAAAAAACATCCTAACATGCGAGTTCAAGTTGGATTACTTAAAAGGAAGATGATGTTAAGAAAGGGACCAAGAGAAAAAAATGGCTCGCATCCAAAAAAATAAAAATAAAAATTGCAACTTTTTAAGAGCAATTTTTTTAATAAATGTTGTTAAGTTTTGGGCCCGTAATTCGAATTTTATGATTGGGCCCTAATTTAATGATTTCTTGGTGGCCCAATTTCAGGAATTGTATCCAAGCCACTTAAGCCCAAATCGGGTAAGAATTCTTGATTTTGACCGTTCAGATTATTTGGTTTCTATAATTTTTTGTTAGAGAGGAACTTAAATTCAGGTGTATATAACATGTTAACCAAACAAAATCCAAGTGAACTAAAGCCAGAACATGGAGAAAAAACATATAGTACCGTCAAGCCAATTGAACTTCATAATTGATTGTAGGACAGAACTAATAATATCCACACATATTTGACAACTTATAAGCTCCAAATCTACATTCTCCTTTACACAAAACACCTAAAAGTCACTGATTCTCAACTAACAAGAACCCTTGTATGAGCAAAAATTACCGCGTACGCTTAATCAAATGGATTAAATTGGAGACGAAGCACGCGTCATCAACTTCAACGAAAATAATGGCAATTAGTTCTCTTTTGCCATGGTATTAAGATTTAAGATATGAGACAAAAAGAATGTTATGTATATATCAAGAAACCAAGAGATACCAATGTGAACGCAGTCGAGCAACACTGGACTCAAACCCCACGCAAATATCTAGCCTTCGCATCCTTGCCATTGCAGATCCCTCTAGACTTTTTCTGGAAACCCATGTAATTAAAATTCTCTGCTCCATCCTCGTTATCAGTATCGATTTGTTCTATAGACAACGACCTTGTCTGAATGCTCATACGGTGAGGAATGTGGACATTGAAGTAATAATCAATAATGTCTTTACTATGTTTGTTAGGCAAACACTTCAAAGCCTGTTTCACAAAGCTCTTCCCATTGGACGAAGGTCTCTTTTTCACTAGTGACTCGAAAGTCTTTCTTTCCTTGTGGGACCACGAATTCGAGACTTGTTCGCCCATTTCATTAAATTTCCAAGCGAAAAAAGCAGGACCAAGATCACGTTCAAGAATTAGTCTTTCCTCGTGTATGTGTTGTCTGATGCAATCAGCAGAGCCTTTGGATAGACATCCACAAGAATCGAGCCTCCCCTTTCCGATTTTTCTTTTATTGGTTTTCATATTTTCGATTTCGATTTCGATTGGCCAAACTTTTGAACCCAACCACTTGGAATTATCAGAATCACTCTTATATGCACCAATAAGGATATTTCTCCACTCGGGAACATCTGCCTGGAAACGGGGCCCAACTGGAACGACACTTGTTTGGAGATGATCTTCGATGGAATTCAGCAACCTAGGTGAGCGGCGATGAGGTGGCAATTGTCTAACTTCATTAACAGTCGGTTTCTCTGGGCTCAGCAAGTTTGAACCATTTATAGATTTATCCGAATATACTATTCGAGTTGTATCTTTGTGGGGAAAATTCAAGAATTCTGTATTGTCTAGAAAGGAGCAGTCATCGGATGCATCTTTCTCTGACAGATCGTCAAATGCGGATGAAGTGCTGGAAGTATGAGAGTGAAAGATGAGTTTCGACTCAAGGCATTGGGTGGAGTCGACTGAATTGAGCAAGCATGATAGTGATGAAGCGTGGGATAACTGCCTCCTAGTCAGTTTTGCTATGCTTTGTTGGTTCGGCAAAACTAAGGCAGAAGGAGCTATCAAAGCATCTTTTTTGATGAACTGCTCTAGTTTCCGCTTTTTCTGTAAGAAGAAAAAAATGATTATTCTGCATGAACGACCACGAGCTTACAGATATTGATTTAAGTTGAACAAAATTATGTAGCGTATCTCATCCCGATACTTCACGGTTTATTTGGAAAGTTCCAAGTTTGGCTGGAAAAGTTATTACAAGTTTTCTGTCCCCAAGGTGAAAAAAGTAGAATCAAAGTTTTCTAGATATAAATGCTGTCCTGTTTCTTCTGTTATGCCTATCTTCAAACTTAGTACTAATGCATAATTAATCATTGCACTGAAAGAACAAGTATATACTAACTAAATAAAACAAAGCCACGCTAATGTTATATAGCTATGGAACTACTTATTCACAACTAGGTAACTTATGTAGGTATTCTTCATTCGAGACAACGTCAATTAATTGACGTCCCAAATCTAACATTAGACATTACGTAGACAAAGAATGTTTACGAATTTCATCCTTAATCAGCAACCTAAACCAAAGCGAACTAAAACAATCAGACGAGAGTTAACTTTTAAGAAGCCTTGTTCAACTGAACCCGATTCTTCTATGTGAAACTAAACTAATTTCGTCCTATAAATGGACAGTGACAAACAATACGATCATATTAAGTTAAGCATATAATTTTCAACACGAGATGACACATAAATAAAGTCTGATTCAATAATAACAGAACAAAAACCAACAAATTCGCAACAGATGAACGTTAAAAACCTTACCCAAGGAATTTCGGAATCTTTAAGGAGCATAATTTTTCGTATCCGAAGAATCTGATTCATCAAAGGCTGAATATCATCCGATTCAAACTGCTCCCCGTCGGGATCGAGGGCAAGCCTCTTTAGCTGAGCTATCATTTCTCCTTCAGAAAATCTTCCAAAAACTGAATTATGCTGCACATCCTCTATGCCTTTACTGGAAGCAGCTTTAGCATTTTTCTTCCCCGTTACTCGCACTTGTTTATTCATCTATCAACCAAGAATATAAAACGACGAGTAACCCCCAGTTCGGAACTTCAATGTCACAACAATTCAGGAGGTAAAAACTATTGACTCGATTTTCGGAGCTCCTAGAAAGCAAGTCCCGAACCTGAAACCATATATACATACATAACAAGCGTAAGTACTACATTCCAAATTCCCAAATCTCTATTCTATATTCATCTTCAGAAAAAAGATCGGAGGGAGGCGGGAAACACAAAGGGGCAATTGCTTAGGTTTTCTACCTTCACCAAGATACCATGTTTGTTGGAAGACAATTCAATAGCATTTAATGCAACATTTAGTTACTATTTTACATGAAAATGATATAATCCTGATTGTAATTAATTCAATCAATACATACAACTGAACTACATACAAAAAAACCATATAATAAAAAATAAAAAATTCTCACAGTTCATTACTCATGAACTACAAGCTTTGGTCTCTCTCGCTACATCAAATTTTAAAACCCTAATTTCAAAAATGCAAAATCGGGAAGTTATACTCAGGCAAACAAAAAGAAATACATAACCATGGAATATTCCGTAATCAAACAGAGTACACATTGCATGAATCTTCCGCCATTAAACATCTACTTATAAAGAATCCAAAAGCATAGATACAACATGTAATCAAATATAAACACTTCGTATATCGCATAATGCATAACAGAAGATGGATCTAAGTGCACAGAAACCAGAAACACGGGGGCGATTTTTGAAGTGAAAACACTTCAGAATTACTCGATGAATAAATAATTAAAAAAAATGAACAAGGAGTATTAAATTATGTAGCGTACACATTATACGCAATCGCATATGAAACTGGTTAGACATTGGGTCGACAATTTCTCCTCTTCACTTTTTCTTCCGAGAGAGAAGTGTGCCAAACAAACCCTTCGGAGCTTATGATGATTTTTTTTTTTTTTAGAGTAGCTTATGATGATTTAAAGTTTAAGATTCTCTTTTTTGTTAATTTTTTTATTTTTTTTTATTTTAATTCTTTCTAGACTCTTCTCTTCTATCTAGTTTTCATTATGAATAAGAATGACTCTGGGTACGGATCAAGCGAGTTTTAGATCTTAATCGACCGATTTGGGGCGGGTTTGGGGAAGTTAAAAAGACACCGATTACGAACCCTAAAGTTAGGGTTTTCAATTTCTCAAAGTTTCATTTTCTTTTGTTTTTTTTTACATTTCTCTTTTATACCCTTTTTTATAGTTTCACTTTCTCGAATTCCGTTGTTCGTAAGTCATCACTACCAATTGTCGAGCACCGCTGGCGGTCATGTCTTTTGAAATTTATTTATTATCATAATTTAAATGTAATGAAAGACATTCATATTATTTATTTTTCATTTAGCATGTATGAATCTTTAGTTTAAATTTTATATAAATTCGGGTATGGGTTCGGACGTGTCTGGTGGACCGGGACATGTATGCATTTTATATATATTTGATTAATCTATCTTGGGTATCGACAAACAGGTATAGTTAGTCAAGATAAGATTTGAATTAGATAGTCCATTGGGCAACTCGAATAGGCCCAAATAGAATATTTAGTCAATGCAATATTTATATTTAATTAAGGAAAATAGAATGATGGGCCGAGTTCATGGAATGTCTAAAATTTCAAATTTAATGATGGAATGATTTTTGGCGGGAGAAACCTCCACTCCCACATTGCAATTTTATGTACATCAGAGTAAAGTAAATGAAGGATTAAAATCATTTGTTTGAATAATAACAAAAGTATTAAAAATCAGATAATAATAATAATAAAGTAAAAAATATTAGGTTTAATTCCACTTTGTATACTTGAAATAGAGTATTTAATACATTGCACCTTTGAAAAATACTAATAGCACTTTGCACGCTTAAAACACGATAAATAAATCACAATGCACCATGAATTGAATAATAAAAGCAATTTCGAGCGAAACAAGTGGGAAAAAAATAAAAGTCGCACCGGATAGTTGAAAAAACTATATTTTCTTACAAAATACCATAAAATAAACTTTTATCACTAAATTATTCGAATGATGAACTTTTATTGTAAATATTAGGTAGAAATATTTGGAAGAAGATATCATTTTTCAAATAACTTGATAACGAAATAGTTGAAGGATTTTTTATTTTTACTTCATAAAATATTTTTTTGTGATAAAAAATATAATTTTTAAATATGTTGATTTCACATTTGTCTTAAAAAAATACCGCCAAAAATAAATAATCACTTTATTAGCTTTAAAAATCATTCGGGGTGTATTAAGCATGATTTATTGTGTTTTGAGGGTGCAAAGTGATATTAATTTATTTCGAGGGTGCAAAGTGCCAAAATTGTAAATGGTGCAAAGTGTAATTAAGCCAAAAAGATTACATCCATTTACAAAAAGACATTATTAGCCCTAGGAAGATGTTGCAACAAGGCCCACAATATTATACTATATTACGCAAACCGTGGAGTGAAGTATATAGAGAGAGACAACCTAGCTCTGTTCTCTCTCTCTTATGGCACAGCTGCACAAAAACCTGACCAACAAACGCCTCATTCAGCTTCTCAAATCGGAGAAGAATATTAACGGAGCTCTCAACCTGTTCAACTCAGCCAGTAGCAACCCTAGTTACACACACTCTGCGGCGGTCTTCCACCACATCCTCCGCCGCCTCTCTCTCTCCGCCGACCCCAGTCTCCTCCCTCACATCACTCGCATTGTTGACCTCATTCGTGTACAGCAATGCTCTTGCTCCGAAGACACTGCACTATCCGTTTTGAAAATTTATTCGCGAAATCTAATGGCGGAGAGAGCTATGGAAGTTTTCCAGAAAATGAAGGAGGTTTTTGGGTGTGAACCCGGGGTGAGGTCTTATAATTGCTTGCTGAATGCGTTCGTCGTTTCGAATAAACTGGATAAAGCCGAGCTTTTCTTTAAGCATTTTCGCACAATGGGTGTATCTCCGAATTTAGAAACTTTTAATATTTTGATAAAAATTGCATGTAAAAAGAGTGATTTCGACAATGCGAGAAAGTTGATTGATAATATGTGGGAAATGGATTTGATTCCGGATGTATATAGCTATGGAACTTTGATTAATGGATTGTCAAAGAATGGGGATTTAACTGAGGCCCTGAAGGTGTTTGATGAAATGCTTGAGAGAGGCCTGAGGCCTGATGTTACGTGTTATAACATTTTAATTGATGGGTTTTTTAAGATAGGCGACTATAAGGCGGCCGATGTGATATGGGAGAGGCTGACAAAGGATTCATGTGCTTACCCAAGTGTTGTTACATACAATGTTATGATTAGTGGCTTGTGTAAATGTGGAAGGTTTAACGAGGCCCGGGAATTGTGGGAAAGGATGACAAAGAATGAGCAAAAAATGGATTTGTTCACATACAGTGCTCTGATTCATGGGTTGTGTGAGTCGGGGGATATTGATGGCGCAGAGAGGGTTTATAAGGAGATGGCTGAGAGCAAGATTTCACCTGATGCTGTTGTATATAATGCAATGTTGAATGGTTTTTTTAGGGTTCGAAGGATTAAAGATTGTTTTGAGTTGTGGGAGTTGATGGGAAGAGAGGGTTGTCGAAATGTTGCAAGTTTTAACATAATGATGAGAGGGCTGTTCAGTAATGGTGAGGTAGATGAAGTTATTTCGATCTGGGAGCTTATGAAGGGAAGTGGTTTTCTAGCTGACTCAACAACTTATGGAATTTTAGTCCATGGATTTTGCGAGAATGGATACAATAATAAGAGTTTACATGTGTTGCAAACTGCTGAGAGGAATAGAGGTGTTCTAGATGCTTTTGCTTACTCAGCAATGATTAATGGGCTGTGTAAAGAAGCAAAATTAGATGAAGCAGTTTCTGTGCTGAAAGGTATGATTACGAGTGGCTGTAAGCCAAATGCTCATGTTTATAATGCTTTAATCAACGGCTTCGTAGCTGCTTCTAAATTTGAGGATGCAATTAGGTTTTTTCGTGAAATGGAAAATAGGAATTGTTCCCCTACCATTGTTACCTACAATACTCTTATTAATGGGTTGTGCAAGGGTGAAAGGTTTGCTGAAGCATATAGCCTTGTGAAGGAAATGCTAGAGAAAGGATTGAAGCCAGGCGTTATCACTTATAGCTTGTTGATAAAAGGTCTCTGTCGTAGCCATAAAATAGAGATGGCTATTAATTTGTGGAACCAGGTAACAAGCAATGGTTTTCAACCTGATGTACAGATGCATAATATTTTGATTCATGGGCTCTGTTCTGTTGGCAAAACGCAGCTTGCTCTGTCACTGTATTTGAATATGAATTATTGGAACTGCGCTCCAAATCTTGTTACCCACAACACACTTATGGAGGGGTTTTATAAAGATGGCGATATAAAAAATGCTTCGGTAATTTGGGCTCGCATATTAAGAAACGGGCTGCAGCCGGATGTTATTTCCTATAACATCACTCTCAAAGGTCTTTGTTCTTGCAACAGAATATCAGTTGCCATTTTGTTCTTACACAATGCCTTGACAAATAAAATTGTTCCGACCCTAATTACATGGAACATACTTGTCAGAGCTGTTGTCCTTTCTGGGGCTCGGAAATGATTCTCTTGGTTGAGACATTGGTTGTACTTTTACTTGGAACCCGACCCGGTCCGGTTCATCAACTATGCTGTTCTGATAGGTCAGCTTGCTAGCTATTCCTCGATCGATAATCTTTTACTAATATAGTCTTGGATTTGGAGGTCAGTTGCTTCCTTGGCTGGGTAATATGAAATTCTTGGATTGTTTAACAACATTTAATTGCTTGTGTATTTTGTTAGATTGGATGAAACAGCCTGGCCATCATCTTTGGTGATTGTACAGTGGCTGGTTGGATGACGCTGGGATTTTTTTTCTCTTTCTTACTGGCTTATGTTTTGCTGAAACCAGTGATGAAAGGTAGTCGACTATCTTTTGCGCAGCCGCAACTTTACATTTAAATTAAAGGTATGTCTTCTATGGTACAATGTTCTAATCCTTATTTTCTCACAGTGGATGCCTGATAGTAAGCGAGAAGAGCAGGTTGCAAAAAAATCAATAGAAAACCATATTATTAATTTCAAAGAGGTAGAGTACTGCTTTGTATTAGCTTTAAACTAATACGACGAGTGTCCATTTCTCTTACATAATAATCAATATAAATATAATACTCATCTTCTTTTGAACTTTTCAATCTTGTTGCTTGCTTTTACTCTTCACCTTTTTGTGCTATGTTAATCTAGGCTCTAGAGATATATGTTTATTGAGAAGCAAAATTTCTTTTATGTGTTTGATTATGTTTCGGAAATAAGTTCATTACACAGCATTAACATGGATTTGGTGATTAAAGTTGTGTCACCGAAAACTATATATGATGCAACATAAAGGTTGGCGTGATATATCAGCCCCAGATATTAGTATTTTATCTGGAGTTATAACTCATGCTACATTTGAATGTGCACACATTTATAACCTAACTCATCTGTTTTCCTCTAACGTATACGTGTTTAATTTATGCCAACTTCGGTAGACAGCTATGAACAACTTGTTTGTAAAACGAATCACCAGAGAAACGAACACCTCGCTACTTAGATTCTTCGCTTTTCTCTTGTTCTACTTTGTCTGTTTTTGCTAACATACTCTGTTCATAGATGAGTTGAGAGAGCAAACCCACCAGAATAACCCCAAGAACTGCAACCTTCTTCCAGTCGAACGCTGAAGAAAGTGACGCATCAGCAATTCCGATACCCACCAAGACAATCAGCGCAAGGTAAATGTTCTTTCTGATTATCGAACCAGCAGTTTTCCTAGTCAGCTCCGTGATTTTCATTGCCTCTTCCATAGCTATTGCCTTGTCCACCGGCTTTTTCTCCCTCAGGTTCTTGAAAAACAGCCCTTCGTTTCTGTCGTCCTCAATTTGTCCTTCAAAGTCCGCAACCACTTTCTCACTCTCTTCAATCTCCGATTTATTCAACTCCACAGACTCCTCAAATGCTTGCATTTTACTCTCTATGTTCTCCATTATCTGCTCAATAAAAACACGAAATAAAACCCCGTTATCATCAAATCATAATGTGCTTAGACAAGCCCACCTTTTTTTTCTTAACAGGAAATAAAAAAACACAGACCCTAGCTCCAGCTTCATCCAATTCTTTGAGTGCATTCTCTCCAATCTGGTCCATTTCAGCATTGGCTTCTTCGGCGAATTGGGTAAGATACGCTGATCGTTCATCCAAGTAACCGGTGAGACGAACTTTTTGTGTTTGAAGCATAGCAATCTTCACAAGAAGTTCCTGCTTACGGCTATCTCCTTGAGGTGGTGGTGGTGGAGTTTCTTCATCTGAATTATCTGACGACGTGTTGGATTTGCAGAGAGCGAGGAAGAACCTCCTCTTCCTAAAAGTTTCTCTCTCTGGAAAAGGTCCATGGCTGGTAGTAAATGAGGTTTGTATTGCTTTAAGTGAAATCATAATTTGTTGTTGTTGAGGAAGTAGTAAAACAGAGTAAGAGATTCAATACTGGAATATGCACACAGTACAAGGTGTTTTGGACCTCTCATCATATTTGCATTATCTTTTGCTCAAATATGATATTCATATATATTGTTTTTTTTTTCTTCTTCTTTTTGGGCCCACAAATAGTTTGGTCCCACATAGTTTCAATCAATAGATCTTATCTTATTAATTTTATTTTATTTTATTTTAATAAATAGACAGAATTAATACATCTGTTTTTGAATTACAATTAGCTTAATAATTAAAGAATCAAGGAGATTTGCCCACAACTTTCTTGTAAGTATACCAATTAGCAATGAATAAATAGGCAAAGAAGTTGATCAAACTAAGTATAGCCAGCAGCCAATAGAAGTAATCAAGATGCCCTCTATTCAAATTCTTGTCAGGAATCCATCCTAGCCCTCCATTTCTTGTAGTAACATTAGCCACAATAGTCACCAAAGCAGTGCACAAATAATTCCCCAAAGCATTCGTCGAAAGCGAAAGCGCAGCACAAAGGCTCCTCATTGCATCGGGGGCTTGATCGTAAAAAAACTCCAACTGCCCGATAAACGTAAAAACCTCCGCACAACCAACCAAGAAATACTGCGGAACTTGCCAAAAGATAGTCATGGGAACGGTCTTTTCGTCGTACAAGTTATTTTTTCGGACGTAATTTAATCGACTGACTTCGAGTGAACCAGCCACAACCATGGCGAAAATCGAGATCACTAGCCCGATTCCCATTCTTTGGAGCTGAGTGAACCCTCTTTCGTTTTTCGTGTACTTTCTTGCGATGGGGATGATTATTAGGTCGTATACAGGTGCCCAGAAGATTACACTGAGTGTGTCGAAAAGGGATAAAGATGCCGCTGGAATCTTGAAATTCCGACCGAGGTGCTGGTCCATTGTGTCGCCTTGCAGAACGAACATCGTGCTCATTTGGCTGTACACTGTGGAGAAAACTATGCCGGTTGCCCAAATCGGAAGCAGTCTTAGTACCGATTTGAATTCTTCCACTTGTGTCACCGTGCAGAGACTCCATGGCTTCACATTCTCATCGGATTCTGTCGCCACCGCAGCTTTGTCAAGAAACCTAAGACATCCAATCATTTCTTAATTTAGTTAACCTTAAACTTTCCAAAAAAAAAAAAAATTCTTTTCAAGAATCAAGAGAATACCTGAACTTGTCTGTGTGCTCAAGCTTTCTGCTACCTTGAATGTTAGATTCATTATCATCAGTTTCATAAAGAAGGGACTTGTCCATTGGAACTTCTACGTTGACTTTTTTCATGCACGCAACCAAAACCTGGCAGATTCGAGTCAACGGGCTTCCACCGGGTAATTGAATCCGATAAAGACTTGTTCCAACGAAGAAGAAAATAACCGCAACAGCCATCGAAACTGCAGGCACGCCAAAACCCCAACCCCACCCCACATTCATTTGTATCCACACCAAAACCGAGGAAGCGATCATAGCGCCTATATTTATCGACAGATAAAAATAGTTGAAAAACGAGCTCTTCTTTTTCTTCTCCGTCTCGTCACTCTCATCAAACTGATCAGCACCGAAAGACGAAACACACGGTTTTATTCCACCAGTTCCGAGCGCTATTAAGTACAGTGCTGCAAAGAAGGTAGCCGTCTGTGAAGACGTTGGGTGACAGACATCGTCGACGCACTCGGGCTTTAGTCCCGGGATTGAAGCAGACATTGTCAAGAGTGCCATTCCCTTAAAACAAAAACGAAAAAGGGAATCTTTTTAGTGTATGTATTTTTTTTTCGAGGAAATGTAGTGAAGTTTTATTATTACTTACGAGAACATAAATGGAAGAGAAAGTGGCGATGGTCCAGTATCGACCGAGGTAAGAATCGGCCAGGAATGCACCGAGGAGAGGTGTAATATAGCATGTGCCCGACCAGTTTGTAACACTGTTCGATGCAGCAACGTTGCCTAAACCGAGGCGTGTTGTGAGATAGTTGACTAAATTTGTGCCCATGCCATAGTATGCTAATCTCTCACAGCACTCGGTCACTGTACGAAATCGAAAAGGGTTTCACAATATTATAAAAAATTTGAGGTTGAAGAAAATATTTAGTAACGAAAATTTAGGAAATTCGTAAAGTCGACCAAGAATGAAGCGACAGGCTTTCCAAGTTCCGGTTTTGTCCTTGTTAGCAGGTTTCTTGTAAAAGTCCACGGTACCATCTTTGGTATAGATATCGGCCTTGTCGTCTTCCATTGGCTCTCTGTCGGGAAAAAAGATCGACGACGATTCAAACCGTGAAATTAATACGTACAAATGAAATCGAATTTTGGCGAAATTAAACGAATTTGTTATAATTCATATAGATAGTTTTGTTTAATTTGACAAACGATATTTTAATTTTTAATCATTAATTCATATACAAATCAACGTTCGATACTGCGTTTAACATGCATACTGCAGATTCTTATAAACCAAACAATACAAACCTGCAAGAAAAATGTCGTTTTCGACGACACGGTATATATGTGAGGTAAAAACCAGAGCAGAGTAGCCTGGTTTAAACCTCGTATATATACAAAATACGACGAAATACGAATGAATTAATACACAGAGAGGGGATGAAGAAATGATTATGAAAACCCTGCAGATATATGGGAAATATATATATATATATATATATATATATATATATATATATATATATATATATATATATATATATATATATATATATATATATATATATATATATATATATATATATATATATATATATATATGATCAAATGTATGTGGACTCCTTTTTGCAGTTTGGCTCCCAGTTTTTAAATTCATTGGCGTAGGATACTACTAGCTATTTTTGGTATTAGTAATTTGTGGTTAACGTTTATTAAGAATCTATTATGGCCAACTTTTTTATATACATGCAGTTCTTGTTTTTTATAATAATATCTAGAAGTAAATAAAAGTTATCAAAACTAAATTAAACAAGGGGAAAAATTTATCTATTTTGTTCATGTAATTATGAGTTTGAACTAATATTATTAGTGTAACTTCGGAATTTCTTTTTTAAATTTTCGGAAATTAAAACCGGGCTAGAAATTGAAAAATCGGAGATCGGAAGTTTCGAAATCCGGGACGAAAAATATTGTTCAAGAATTTAAAATATTAGGATCGGAATCGGCGGCTCAAGTGGCCTAAATATAATTCACTGATAATAACTAATTAAAGGCAAAAGTAAACATTCTTTTAAATAATGAGAAACTCTACTAGTCGTGGCATGCACCATATTAACTTATTAAGTGCTGAAAGATTCTTCTCATTCTGCACTACACGACCTAATTAAATAGGTAAGGTTCTGTGATTTATTTCCGAAGATTCCGTCCGGAGATTGAAGCTTAACGGCGGGGAAATGAGAACTTGATTCGATACTTCAACTTCAGAAGGTGAGCTCTCAACAAGAAGCTAAACACTAGTTCAGTTTTTCTTCGATGATATAATATTATTCGAACCTTGATCTTAAATTTGAAACAATAAATTTAGGTTTGTGGGGGATTACGATAATTTAGTTTTGCGCGATTTAAGTTGGTATGTCTGTCTTACTGTTCGTTAACTGTTCTGATCGGATAAGTCAGTTGCCGGACGATATTCTCGTCTATGTCCTGTCGTTTCTATCGCTCAAGGAAGCCGCACGCACTAGTGTTCTTTCGTCTCGTTGGATAAACTTGTCGAAACACAACCCTCGTCTCGTCTTTGATGCGCACAGTTTGCCGGACAGGATTGCGAAACAAAAAGGGGTAGCCGTTGTCGTAAAGTGGCGAAAGTATGTGAAATGGGTGAATTGCATACTCCGGTCGCATAGAGCCGCCACGTTGAAAGAATTCGCCGTCTTTTACGAACTTAATCGGTTGGCCAGAAACGATATTACTCGCTGGCTTGAATTCGCATTTGCGAGGAACGTCGAGACGTTGGAGTTGGACCTTTCGCGGAATTCGGACTACTTTGGGTATCGGCACGAACACTATGTTTTCCCCGAAGAGTACTTTCTGAACGGAAGTATCGACTTCAAGTCCCTCAAAGTGTTGTCTTTGAGAAGCGTCGAGGTTACTGATGGAGCTGTCGAGTTCTTTTTACGCAACTGCCCCTTGCTCGAAGAATTGGCCGTGGAAGACTCGTATAAAATATCTAATCTCGAAGTTTGCGGTCGGTCCTTGGTTTTAAAACACTTGGAGTTAACATGCTCCGATTTGAAATCAGTTAAGGTTTTCGCGCCGAATCTTGCTTCACTTAGTGTTCCGGGACCACAAGGGCTCTTTCTTGAGAATGTTCCGATGCTTGTTGATGTAACTTTTAGCCTTGGGTGTCGAGATTCCGTCAAGAATATTCTTCCGGCACTTTCTTGCTGCATTTTCCGATTGGAGATTCTTAGCTTGCAGCTAACAGCCAGCCCGGAGGTTAGGCAATCGGATTGCGGTTTTGTTATTTCATACTCGTTTTTTATTTTAGAAATAATCGTTACAAATTACTTTCTTTAATTGCGGTAGGAAATTGTTCTCTCCACATTTCCCGAACTGCCTAAATTGAAGAAATTGGCCATACAATATCGGGGAGGACACGACGAAAGTCTTATGGGACTCACCCCTCTAATAAGGGCATCTCCCTACTTGCAGGAATTTGTTTTAAACGTACGTCTTCGAGCATATTTGACTAGACCGATGCTCTTTTAAATCTACAACATTCGACTTATGTTTGAGTTCTTGATTTTTTTTTTTTTTTTTTGCGTGTGCAGTTAGTTCGATGGGGACATTCGAAGTCTGATATAGGAGTGAAGAATATTATAAAATTTTCGCACCATCACCTTAAAGTGTTCAAGTTCTGCGACTATTACGGTCACGCCAACGACATTGAATTAGTTGGGTACATGTTGGAGAGTTGTGTCGTGCTCGAGAAAATAATTTTTGATTTTTATTATACGTTAAAACATCACAACGCGAAGCAACAACTTAAAGCACAAGTACCTCACCACATTGAATTGGTTATTCTTTAACTTAATATTATTGTTGTTCCATTATCGAACCTCCGAGAGGTGCCCTGTGATTGACTAGTTCATAATGTTTATATACTTCATCCGTGCCATATTATGTTTCGTTCGTAACGAAAAAAGTATGCTATTAACGGACTAAAATACCCCTTCTTATCAATACACTTTCTAATAATTCTCTCCCCATTAGTTAGGAGCATGAGAACAAATTTATATTGACCGAAAACCCTCCGTGTATTCCCCTTTTCGACTTTAAGTCCCTCAAATCGCGATCGAGCTCTTTGTTCGAAAAATTGATTGCTCACAGCTCAAATTAAGATAACAAATTATCTTGAAATTTGTGGTCCATCCCTAAAATTAACGGGCTGTCACGCATTGATTTTTCTTAAGGTTTTCGCTCCGAATCTTACTTCACTCGCTCTTGATTGAGAATGTACCAATGCTTGTTGAAGTATCTGCCCATTGTTTTCGAGATTTTGTCGAGAAATTAATTCACATAACGTAAACCGAAGAAGTTGGTGATAAAATTATAACAATTTAATTTTGTGATAGGACTTAAAAAAAAGGAAAAAATTATATAATAATAATAAATAAATATTATATAAAAAAAAAAGTGTTTTTGGGCTAGGCCAATCAAATAAGTGAGGTTTGGACCAGGTTTTGGGCTAAGCACAATATAGACAATAGTTTTATAAGCCCAGGGTTGACTCTCGCTCGTTGACTTCAGAATTGAGCTTCTTCTTCGTTTTTTTTTTTTTTTTTTCTTTTCATTTTTTCCTTTATTTTATTTTATATTCCTTTTTTGAGGGAAACTCAAATCAAATCCAGTTGCAGCACTGCTCCATCTCCAGTGAAAATCTGGGTTTTTTTTTTCAGAAAAGTATTTGTGTAGAAATTCGGAGCTCTCAATACATTCAAAGATTCAATCTTTATGGGTGGGAAACGACTCAGACATGATTCCGATTTCCAATTGAAAAAGGTGAGCTCTAAAATCCTGCTGTTTGTTACCTGCAAAACTCAACCTTCTTCTTTTTTCTTCTTTCAATTGTCGTTTCGGTTAATGCTATGTGTTTTACGTTTCCTGCGTTGAAATCCCTATTTTTGGTATACAATTTAACCCTAATTTTCTTGGCTGATAGTTTATTTTTCTGTTCAATGTTGAACACGACTGAGTTTCCTTGGTGGATTATAATAATTTAGCAAGTAGATGGTAATTCAGGAAGGTGGGGAATTTTGTTTATTTAGTTTTGACTATATTTTTTTTTTCTTTTTTTCTTTTTATTATTATTATTATTACAGTGTGCTAAGAAGAGATACCAACATAGTGATGTTGATAGGATAAGTCAATTGCCGGATGATATTCTCGTCACCATCGTATCATCTTTTCTATCGCTCAAGGAAGCTGCACGCACTAGCGTTCTTTCTTCTCGTTGGATAAACTTGTGGAAACACATACCTTGTCTCAACTTTGATGCAGAACAAAAGAGGTTATGGGATGAAAAATCGGCAAAAGAATTATTGGGTGAAGAGAGGCGCAAATACGTGGAATGGGTGAATTCGGTCCTCACATCTCACAAAGAAGCCACCTTGAACGAATATAGGATATCTTTCGATTTGTGCCGATCTACTGGCGAGCCAGTTAATCGGTGGCTTGAATTTGCATTTTCTAGACGCGTTCGGATTTTGGAGTTGGACCTTTCACCAACAATTATGAATTGGCGTCCCTGGTCCAAAACTTATGCCTTTCCTGAAGAGTTGTTGACTCGAACTAGTGGTGGGGCATCCATATTGGAACCCGCTTCATGTATCGACTTTAAGTCCCTCAAAGCATTGTCTATGAGATTTGTTAACGTGTCAGGTGAAGCTATCGAGTTCTTTCTGCGCACTTGCCCTTTTCTCGAGAAATTGGTTGTGCACAACGCATCTGAGTTATCAAATCTTGAAGTTTGTGGTTCATCCCTTGATCTAAAGCACTTGGAGTTACAGTCCTGCCACAATTTGACATCCATCAAGGTTTCTGCGCCGAATCTTACTTCACTTACTCTTCCGAATGTAAAAGGACTCTTGCTTGAAAATGTCCCAATGCTTGTTGAGGTATCTGTAAGCTGTGTTTGTACTGTAGATCCAGTGGAAAAGTTATTAGTTGCACTTTCTGGCCGCATTTTCCAATTGGAGAGTCTTTCCTTGGTGCTGCCATTCTACCCAGAGGTTAGACAATGGGATTCGTGTTCGTTCGTTATTTCTTTCTTATTTTATATACACATAATAATAGATACTCTTTACTTGCGGTGGATTTTAGGCAGGTGACTTGCTCTCCATGTTTCCTCAACTCCCTAAACTCAAGAAGTTGGTCATTAATTATACGGTAAAAGATAAAGAAAGTTTTATCGGGCTGACCCCTTTGATGTGGGCATGTCCCAACTTGCAGGAATTTGTTTTTGAGGTATGTTTTGACCTTGTATTTGTGTATGCAATTTGTTCCATATTTTCAGCTCTGTATTTTCACAAATATGTTTGTGTAGTAGACGATGTTCGTTTTCTCATACTTGGCAGCAATAATATATGTTTTTTTTTTTGGCAGTCAATTTGTGATGAACCTTCGAGATTATTAAGAAGAAAAGTGAAGAAGAATCCCTTAAAGGTTGCACACGAGCACCTAAAAGTGTTCAAGTTCCTTGGCTATTGCGGTAGCAGCAGTGATTTGGAATTTGTGAGATACATTTTGGAGAATTGCATAGCTCTCGAGAAATTAATTATCGACACTCATTTTCAAGTCAAAATGGGCCGTGCAATACATTGCAAGGAGCTACTAGATATAGATCAAAGTACAAGGACTAACGTAGACCTACAGTTACCACTGATAGTAGTACCCAAACACATTGATTTTGTTCTTCTTTAACTCTTAATTCTATTAAATTATGTCTTTTATAGTATTTATGAGTTTAAGTGACTGTGATGTTGTGTACTCTATTTATTCAGGAATTGCTTTGTTTTTAATTATCGAATATTGAGATAATTATTGTTGTAGATTTGACTGGTGTTGCATAGTTTAGTTTTGTATTCTGCAAGTCTGTAATATCGAGGTTTTAGTGTTGTCCCTTTGGTTTCATTTGTAGGACTATTACTGAGAGTACCTTAAAGATATTCTCTATAATTTTACGTTTGTTACCGTTTTACACGAGTCCTTTAACGGGTAATTTTTCATGATTTTTTTATTTATTGGAAAGAATATTCCCCAAAAAATGCTGATTTTACCTCCACAAACACGGCATTTCTATATGGGTGATTTTTCACGATTTTTTTTTTATTCAAAAGAATATTCCCCGAAAAATGTTGATTTTACCTCCACAAACCCGGCATTTCTATACTCTACTTTTTAAAGAAAAAATTACCCTAATGGCACATTTATATGGAATCTTTATTGTTCTTAGATAATACACACACAACTGTTTAGTATTACTATAACTAATCCGAGTGTAATTTTTTTCTTTAAAAAATAGCATAAAAGAAATGACACGTCTGTAAGGGTATAATTGACATTTTTTGGATAATATTCCCTAGAATAGAAAAGATAATGTGAAAAATCACACAATAAGAATTTGGTGTAAGATATAAACAACCGCCGCAAAATTTTTGTAACTATTGATAGGTGGTGTTTTTTAAGGGTAAGCAAAAAAACCGAAAAATCGAACCGAAAATCGAAAAACCGAGCCGATATGTACCGTCCCGACTTAAAACTGCATATACGGTAAATATTTTTTGAAAAATCGAAAATATCGGTTTGTGTATGGAGAATTTAAAAATTACCGAACCGATTTCCCGAACCGAACCGATTTATACAAAATGATGTATTTTTGATATATATTATAGATACTTACCCTAGCGTGCGTCTATCTTTCGAGCGCCTCCATGTGACATCTTTTTCTATTAATTAATTTTGGTTGTGACGTGTTTTTTATTAGTTAATTTTTTGTTGTTATTTGTTAATTTTCTCAAATAAATATAATGAAAGTTCAAATACATGGGTTTTATGCCGAACCGGTTCGAACAAATAGACGAAATCGAAACCGAAAATAACCCCAATTGATACCGAAACGGTTAACCGAAAACCGAAAAACTGATTCACACCGAACCGAAAAAACCCGATATATTCGGTTTTTAAAATATGAGAAATCGATATTATCGATACGTGTTTGGTTTATTGGAAAAACCGAGCCGTACCGACCCGTGCACACCCCTAGTGTTTTTCGTAATGTATCCTAAGTTTGGGAAGTTTTTAGTAATTTACCCTTATCTGTATTAGGTAAAACCGTTGAGCTTAATTAAAAACCATCACTCGACTCTGAATTAAATTAAGGGGAAAGCTTATTTCAAAAAACTTATTTCAAAAAAAACACACACAAGAAGAATGGCATATTTACCATTCTGGATGGGAGACTCAATATGAATTTCAAATTATTGAAGTGTAGGTTTTTAATGGCATTTCCCATTGCAACGAGATTCAATTTAATGGAATATTAGTTTTTCTTTCTTCTTCTTTAATTAAAGATGATTTTCAGCTAATCACAATAGGGGTGACTTGGATTGTGGTTCTATGATATTAAACAAATCACAACCATTGATAAAAGACAGTCATCCAACGGCTTAAAACGTCAATCCACATTAAGTGGTTAAAACTGATCCAAACCGTCGGTAAAATATAGATCCTACGGTGCTTAGAAAAAACAGAGTATTCTATATATTAGACACGGCCACAGGCCGATTTTGGGCCCGGAACCGGCCCGAACCGGCCCGTTGACGGCCCAACTCGGCCCGTTGACCGAGTGAACCGGTCCGGACCCGTGAACCGGCCCGTCCCCCGGGACGGGACCGGTTCTGAGAAATGGTGAACCGTGAACCGTCGGGCCGGCCCGGCGGTTCACCCGGATTTAAAAAAAAAAAATTCAAAAAAATTCAAAAAAAAAGCAAATAACGGCTAGTGAACCGGCCCGAACCGGCCGTTATTTATTTTTTTTTGAATTTTTTCCCCCTAATTTTTCCTATAAATACCCTCACACCCCAACCCAATTTCTCACCAATTCACTCACAATTCTCTCTACTTCTTCAATATCAAAGTTTAGTAAAGTTCAATTCTCTCTTTAGTTTTTGCATTCTCGAATTTCTCTTCGGTTCTTAGTAAAAAAAAAAAAAAAAAAAAAGTTCTTTTGCATTTTAGAATTTCTCTTCAATTGTTAGTAAAAAAAAAATCAAAAAAAAATTGTATTGCATTTCCAAAATCTTTAAATTCATTTCCAAAAAAAAAATGGATACGTAGGCAACTTCATTTTAAATTCGAAATCTTTAAAATTTTGAATTTAAAATTAAGTTCAAGTCTTTTCATTTATTTTCTTTTCATTTTTCTATTTAAAAGTACTTCTTTTAATTTACTTATTCATAAAATATTAAAAAAAAAAAATTCAAAATTTCCGGGTCGACCCGGCCCGCTGAACCGCCCATACTACGGGCCGGTTCCGGTTCCGGAAAATGTGAACCGTGAACCGGTTTGAACCGACCCAAACCGGCATGTGGCCGTGTCTACTATATATTAGTCGGTTTTTGAAATCAGATCTACCATTTTTCATTTCAATTCAATTCAATTTCAATTCAGATCAAATCAAGCTATGGCGCGACGAAGGCATGCAAGGAGAGTCCGCCCCCCCTCTTCTCCTCCGTTTATCCATTCTTCTTCAACCCTAGACAAACTGCGCAAGTTCGGCGTAGCATTGAAGAGGGAAGAGATGAAGGCGAAATAGATGGCAATCACCGAAAAGGCTCGTGATAAGGTGAAGGCGCATCAACTTGAGAAACGGAGTCGCAAGTACCGTATCGCACATTACCATTGGATGGTTGCAACGAACAAGGTGGAGACGATTGCAGACGAGATCCCTCTCGTCATTGTGGTCAGTAAGGAAGACGTTGCAGATCTGGGCAAGCTGAAGGACCGTTGGGGCTTCCGCGGACGTGTGAAGATCCTTCGCCAGCGAAATGGAGAACCAAGATTGTTTTGGATAGTTCGCCAAGCTGACGAGGAACATGAGTTTACCATCGTTGTGGAATTTGTCCATTAGGTTATAAATCGTGCGTGCAGGGCATTATTGTATGGGTGGTGGGTATATAATATGATGATCATATATAATATGGGTATATAATATGCTGATGATATATAATATGATGATGATATATGGGTATATAATATTGATATGGACGTATATTGGAGAGTAGAAATTTGGAGTTTATGGCAATTATGGTTGTAATCTGTTTTAATTCAATATTAACAAAAAAAAAATATTATGATAATTAGTCTCTTAATATCTGTTTAATTGCTTTCCTGTTGAGTACTCTGTTGTTAAAAAAAAATAAAATTATACCAATGCGATTCATCGTTTGCAATTAAATATCCTCAAAGGTGGAAGCACGGACAATTCATGATGGGCCCGCTTCGTTGTGTACTTGTCGAGGTATTTCTTTCTTTGGAACACATAATAAGTTGCACTGATGAGTATTTGGATAACAAGGATTTACGCAAAACCGGGGAGAGGGGGGTAAAATTTATACTATCTAAGGAAAGTAGATTGAATTTCGGTTATAAATAGTTCCGAAAGTAAGTCGTCTTAGTTGGAGACTTTCTCTACGTTGAATAGAAAATTGCTATATTTGTTATATCGAGCAAGTTTTAACCCTCTGTCCTGATTTTGGATTCTCATGTATGTTCATGTGCGCTATATGTAATTTGGAAGTCTCTGGAAACGAGAAACTTGGCTGATATAAAAATGCCAGCAAGCATGCATACAATTTCGTTGCTTGCAAATAAGTTGTTTTACGTGAAAGTGAAAGAACATGTACTCGTTCATGAAATGATTACGTGAAAGATTATATGTGTCTTTCGAATTTAATTTGTTTGTGTCGGCAACTCTGCATTATTAATCCATCAAAGAACATGTATTGTTTCTCATAACAAGATGATTGACCATCTATTGAGATTCAAGTTTATGGATTTATCGTCATGGGTGAAGTACAGAGTTAAAATGTAGTGTTGGGAGTGGAGTTGGATTGGATTTTTGAGGCTTGTCGCTTTCATTTAAATTTTGATTTTATGGCTTATTTGGGCTATTATGTTGTTGAGATTTGCCTGGACTTTATCTGAATTAGCCAAAATAAGTCGGAGTTTCTTGAATTTCATTCTGAAAACTGTTTATCGATGTCCTTATTTTGTTGATGCATCTTAAAGTAGTGCAAGTTTAGAAGATGATTTAGGATCTCGCTTTGATCGAGATCGGCAGATATTCAGGAATTACGAGTGGTATACCATTATTATTTTTTCTTAAGCAATTTGCGAAACATAGCAATGAACACATCAGGTTTGAAAAGTATCGTTGAACAAAGTGCCTAGATACAGAACATGAGTACACGACCAAAACAACGTAGATCATTGGTTAGTCGAACACCAGTACATCGCAACTTATTAAAACTTTTTTTTTTATAGAAGAGCTGATGACAACTCTTAGAAGAGCTTCACCCTCGAAAATACTCATCGATTGCATTCTTCGTGATACGAGTTCACGCAGCTCCCTCCCTCTTGAACCTCACACCAAACTGTTCACACTGTGAACTAGGACTACGATCCGAAAATAGAACGGAGGGGTGGAAATCCGATGATGGGATCGGAGTGCAATTCGGAAAAAAATTGATTTTTTCAGAACTGAAAAATCCATTATAATTCCGTTTCAAAAAAATCGGAATTCCAGAAATTGGAATGTCCGGCAATTGATTTTTTTCGGATCGGAAGCGACGGCAATCGAAAAATTCTATTTTTTTAGAAACTTTAAATATAAAGTTTATATATATATATATATATATATATATATATATATATATATATATATATATTATATATATATATATATATATATATATATATATATATATATT
>NW_012192977.1:1580035-1595144 GCF_000504015.1 Erythranthe guttata
AAAAAACTTCAAATCGACTTCGAAGCTCAAAAAAAACATGGATACATACCTTAATGGGTTCTCTTTCCATATATACTACTATATTATTGTCTTATAACTCCATTTTATAAGTTTTGTGAGGTTTTGATTTTTTGAATTTGGAGATGTTTTGGAGGATTTAAGAAGATGAAGAAGATAGGGTTTAAGGGATTTGAGTTTGGAAAGAAGAAGAGAGGATTTGTTTTTCTTTTTTTTCCTTGGTATTGAAATGAGGAATAAAAAAATTGTTTGTATAAATTGTATTTTGGTTGATGAAGGGCGTTTTTGTACTTTGTTAACAATTTTTTTTATTTATGGTTTTAAACTAAAAAAAATGTTTTTTTATTTTGAATTTTTTTTTTACAAATAGTGTTTTTCGACACATACCTGTCGAAAATTCTCCAAACTTTGACAGATATGTGTCGAATTATTTTTTTTTTATATATTTTTCGACACGTTGGTGTCGAAAATTGACCTGTATGTGTCGAAAATTGCCGGCGGGTTTCAAAAAAAAAAAACTTCAAAATCGACTTCGAAGCTCAAAAAAGACATCGATACTTACCTTAATGTGTTCTCCTTCCATATATACTACTATACTATTGTCTTATAACTCCATTTTATAAGTTTTCTGAGGTTTTAATTTCTTTAATTTTGAGATTTTTTAGAAGGGTTTGTTGTGAGGAAGAAGAAGGAAGAGGTTAAGGAATTTGTGAAGAAGAAGAGGGATTTTGTGTGTTTGTATTGAAGAAAGAAAAATGAGATTTTTAATATTTGTATAGTATTTATTTTCATTAATGGTATTTATGTCATTACTTATTTATTATTCAATTTTTATTTTTTGGTATTAAAGTGAGAAAAAATTAGGATTTGTTATAGTCATTCCCTTTATGGAATTTGGAATGAAAATTATCTGGGCAAATTACCAAAACCCCCTTGAGGTAAGCCTAAATAACGAAAATCCCCCCACGTTCTCGTAATTACGAAAACCCCCCTTGACTAACGGTTGATCGAATTTTTTTAACAAAAAACGTGAAATGTCTGTTATATCCTTCTGTTAAATATGTGAAAAATATTCTGAGAATACATTTGTTTGCTGCAATAACATTCGACCACGGAGTTCATAACCGGGGAAATATTCTAAGAATCAACAGTTTTGCGCGATTGAATCAATAGAGGGAAAATCTTGGCAGGTGGGTAATCTTGAACAATTGAATCTAAGATGGGGTTTCCAAGTACAGAAAGCTCCGACCCTAACAGTATCCGGATAATCCGGCACCGATCGCCGATATCAGACTTGAAATCAAGGGTATTCTGAGCCCAATTGAAGAAACTAAAACATATTTTGGGGTGGGTTTCGATTATGTTCAAGATTTGGTGAAAGAGGGAAGGAGTAAAATTGGAGGAAAATTTGAGGGGTTTGAGAAGCGGAGCCCATAATTTGGAGTGTCGTTGCAGGAGGACTGTGGAGGCCTGTGAAACAAGCTGGGTTTGGTTGATTCGGGTCCTCCAATTCTGGGTCGGGTTTCTTCCTGAAGTTGTGAAGTGATTGGGGTCACCCGGATTTCTGGGCCGTTGATTTCCGAGCATTTGTTGGTGATGCGGGATAGGATTATCGAAGCGTCCGGCGAAAGGAGTAAAAGTTAAAGGGGCAAATTGGTATTATCAGAGGAATATTCGGGAGAATCAAAAAGATTCTATCGAGTTTAACACCGTTAGAGCGATTTGTAAGATGTCTGCGTACCTTAGGGGGTTTTCGTAATTACGAGAACGTGGGGGGAATTTCCGTTATTCAGATTTACCTCAGGGGGATTTTGGTAATTTGCCCAAATTATTTTTCCCAAATTGGAATTGAAATCAGCGAAAATTAGAATAAAATCAGATTGAAATCAGCGAAAATTGGAAATTATATTCCAATTTCCACATTGAAAAAACCGTTTGGGTTAGGCCCATCATATAAGTGGGTCAAGCCCAGATAGGGATACAGTGTCGGGCTAAGCAAAATGTTATAATTTAGTTAGACAATAGTTTCAAAAGCCCAGTGCTAACTCTCGCTCGTTAAATTCAGATCTGAACTTCTCTTTAATTATTGGGACTATTCCCCTCAAGCATTTTTTTAATAATGATGAATCTAATCACTTTTTCTTTATTAGTGATAAACTCAACTTTTATTTATTATCAAATTTACCCTTCCCTAGTATTTGTTGCACATACCTTCTTTATTTCTTTTCTATTTTCCATTTTAATTTTCGAGTTGTTTATTTAAAAAATAGTTTTTTAAATAATTTTTATAAATATTTTTTAATAACTAAAAAATAATATTATTTTCAACAGTTTTTTAGTTTCGTTTCTCCAAAATCAACTATAATATTTTCGAAATCGACTAAATTTTTTCTGAAAATCAACCAAAAGATTCGTTTTTTTTTCATATCATTTATTTTGAATCCAAAACGAATTTTTTCGAAACTAATTTACCAAATTGACAAATTACTACATATTATTGAAATAACTATAAAAAATCAAAATCAAAATTCATATTTTTTTTAATTCATATTTTTTAATTCATATTTTTTTTGAAATAACTAAAAATACATCAACTAATTTGTTTAATTCATATTTTTTTTTTCCAGCAGGTCATATAATTGGATAAAAAAGTAAAAAATCAAAATCAACTACCAAAAACTTGAAAATCAACCAAAAAAGTCGAAAACAACTAAAACTATCAAAAACAACTAAAAGAAATAGCAGGATAACAAAAACAGCTATAAAAAATAGCCGAATAACAAAATAACTATTTGCTATAAAAATACCTAACATCAAAAGCCTAAAAAAAATCGAAAAAATCAGAACTATGGCGACGACAGGGCAGAGGCGGGGGCAACAAAGTATCTATATCGGCGGTGGAGTTGAGGGGTGGAGTAGGGAGGGACTTTTGAGTTTTTGATGTCGTCTTCTACAACTAAATCGAGATCGGAGCGATGGCAGCGGCGGCGGGACGAGAACTTCAGATCTGGCGCCTTGGACATCAATGTTGAGGGAGTGGAGAGCCATACGAGCGCGTCCTTGAGGCTGTTCCTAAAGTCATCGGTTCATGCTATGCTTTTCAATGGTGGGTGGTGGAGGCTATAATGGAGTGATTCTTTCCTTCACCATGGATTCATTCAGGAGAGAGAAGAGACGGAATGGGGCATGGAGAGAATGACATAAATCAGAGAAAAGAAGATGGAGGCGGTTGAATGGCGTAATAAAATTTGGGCAGATGTGAAATAATATAGCATTAAGGGCAAATTAGATATTATTCATAGCAATTTTAAAAAGATTAATTAAATTTAATAATTAAGGGGGGTTTGACTAATATTGAAAAATGGGTTATCTCCACCCTAATATATGTAAATGGTGTGGGGGGTTTTTCACTAATTATCCCTTATTTATTAATTCCGAGTTCTCATACATTCAAAGATTCAATCTTTATGGGGGGGAAAATGACTCAGACATGATTCCGATTTCCAATTGAAAAAGGTGAGCTCGATTCTTCCAAAAACCTGCTTCCTTTTATCCGTAAAAACTCGAATAATTTTTGTTTTTATTTTAATTATCGTTTTGGTTCATGCTATATGTTTGATGTTTAAGGCGTTGAAATCCCTCTTTTGGTATACAGTTGAACCCTAATTTTCTTAGCTGATATGATTATTCCAATCCTTAATTCTATTTTTTTTTCTTCATCAATGTTGAACTGCTAGTGGATTATGATAAATTCCTCGTAAGTTAATTGTGAATTTCTTCTTTTTATTTACTTATTTATTTATTTATAAGCAGCGTGCTAAGAAGAGATACCCCAGTGGTGATGTTGATAGGATAAGTCAGTTGCCGGATGATATTCTCGTTACGATTGTATCTTTCCTATCTCTCAAGGAAGCTGCACGCACTAGCGTTCTTTCTTCTCGCTGGATAAACTTGTGGAAACACGTCCCGCGCCTCGATTTCGATGCAGAAACTGCATTGTGCAAGACCTCACACAAATATGAGTTGTTGTACAGTGAAGAGAGCTGCAAGTACGTAGAATGGGTGAATCGCGTCATCCGATCGCACAAAGCGGCCACCTTAAAAGAATTCAGAGTGTGTTTCGATTTAAGCCAAACTGTCGAGAATGCAATCACTCAGTGGCTTGAATTTGCGCTTGTGAGGCATATTGAGCGATTGGATTTGGACTTTTCAGCCAGAGCTTTTAATATAGACTTTTCAGCCAGAGCTCTTAATATAGGCACCGTGGGTTCTACATACTACGCTTTCCCGGAGAAATTCGTGAAACGCCCTTCACAAAGTTCATCTACTAATTTCAAGTCCCTCAAATCATTGTCTTTGAAATGTGTTAATTTGACCCGTGAAGCTATCGAGTTCTTTCTACACAACTGCCCTTTGCTCGAAAACTTGGTTGTTCATTTCACGAATAATATATCAAGTCTCGTAGTTTGTGGTTCATCCCTTGCTTTAAAACACTTGGAGTTATATTCTTGCTATAAATTGAAATCCGTTAAGGTTTCCGCACCAAATCTTACTTCACTTACTCTTCCGATAGCGAGAGGACTCTTACTTGAGAATGTCCCGATGCTTGTTGAGTTATCTGTTGGTTGTTCATTTACTCCAGATTACGTGAAAGAGTTACTCGATGCACTTTCTTGTCGAATTTTCCAATTGGAGATTCTTACCTTAATGATTACGTTCAAACTAAGGTTAGACATTGTGTCTTTCTTGTTTTATATATAACACATAATATTTACTCTTTACTTAGCCGTTGAATTCCAGGCAGGTATCGTGGGCTCCAAGTTTCCCCAACTTCCTGAACTGAAGAAGTTGGTCGTTGATTATCAGCCACACGATAAAGAAAGTTTGTTGGAACTGGCACATTTGATGAAGGCATGTCCTTATTTGCAGGAATTTGTTTTACAGTCGACGTGTGCAGAACTTCCGAGATTATTAAGAAGAAAAGTGAAGAGTTCCTTAAAGCTTGCGCACGAGCAGCTTAAGGTGTTCAAGTTCCTTGGCTATTGCGGTAGCAGAAGTGATGTCGAATTTGTCAGATACATTTTGGATAATTGCAGAGCTCTTGAGAAATTAATTATCGATCATCATTTTCAATTCCATTTTTCCAATTTTTCGTATGTATCGCAACACCCGGATACACTAGATTTAGAGCAAAGTGCTAGGACTAACGCCAAGCTGCAGTTGGAACCACTAGTAGTAGTATCTCACCACATTGATTTTGTTATTCTTTAACTTAATTCTATAGGCAGTTGTTTGCGTAATTAAATTATATGTTTCGTTTATTTAAGAGTTTAAACGAAGCCTAATTACTGTAATGTTGTGTATTATTTCATCATGGTTAGGGTTTTTTTTTTCTTTTTTAAATTATGGAATATGTCAATGAATTGAGATGGTTATTGTTGCAGAATTGAATGGCATTTGAATGATTTTTTATTTATACCAGCATTTTTCATGCACGGAATATCGTTTTAAAAGTGAAAACAATGATTAGTTTAATAAATAACAATAATAACTATAATAAAATTTAGATGTCGGTAACATCAATATCTATACAAATTTAACAATACAAACTCATTCTTAAAAAAAATATATAAACTTAATTTTTATAATATAAAATTGATCATTAAATAATACTAACACAAAGAAGAATTAGAGAAAATAAAACATACTAGAAAATAGGAAATATTAATAATAATAATTATTATAAAGATATAGATATGGTGGCTTAGGATTGCGCTAGCCGAGATTTGAAAATAATAGAAAAAAATGACTGCGAAATAAGAGATTATATATATTACAAACATGTCATTAGAGTTTCTTAGATTTGATGTGAAAATAATTAAAAAAAAAAAGTGGCTGCGAAATAGTAAGAGATAATATGTATATTACAACATGCCATTAAATTTTCTTAGATTGCCACAACATTTCTTTTCTTTTTATATATAAAGATTTCTAAAGTCTATAGTATAGATTGCAAAAAACAATTACCGAAATTTTACACAGAAAATAAATTTCAAAAGAAAAGTCAAAAAAAATCTGGCATTTATTTTGTGAATTCCCAGAGATACAGAGTAAATTACATACCGAATAAGGCGTCCCAATTTGAAAAATATATTAGAATTTCTTTATTAGGACATAAATTAAAAGTAATATTAATATTAATATTTTTTTCACAAAAAATAAAAAATGCAAGTGGGGTCCTAAGATGGGCCCAAACGCGGCCCAAAAACAGTTACTTTCTCTCTCTTATATATATATATACGTTGCCCACTCCAGCAAAGAAAGTTTACTCGCCGGTATCTCAACCTGGTTTACGGCTTCGGGTTTCCTCGGAGAAATCACCACAAGAGAAAAACTAAAAAAAACCCTGCATTTTTTTTCTCTTCCTCATTCCGATTTGGTTTAATGGCTGGAAAACGTGACAAAATTGATCCTGGTTTCCAAGCAAAGAAGGTCAGCTTCCATTTCTGAAAAAAAAAATTAGAAGATTTAAGCTTTTTTTTTTTTTTTTTTTTATGACTCATGATATCTACTGTAAATCTATGGATTAAATTCTCTGTTTATGTTTATTAAATTAATGAATCAAACCCCGTCATTTTTTTCTTCTTCTTCAATTTGCCACACACACAAAAAAAAAAAAAAAGAGTTAATTAATGAAGATTTTTGGAGATCATGCAGTTTCAATTTGATGAAATCGTTATTCCCTTATGTAAAAAACCAGATTAAATTACCATGTTTATTTTACTGTTACTGTAACTGTTGCTTAGTTGTGGATTGTAATTGATTATATTCATGAAGAAAAAAAAAGAAAGAATTGTGATTGATTGTTATATATATCTGTGTTTGATAGCGGGCCAAGATAACCTACAATGATAAGGACAGAATCAGTCATTTAGCCGATGACATTCTCGTAATGATCCTGTCTTTGCTATCGTTCAAGGAAGCCGTATGCACGAGCGTTCTCTCGTCTCGTTGGATACACGTGTGGAAACAAATCCCCTCTCTCACCTTTGATGCACACGTTTCTTTGAAAAGGGTTGCAAGAGGGTTCGACATCAGCACGATAAAGAGGCAAAAGTACGTGAAATGGGTGAACAGCGTCATCCAATCTCACGAAGCGGCCGCCTTGAAAGAATTCCGAATCTGCTTGAATCTGAGCAACTTAGCTCGGAAGGCGATCACTCGGTGGCTCAAGTTTGCGTTCGCGAGACGTGTTCAGGTGTTGGAGTTGGACCTTTCGGCGAAAGAAGTGTTCTTTCGCCGTCAGTTTTCTCATTGCGCTTTCCCCGAAGAGCTACTGACTCAAAGTTGGGGTGAAGCATCTTCGTCGTCGAAACCCTCTTCGGATGGTTCCGGAGTTGACTTTAACTTTCTCAAAGTGTTGTCTTTGAAATATGTTGTTGTGACATGTGAAGCCTTCAAGTTGTTTATACGCAACTTCCCGAAGCTCGAAAGATTGGTTGTCGAAGGGACACACGACTTATTAAAAGTTGAAGCTTGCGGTCCGTCGCTTGCCTTAAAACACTTGGAGTTAAGCTGCTGCGAAAATTTGAAAACCGTGAAGGTTTCGGCGCCAAATCTCACTACACTTATTCTTGCGAAAGTGGGTGTGGAGAATCTCTCGATCGAGAATGTTCCAAAGCTCGTTGAGGTATCTGCTGATTCTCGTGGCGACGGAGTTCTTGCAGAAAAAATACTTTCTGCGTCGTCTTCCTGGATTTCCCAATTGGAGATTTTTAGCTTGAAGCTATCTGCCAAGACAACGGTTAGACGTTATTAAAATTGTTTATTTGTTTATTGTTTTATTTAGATGGAGATAATGATTAGTTTTTAAATGGGGTTGATTTCGACAGGAATTCGTTCCCTCCGCAGCTCTTGAACTAACTAAACTGAAGAAGTTGGCGGTCTTTATTTATCATGGAAAGGGTTACGAAAGTCTTATGGGAGTGGCTCGTCTGATAAAGTCGTGTCCCAACTTGCAGGAATGTCTTTTTAAGGTACGTTCGTTTTTATATTAGAAGTCCCCATGCATGCACTTTATATATGACGTTGGCTCTTGTAGAGGACTTGCCGTCTGGAGAGGTCGAGGGGCTATTTGGTCTTTTTACAAACATCATTCTCAAGTCACCTAAAACTACTTTTTACTTGATTTGGAAATTGTTTATATGCCACGTGTTTTTACAAATTTATTTACTGTACATAATCGTTGCTAGATTCGTAGTCGTTTTGCTTTAATTACTCTCGATAAACGGCAATGCATAAACTGTTTTCAAGCAATAAATTAATTTCCTTGTCTTGTTTCTTCTTTCTTTCTTTTCCCATGTGCAGTTAATGTGGTGGAGTCCTTATTGCGTACGTAGAGTGCTGAAGAGTAGCGTGAAGTTTCCCCACGAGCACCTGAAAGTGTTCAAGTTTTACCGCTATTTCGGTCGCCCTGATGAGGTTGAATTACTCGAGTCCGTCCTGGAGAACTGCATCGTGCTTGAGAAACTCGTCATTGATCCCGATTACCGTTCACCGTATTTCGTTGCACCACAAAACCCTGATGACGAAAACGAGAAACAAGCTGTAGTGGATGCATTTAAGCTCGGGATTCAATCCCAACTACCTCAGCACATTGAGTTGGTTATTCTTTGACATAACTCTACAACATGTTTGTAGCATTTCCCGTTTGTTGTATTCAACATGTTTGTTGTACTTTATGAGTTTAAAACTACAAGACTAGTGTTTACTTCTCTTTGATTTCTTATTGAGATGCTGGAATTGGTTTTTTAATTTTTTTATTTTTTTTTATATGTGAAACAGTGACATAATGTACGAGGCATGTACTGTGATTTACTATGGGTTTTTTTTTTGGTATACTTTCGGTGAACTTTATTCGGTTATATTCTAACGTGCGTGCATATAGATTGTTTGCATATTTTACATACATCCACGTGTAAATGTGTGTACATTATTGTGGGAAATGTACTTCACCAGGTGTAGTATCTACATGCTCGATTATATTCTGACGTGCATGAATATAGATTGTTTGCATGTTTTACGTACATCCACGTGTAAATGTGTGTACATTATCGTGGAAAACTGTACTTCACTAGGTGTAGTATCTACATGATCGATTATATTCTGACGTGCATGCATATAGATTGTTTGCATGTTTTGCATACATCCACGTGTAAATGTGTGTACATTATTGTGAAAACTGTACTTCACCACGTGTAGTATCTACAAGATCGAATATTATAATCTTAACGTACCGAATTCAACCTAGTGTAGATGCTAAACACAATCAATTCCGTTGAGTATTACTAAAGGCAAGTAGCAATAATCATACCTAGCTAACGGCTAAAAAGCATATTAATTATAACTGAAATGTTAAACGTCATCTCAATTTTACGCGGCACTTTCATTCGAGATTATGCTTAACTTTCTTAAGAACCAAAATTCATGTACCAACTGATAAGTGATCCTGACTTTTTCACTATTACAAATTATCTTTCACTCTATAATTTGAAGGACGCGTTAATTGTCATTTTTTTCATTTTTTTATTCATCACACTTACTGTTCTAACAGATAAATAGTGGAAAAATAAATAAATGTTGTAAGAAATAATAATAAATAAATAAAAAGGAAATCGGGTTATTTATGATTGAAGAACATTTTCTGTGATATCCGTCGAAAGGATTAAGCTTGATGAGTCTGAAGCGAGTCGGACTTGATTCCGAGTTTCAATCCGAGAAGGTAAGCTTTCAGGAAAGCTGGCTGCATTATAATCTTGTTTTGCCTCGTGATATATGTTGCATGTTTCCAGCATAAATTCCCCATTTTGTTTACTTAAGCTAGAAACCAAACCCTAGATTTTGTTTTGCTGACGTGATTATCCGAAACCCGACGCTAGTATTTTTTTGTTTATTTCTTCAATTTGCAACAAGAAATTATTATTTTTTATTGGGGATTATATCTTGTTTGACAGCGTGCCAAGATAATATACGGTGAAAATGATCGGATAAGTCCGTTTCCCGATGACATTCTCGTTAGTATCCTGTCTTTTCTACCGCTGCAGGGACAAGTGTTCTCTCGTCTCGTTGGATAAACTTGTGGAAACACACCCGCTCGCTCGACTTTGATGAACACATTTCCTTCAAAAAGATTGCACTAGGATCAGACACAAGCAGTGAGGACCTGCCCCCTCATTTTTTAGAAATTACAAAAAAAACCCTTTTTTTGAGATATTACATTCAGGCCCCTTCAGTTGGTAAATTCTCACATCCACCCCTACAAAAGGGTGTTAATGTAAGAAATCTATAAATTATAAGGGTGCATATAATTATGAAAAATGAGGGTTTTTCTTGTAAATAGACTCTTACCTAAGGGGCGGTTGTAATATACCCTTTTATTTAAGTTGCATAAAATAAGAAGTAAGAACTATTAATTTATCAATTGTTTATATTTATTTTGAGATTTATATCACAAATTATGCTCACCTGTCACAAAATCCACCAGCTTTGTTCTCCAATTTTCCCAGAAGATTGTGGTGAAATGTGAATTTTGGGTTATGATATGAATATAATTGATTTTTTCTATTTTAATTAGATGAAATCTTAAAAAGTAATTTTATATAATTACACTATCTCTTGAAATCAAACGCAACTAAAAAGAAAATAAAATACGGGCCTGGCATAATGCACCATAGAAAGTTTCGGGCCCAAAATGTTCAAAACAACAGCTTAACATCTTATTGTTCTTAATTTAAATTAATAATTACACTTAATTGTTCTTAACTAAAATTCATAAAAACAAATCAAATTAAATTAATAATTACACTTAATTGTTCTTAACTAAAATTCATAAAAACAAATCAAAACAACATGTTCTTAATTTAAAATTCACAAACACACCAAAAACAACTTATTGTTTTTAATTTAATTAAGTTTATAGACTTCATTAAAGGATAACCAATTCAACGCGTTGAGGTACCCGCGCTTCAAGTTGCTGCTTTGCAAAACCCCTTGCGATTTGTATTCTCTCTAAATCTTCACCGCATAGTTCGAAATCACGCAAAATCGGTTCGAATGGATCAATGATTATTTTCTCAAGCACAACAGAGTTCTTCAAAATGTACCTAACTAATTCGACATCACTCGAGCGACCGTAATAACCACAGAACTTGAACACTTTAAGGTGATGGTGAGGCAACTGTGAAGTAGTATTCTTCACTTTTCTATGTGATCTCGAAGGATCATCCATCCATAACTGCACATGAGAAAAACACACAATAAATCTATTGCTGCATAAGTAGAAAATAAAATTTGGATAGATAAAGATAGCATATTTCATCAATAAGAGCCAAAATATATTATCAAGCGAACAAGTAGGCTTTTTATTTTCGACGGGTGCAAGTGATGCTTAGACCGTCATTCTGTGTGAATGATTTTTAAAATTTATAAATATCAATTCATCTAAATCAATTAAAGCTCAAATGTCGGAATTAGAATATGAAAGCAAACTTACCTCTAAAATAAATTCCTGCAAGTTTGGAGATGCCCTTATCAAAGGGGTCAGTCCCATAAGACTTTGGTCATGGTCTGTCCAATAGGATACGACCAACTTCTTCAACTTAGTCAGTTCTGGAAATGTGGGTAGAACAACTTTCGTCAAATGCATCCCAAGGCCCAACTAAACAGAGCATTATAATTATTATGTTAAAATAAAAATAAAAAATAAATAAATAAATAAATAAAATAACTCAATTCCAATGTCTAACCTTCCGGTGGGAATTCAGCTGCAAGGTAAGAATCTCCAATTGGGAAACGCAGCAAGAATATGTAGGAAGTAACTTTTCGACAGAGTCATTGTAATGCATACAATTGATATATACCTCTTTAAGCATCGGAACATTCTCAAGCAAGAGAACATCGATATTCGGACCAATAAGTGAAATAAGATTTGGCGCTGAAACCTTAACAGATTCTAAATAGTTGCAGTGCATCAATTCCAAGTGCTTTAGAACGAGGGATGGCCCACAAACTTCAAGATTTGATATTTTATTAGTGTAATGAACAACCAATTTTTCGAGGAAAGGGCAGTTGTGTAGAAAGAACTCAATAGCTTGACCTGTCAAATTAACACATTTAAGAGATAATTCTTTGAGGGATTTGAAGTCAATACACGAATTTCCACCACTAGTTCTTCGGGTGAGGAACTCTTCAGGGAGAGTATAATGTGTGCGTGGAGATGTTTTGTTCTTAACTTTTACGGAAAAGTCCAAATCCAACTTCTGAACATGTCTCGTAAACGCAAATTCAATCCACCGGGTGATTGATTCCTGAGACGAAAGACCCAAATCGAAACAGACACTGAATTCTTTCAAGGTAACCGATTTGTGTGATCTGATGACGCGATCCACCCATTCTTCGTACTTTCGCCTCTCTTCACTGCATAAATCATAGTTTTCTCTAATCCTGGCTAGTGCATTGTCTGCACGAAAGTCGAGAGAAGAGGTAGTGTGTTTCCACAAGTTCATCCAACGAGATGAAAGAACAGTAGTTCGTGCAGCTTCCTTCATCGATAGATAAGATAGGATATTGACGAGAATATCATCGGGCAACCAACTAATTCGGTTATTATCACGTTTCGATCTTTTATTACACTATCAAACAAAGATAAATGCTTCATCATAACTAATTAAGGAAGATTAGTAACAAGAATGTTGAAATTCACTATCCCAATTCTGAATGAACACCACTAGCTAACGTTTATGGCATTGACCAAGTTATATAATAATCCACACAAAACTTTAATTTATTGTTGCAAATTATTGAGGAAAAGGAAAAACAACCCAGTTGAAATTATAATTCATCAAATAAGAGAGGGAAAAAAAATTAATAATAATAAGCAATAAGCAATAACCAAGACGGGTATTTCATATACAACATATGGTATGAGAAGAGGAAAAATAAATAAATAAATAAAATTACAAAGAAAAAATACAACCACACCTTATTCAATTGAAACTTGGAATCAAATCCGAGTCGCTTCCGAGCCATTAAAGCTTGAATCTTTGGACCTCAAAAATAATAATAATAGTGCCAGGTGGAGGTGGATCGGTGCCCTAATTCAAGATGCATTAGGATTTCTTATTAAATTTAGGGTTCCCTTGATTTGTTATTGTGATCATAGATAAGTATGGGAAAGTGAAAGGCAGGCGCCCGGTATTATTTTGAGGCGTAATAAAATGAATTGGGATTACATAATATATTGTCCTCTGTCAGACTATTATTTTTATTTTAAGTTTCTTCTAATGTAAATTGAAGTCACTTTTATTCTTAAATTACAAATTCAAATTAAATCATAAAATTTCATTTCTCTACCATTCTGAAATTAAATCTTTTCGAAAATACTAAATCTATATTTTAGTAGACTGTGAATTCCAATTGGAGATTCTTACCTTGCTGATGAGCAGCCTTAAAAAAGTAATTTTATATAATTACGTTATTGCTTGAATTCAGACGCAACTAAAAAGAAAATAAAATACGGGCCTGGGATAATAATGCAGCAAAGAAAGTTTCGGGCCCAATAACAGTTGTCGCTTCCACCAGTCAGTGGGGACCTTTATTCTTAAATTAAAGACTAATTAATAAGATTCTTAATCTGTGTGAAAAATCCTTAAACGTCAATTAAAGTGGGAAGGAGGGAGTATTATTTATTTTGTTCCGACAAGAGCCCTAATTGTGTAAGAGCATATGTTTTGATTTAAGCGAACCATCTCAGATAGCAGTAACTACGTGGCTCGAATATGCGCTTGCCAGACGAGTTCAGAGGTTGGAGTTTGACCTTTCTGCTGCAAATTCCAGCCGTTATTTCCGTGCCGACTTAAATTATGTTTTCCCGCAAGAGTTACTGATGGAAAGCAATGGCGTGGGATCTACGTCGCAACCCCCTTCAGACACTTGTTTCTTCAACCATCACCCTCGCACACGTTTCGATTTTAAAAAAGTCGATTTTAATATATATAAAATTTCTAATAAAAAACAACTACATTAATTGGGAACGGATCTAGAATTATCTTACATTTATGTGGATTGTAAAAGCAGAACGATTTTTAAAAGTCGATGTCTATGATAATTTTATTATAATTTATTTACGATGGTTAAAATTATTCTGAATTTTACACTTGGCATACAAAATCAAAATCAAAATCCAAAAATATATACTATTGTCCAACTCAAGAATTAGAGTAGTGACCTAATTTGAGGTGATGTATTGTACTTATTATAATTTATGCATGAATTACTAAAATCGAATTTACAATTTCTTCCAATATTAGCTCAATTCAACAACTCAAAACACCAATGAGCAATTGCTTAATTGTTCTACACTTGTGTGCAATTGGTTCTGAAAAAAAGAAAATATATCAAATAACTTGTTACTTAAGTTGCTGTTCAATTGAAACACATGCTTAGTGGGCCACATGCTAACTAGTCATATTATCATCAAAAAATTGTTATTAAAAAAAAAAAGAGAAATGATAAAAGATATCATTAAAAATTAAAGTAGCCATCAACTGAACATATATTTACTAATTAATAAAAAAGAAACTAAACATATTAATAACTAGTGTTATTTAATATTAATAAACATGGAGAAAACACACACATAAACGATCAGTTGCTTGTGCTACACTTGTACAAAGAAAATCAATCAAATTAAATAGGAAAATAAATTGTTACTAAGATTGATCATGCTAAATGATATGGTCGGTGCCACCCTCTATGCTATAGCAGCCCAAATTGATCAAGTACATGCTTATAAGGATCACATCACAATATATATATATATATATATATATATATATATATATATATATATATATATATATATAGTTTTAGGAGAAAAGCAAATAATTATGACATGTTGAAGAAGCAAAGTCTTGAAATAGATGGCCACAGGGCCATATGAAGAATACTATCTGTGAACAAGAGTACTACAAAGTTGGCAATAAAACTATAACTCATCATCATCGATTAAACGCAAACACATGTAAGTCTATAA
>NW_012192977.1:1596068-1607679 GCF_000504015.1 Erythranthe guttata
AGAAGCACTTGTATTCTTCCACGACACGATTCCAGCTGAGGAATATGAAGATGTGGACAGCCTGAAGGTCCTGAAGAAGAAATTCCATCTTCAACGGAAAAGTTGACGTCTTCGTTCCTCACGGAAACTTTTCCGTTGAAGAGGAATTTCTTCTCCAGGACCTTCAGGCTGTCCGCATCTTCATATTCCTCAGCTGGAATCGTGTCGTGTAAGAATACAAGTTCTTCTGCCTTCTGATTAACGTCCGCGCGTATCTCGGCCAGATCAAGTGTCATCTCCCTTATGTGATCACTAACCTTGTCGGGGTAGTTTTCTCTCAGAAACTTTTCATGTGTGTGTGTGTTTTGGAGCTAACTTCTGCTCAATTTGCATAACATTAGCTCTGAAAATGAAACAAAATATTCAATCTTCTCTTTTGGAATGCGTTTCTTTTGCATGGCCGGTGACTTTTTAGGTATGTCTTTCTGCTTTTGTTTTACCATCGATGATGTCTTCATTACATCACCAAAAAAAAATTGTTCATAAAAATTAATTTTACCAAAATGAGTATTCAATCGATTTTCTTCATATTTGGCTTCTTTAACATATGATTTGACTATATATGTCCCCCAAAAAAAGTATTATTATAATTAATAATAGTAATAATGTGGTTAATTAATGTACTTACTGGCTTTAATTAGTCGAAATAACAGCAGTCTTTCCACACTCATAATAGTATGAAATCCTAATTTATTGCTTAAAATATTAATTAAATAAGACGAGTTATTAATGTGTTTAATTTTTTTTTTCTTTTTTTATAAGAACTTTGTAATGATATGGGTCCTAAACATGTGCTTCAATTGACTTATTTCATAGATTTTTCTTTTTTCAGAACCAAGAATATAACAAGTCTAGAACAAGCAACTCATCATTTATGTCCAGAGTTGTTCAATTCACCAAATCTTGCAATAATAAATTGTAAATTCAATTTTAGAAATGCAGAAAATTATAATCAATAATTACATCACCTCAATCAGTAAATATAACGACTCACTGAAAATTAATTAAAAATATTTAAAATTATCTGAATTTTATAATTTTTAGTATAAAAAGAAAAAGAAAAAAAAGCTCTCTCTACTGATGGTTCAATGAAATCAACCGAAAAATGGGCCGACAGATAAATAAGTGGGCCATTTTATAATTCAACTTTGAACCAGCCCAACACAGCCCATAACCATAATATTCTTAAATTGCTTAATCATCGTCATTCCTCAAAAATTAATTCAATTTAAACCTTGCAGACACAAACTATTAATTAATTAAAGAATAACCAATTCAATGTGCGCGGGCACTTGTGGTTCAAGCTGTCGCTTGGCGCAATCCCTCGCAATTATTTCCTCAGCTACTATATGAGGGCGAATTGGTACACGGGGAATATATACTACGGTGTGTGGATCAATAATCAATCTCTCAAGCACCACGCAGTTATCTATAAAGTACCTGACAAATTCAACATCGCTGCTGCGACCATAATAGCCACAAAAGTTGACCACTTTAAGGTGCTCGTGAGGAAACCTTACATTACTCTCGACTTCTCTATCTGACCTTGAAATTTCTAACCAGCCTAACTGCATTCCATGGAAAACAAAACAATACGTAACTTGTTTCCGCTAATAATAATAATAATAATAACAATGACTTTATTTCTTTTGTTTTGTGTTAACAACTACGGTGAGGAGGAATTACCTTTAAAACAAATTGCTGCAGATACGGAGATGCCCTGATCAAAGAAGTCAGTGCTATGAGACTTTCTTCACCGTGTGCCCAATAGTCAATCACTAGCTTCTTCAACCTAGGCATTTCGGGAAAGTTGCACAGCACCGTACTTCCCTGTAAAACGAAAAGAGGTATTTATAATGCATAAATAAACACAATAGAGAATAACGAAAACAATTTAATTATCTAACCTCCAACTTGTTCAGAAACAGATGAAGACTCTCTAGTTGTGAAATGCAGGAATAGAGTAGTAATTTTTCGACAGAAAACTCACTGTAACCGCAAGAAACAGTCAACTCATCAAGCATCGGAACATTCTCAAGTATGAGTTCGTTAAATAGATTAACTGAGAGTGAAGTAAGATTTGGTGCAGAAACCTTAACGGAATCCAAATCAAAACAGTACCATAGCTCCAAGTGCTTCAAGACGAGGGATGAGCCACAAATTTCAAGATTTGTTATTTTTGTTATTTTGTGGACGACCAATTTTTCAAGCAATGGGCAATTATTTAAAAAGAACTCAATAGCTTCACGAGTCACAGTAACAAATTTCAAAGACAACGCTTTGAGGTGCTTAAAATCGAAACGTGTGCGAGGGTGATGGTTGAAGATACAAGTGTCCGAAGGGGGTGGCGACGTAGATCCCACGCCATTGCTTTCCATCAGTAACTCTTGGGGGAAAACATAATTTAAGTCAGCACGGAAATAACGGCTGCAATTTGCAGCAGAAAGGTCAAACTCCAACCTCTGAACTCGTCTGGCAAGCGCATATTCAAGCCACGTAGTTACTGCTATCTGAGATGGTTCGCTTAAATCAAAACATATTCTGAATTCTTTCAAGGTGACAGCTTTATGCGATTGCAGAACGGAGTTCACCCATTCTATGTACTTGAGGCCCTCCTCCTCCTCTAACTCCCTTGCCCTTGCCCTTGCAAGCTTGCACATTGCTTCCTCTGCATCGAAGTCGAGAGAATTGGTGTGTTTCCACAAGTTAATCCACCGCGAACAAAGAATACTCGTACGTGCAGCTTCCTTTAACGATAACAAAGACAATATAACAACAAGAATGTCATCCGGCAACTCACTTATCCGATCATCATCATCATCATCACCCACACAGTACTATCACCAAAATAAGATACTATCAATTAAAAATCTAATAAACAATTTGAGGTAAAATTACAATTCACAACTTCAACTTAACTCTACTATAAATAAATAAAAAACACAGTAGGAGCTGAGCATACTGACAACTTATATATTAACTATCAATTAATTTCTACTTCCAAAATTGAAAAGGGAAAAAAAAGCTGTTGAGAATTACAGATTTTTTGAGAGCTCACCGTCTTGGGTTGGAATTTCCGATCAATTACAACTGGCTTCGCCACCATCAAGCTCGAATCTTTGAACACAGAAAAACCTCGCACAATTGCTGGACAAAAACTAATCTGCAGCAAAAAACGATAACTGGGGTGTATTTCAATTAGGGATCTTGGCCCTGCTTTATTTTTAATTCTTTTTTCTTTTTACTTTCCATATGATTTTTAGTGATGATAGAAAGATTACTTTTATAGATTTGATATAACTTAAATAGAACCAATTATAAGTTTTAATTTATTTTCTTCGTTTAACGAACTTGACAAAGAAACAATACCTTTTTGGGGCGTTGCTCTTGGAGTCCTCATTGGGCCTCACATTCACATACATTATTTTTCTTTATAAATTTCAGGGGTAATTACTAATTAATAATAACTAATATATAAGTATGAACAATCACAATTTGTCTAAGTAGAAAACACTAACTACGTCGGAAAATGTCAATCGGGACGAAGTGTAACTATAATAAAATTTGGAAGGTGGAGAAACACTTTTTTTTTTTTTTTTTTATTTGTTCGGTGGAAAATGCAAAAATGGGAAATTTTTAGGGGTGGAATGTTTTTGGTCACCGTCTTCCTTTTCTTATTTTCAAAAGAAAAAAGTCAAAGACGTCAAAAGTTCAGAATTAAAAAATAAAATTGTTTAATTATGTTGATTAATCAATAATAAATCATTAAAAAAATAATCTTCCACGTCAAATGATATTGAAATTTAGGAACAAACTAAAAGAACTTATTAGGTGGTATTTGCAAATGATTATTTAAAAGCAAAAGTTAGAAATTGTGATTTAAATCAGTTTTAAATGTTTATTTCTAAAAGTTGGGGTGTTTGCAAATATTCCAGAAAATAATCTTAAATAGAAAAAGCAGGGTTATGGGTGCTTTAAAAAAAATAGCTTAAAGCAAATTATTTTAAGAGAAACAAAAAAAAAAGGTTAATTTTACAAACATCTAAAAACAAATTATGAACAAAAAAAAACTTATATTCACTTTCAAAAAGTTTTTGCAAACACCAAGCATATTATGTAACCGACACAAATATACTAATGCCTATATAAATTAAGTTAAGGGTAAATTACAAACACCCCCTAGGTATGGTCAAATTACAAAAACACCCCTCTTGTTTGGATAATTACAACCACCCCCTCAACTCCTCAAATTTAGTGGAATTTTTGAGATTATGTGAAATATTATCACTTATGTACCCGTTTTATCCCATTCAAACTCTACATTATGAAGCAAGATGATCATAATATGTGATTTTTAGCTTGTATATATCAGTTTTTGGTGCATCGAAAACTTTATTTTTACACAAAACGAGTACAAACTAGAGCACATTCCACGGAATCTAGATGATTATGTTGAATTTGGCACATTAAGGGTGGAGGTGTAAGAAAAAATCATAGTTGAGGGGGTAGATGTAATTATCCAAACAAGAGGGGGATTTTTGTAATTTGAACATACCTCAGGGGGGTGTTTGTAATTTAAAGAATAACCAATTCAATGTGTTGAGGTACTTGTGCTTCAAGTTGTAGCTTGGCATAAGCTCGTGAAGTTCGTTCCTCGACTAATTTCTCTGGTGGTAAAGATTTACGGAAACGTAGGAAAAATATTAGTATGAAGATGTCATGATTCATCTAATTTTAATGAAGAAAATTTTAGTTGTTTACCAAGCATGTGAACAAAGTCGATGCAACCAGTAATACCATATCATTTTAAAGTTAATGTAATTATGAAAAAATATCTACGATAAATATATATATTTTTAGATGAAATATTTCCAACGTGCTTCTAAGAAGTATATTCAATGCCATGGATCTTATTAACTGACCTTCATCTTTCAATATTATACGAAATAATAATTAAAAAAAAAACAAGAATATATATATTAAATCCTAACAAATTATAAATAATAAGATTTCTAAAATTTTGAAATGTTTCTCTCTAAACGTTATTTTTTGTAACATTTGAAGTACGTTTCTTTATCCGTTATAAGTATTTTCAAATTACTGCGACTCGTGTCCCATGTGGAAACCTTACACTAGTCTCGATTTCTCTATATGACCTTGAAAGTTGATACCAGTCGAGCTGCATTTCATTGAAACAAAACAAAACAAGATAAGTTGTTGCAAGAAGATAAACATGTTATAACTAGGTCATAAGTTCTTGTTTTATATGCCAAAGAGATGACAGACCAAAACCAAAACAAAAACAACTAAGGTGAGAAATTGCCTTTAAAACAAATTCGTGTAGACGAGTAGATGCCCTTATCAAAGAAGTCAATGGTAGGAGACTATCTTCACCCACTGAGCAATAGGCTATTACCAACTTCTTCAACTTAGGCATTTCGGGAAACTTGCACAGATCTGTACTTCCCTGTAAAACCCAAACGAAGTTGAGTTTTTATAATGCGTAAGTAAATAAAAACAGAGATGATTACCAAAAAAGAAAAAAATAAATTGAATTGTTTAACCTTTAAGTTGTTGAGAAGTAGGGTAAGACTCTTCAACTGTGAAATGTAGGCAGAATATGCAGGAAGTAACTTCTTAACAGAAAAATCACTATAACCGCAACCAACACGCAATTCATCAAGCATTGGGACATTCTCAAGTATGAGTTCCGAAAATACCCTAATTGTGAGTGAAGTAAGATTTGGTGCTGAAATCCTAACCGAATCCAAACCGAAGAAGTAGCAAAGCTCCAAGTGTTTTAAAGCGAGGGATGAACCACAAATTTCAAGCTTTGACATGCTTTCTGTTTGATGGACAATAAATTTTTCAAGGAATGGGCAATTATTCAAAAAGAACTCAATAGCTTCGCGAGTGACGGTAACAAATTTCAAAGACAATGCTTTGAGGTGTTTTAAATCGAAACAAGTGGCTGAGTTGGTGAACTCTTGAGGGAAAACATAATTTGGGCCAGGGCTGCCGAAAAAGATAAAATTTGGTGGTGAAAGGTCAATCTCCAACGACGGAACTTGTCTGGAAAACGCATATTCAAACCACTTAGTGAGTGTATCTGCCTCTTCTTTTCTTAAAAAAAATTGGATTCTAAGCTTTTGAATGGTGTGAGATTTGTGCGATTGGATAATAGAGTTCACCCATCTCACATACTTGCGCCTCTCGTTGAACTGTAACTCCTTCTTTAGCCTTGCAGTCTTGTACAGCGCAGCGTCTCCATCAAAGTCGAGAGAATTGGTGTGTTTCCACAAGTTTATCCACCGCGAACAAAGAATACTCGTACTTGCAGCTTCCTTTACCGATAACAAAGACAATATAACAACAAGAACATCATCCGGCAACTCACTTATCCGATCATCATCATCACCCCCCGTGTATCCCTTACTAGAACACTATCAAATTAAGAAAAAATAATAATAAAGTATGATAATATAATCCATTGGATCTTAAGAAAAACATTACAGTAATGAGTAAACACAATAGGGGCTAATAAATCTTTTAAACCCTAAAGACGACGGACTAACACAACAATCTAAATTCGAAATACAAGTTTAATTTTCTAACTCCGGTTCAGTTTGGATAATAAAAAATAAATAAAAAATCATCAGAAAACAAAACAAAACCCATGGTTCAATCAACATATAACATTGATAGGGGAAACATAAAACCCTCATCTTTCGATTGAAAAAGGGCAACAGCTTTTCTGAGAACTCACCTCCTTGGGAAGAATTTTACAATCAATGCCGACCGGCTTCCCCACCATCTTTGGAAATCTGGAAATCGAAAAGTGAGGCGCTAAAAGTATTATCTTTCAATTGAGTCAGGCTTTGAGAAATCACAACAAACCCTACACCATTAGAGGAAGAAGACGAAGGTAATCTAAGTTCTCAAATTAAGGACTTTTTTTTTTAAGTTATAAATATATATATATATGGTAAATTACCACCATGGGCCAAGAGTTATATCAAATTACGAAAAGATCTCTCTTATTTGGATAATTACAGCCACCTTTCTTTTAAATATTTTTCCAAAATAAATTATATGATTCGGTTATTCCCCGAACCAAATCTTATTTTTAGTTCGATAAACTGTATGAAATGTTGGCATAGCGAAATTTCGATTTTACCGATTTAACATCCCTAATTTTACCTATGGAGGTGTTTTTTCGTTATGGGCTGATTGAAAATCCAATAAATCTACTCGACATTTAACAGCTCCGTTTGAGCTTGGTTTGCTAGTATAATTCTTCTATACATGCTGCCTTGACCCGATCGTCGTAGTAATTAAAAAAAGCTTAAAAAACTTGTATTAAATTTAATACACCCAAACACTCTACTTATCCACTATTAATTCGATTCTCTATTCCATAATCACATTTGTTTAGTCTTATCTAAACATGTAATTGGTAAATGGCATTTGAACTTGATCAAACAAGAATTGAAAAAAATCAATTATTACTAATCAAAAGAACATTAATAAAATTAAACAAAGTGCGCAGCTCAAAATTGGAATACTCATGGTGTACGTATGTATCACTCACTTGTGCCTAATGCCTTCTTATAAGTATACCATTTTGCCACTAACAAATAAACCCCTAAATTGAACACACTAAGTACCGCCAAAAGTCAGAAAAAATAATCAAGCCTACCATAATTTAAATTATCAGGAATCCATCTGGGCCCACCATTCTCGTGCTAACGTGCACCACAATACTCACAAGCAAAGTACTCAAATAATTCACAAACGCCGCCGTTGTTAGCGACAACGCCGAGCACAAGCTCCTCATCGCATCGGGGGCCTGCTCGTAGAAAAACTCGAGCTGCCCGATGAACGTGAAAACCTCCGCGCACCCAATCACGAAATACTGAGGCACCTGCCAGAATATAGATAACGGCACGTGCTTAAATTCATAATAGTCATTCTCTCTCACCATATTCAATCTAATCATTTCGAGTGTTCCAGCTATAGCCATGGCGAAGATCGAGATGACGAGCCCGATCGCCATTCTCTGGAGCTGGGTGAACCCGTTTTTGTTGCCGGTGTACTTTCGGGCGAAGGGTACGACGATCTTGTCGTAGACCGGGACCCAGAAGATGACGCTGACCGTGTCGAATAGAGAGAGAGTGGCGGATGGGATCTCGAAGGATTTGATGACGTGGAGATTCATTGTGTTTCCTTGTAGAACGAAGAGTGCGCCCACTTGGCTGTACACCGCGCTGAAAATGATTCCGGTTGCCCATATCGGAAGAAGGTTTATTATGGCCTTGAGTTCTTCGACCTGAGTTATGGTGCAGAGTCTCCATGGATTAATTTTCGACCCATTTTTCCGGTCTGATTGTGTCTCTACTGCTGCCTTGTCGAAGAAACTGAATCAGTTGGCCCACGAACATAACAGATCAGGGGCAATTAGGTAAATAAACATACCAACATATAGAAATTTTTAATTTCATTCGTGACAATAACAATTATAATAAAATATAATAATAAAATTTATTAGTGATATTTAAATTACAGTAAGAAGTAACAACGTCAACATTCATACAAATTTGATAATATAAACCTATTCAACAACGTATTATATAAACTCAATTTTCCTAATATGAAACTGATTGTGTACAGATGAATCAATTAATACAGAAAAAATACTAATAATAATTAAAATAATTAAAATTCGTAGAGAAAAAAAATAGAAAAAGGAAATTATTTTGTAAGATGCCACTTAAAGGAAAGTTGAATAATAAAGAAAGATGCAAATCGTAGCAACTGAGATAAGAACGAAAAAAACAAAGAAAAAATATAATTAAAAATTTAGTAGAGAAATTTTTTTCAAAAATTTCCTTGGATTCTTAAGGTTGCATTAGCGTTTTTTTCTTTTATATATAAAATAAATATTTTGAGAATTTAAAACCCTAATAATTATTGTGTGTTCAAGTTTCCTACTCCCCTTAACTGCAGATTCATGTTCTTCCTCAGTTTCATAAAGATCAAATTTATCATTAGGCACATCCACACCGACTTTTCTAAAAGAAGCAACGATGACCTCGCAAATCCGAGTCAACGGGCTCCCGCCGGGCCTTTGTTTCCTATAAAGGCGCGTGCCGTAAAAGAAGCTGACGACAGCCAAAGCCATGGCCACCGCCGGTATGCCGAACCCCCACCCCCACCCGACGTTCGTTTGTATCCAAACAAGCACGGTCGCCACGATAAGCGCCCCTATATTTATAGATAAATAAAACCAGTTGAAGAAAGAACTCTTGCTCTTCTTCTCCGACTCGTCCGAATCGTCGAATTGATCCGCACCGAAAGAGGAAACGCATGGCTTGATTCCGCCGGTGCCTAGCGCGATCAAGTAAAGGCCCGTGTAGAAAACGGCCTTTTGAAGCCCGTTTGGACCGCACACGTTTTTGTCGTCGCAGATAGGTTTTAGGCCGTTTACAGAGGCTGATAAGGTCAAAACTGTCATTCCCTGTAACAAAAGGTTGAAAAAACAACGAGCTTATTGCAATTACTACCCCTGTGAAAATCACAACTGCGTGTTTCCCCCCTATCATAAAAAAATTAACAAATAACCCCATGTATTTATTAGTCAAAGGCGAAAATCCCCCTGGTCGCAAACCGTGTGTCTCACGCGAGGTTTCTGCAATTTTTCTTCCTTTATGTTGCAGGAAATGACAAAATTGCCCCCAACTTATTTTTTTCTTTTTTTCCTTTTTCCTTTTTTTAATAAGTAATAAATTAAAAAAGAAATTAAATATTCTCAAATAAAACCACCACCGTGCCCCACCATTTGTCCACGGCTGAGGACACCAAACCGCCACCACTCTGTGCGGCAATATACACACCACTCTCTCACGGCATAATCGGGTTTGTGGGGCGCCAAACACCTCTCCTCTTCGTCAATTTTTCTCAACTTCACCTGCAAACTCACTTCCGAGTTCCGACAAAGCTCACCAGCCGCTCAATTTCTGCAGCTCCTCGCCGCCGTAGGCGACGGCGGAGAGGAGGAAACTCTGGTGAAAGCGGAAGGTGGAATGGGAGGCGCAGCGAGGTGAAGTTGGCGGTGGAATTGGAGGCGCAGCGAGGTGAAGTCTGCGGCAAGAAGAGTGGAAGAGACATGTTGTGGAAGGAAAGAGGTGGGGCCGGCGGAGGTGCCGGCGTGAAGAGGTGACTGCCGGAGGTGGTGGTGGTGGCGATTTCAATGGGGAATAAGAAGAAATTAGGGGAAGACATGTTCTTCTCTCAGGTTGGAGGCGGCGGCATAATGAGGTGATTGCCGGTGGTGGTGGTGGGAATTTGGTGGTAGTGGTGGCAATTTTAATAGGGATTAAGAAATTTGGGGAAGACGATGTTTTTTTCCCCCTTTTTTCCTCTTCTTTTTCCATAAAAAAACGTGTTATTTTCATTTAGTTAAAGAAATTTTAAAAATTGCAATTTGATCCAATGTTTTGAATTATTTATATTTAAATTGAGTTCGATTTATGTTTATTTGTATAGGAATTTTCTTTGTTTATGTTTTAATATTTGTACTTAATATTATTAAACGACTAATTATAATACTAATTTACATTTCTAATTATTTTTCAGTTTCTAAATAATTTTAAATTTTAATTCAGCTCCAAAATAGTGTTTTCAGCCCCACAATTTTATAAATATTATGTGTTTTCCTAAAAATTACAATTCAGTCCCCTAACTTATTATTTGATTAAGTTTCTACAATTTTTCACTAATTCAATTTGGTCTCCAAGGTTTTTTGCAGGAATCTCCCCAGGGTATTCCTGTCTTTTCACAACCGGTCAACAAGAAAAAGGAAAATGGGTCGAGTATGCTATCTAAAACTAAATACAGGGGGGTATTTGCTAATTTTTTTATGATAGGGGGGAAACACGCAGTTGCGATTTTCACAGGGATAGTAATTGCAATAAACTCAAAAAACAACTCGGATTTTGTTTATTTATTTATTCATGTGTAGTATGCATGGAAGAAATTTAGGGAGACTTACGAATACGTAGATGGTGGAGAAAGTGGCGATGGTCCAGTATCTTCCTAAGTACGCGTCGGCAAGAAAAGCTCCGAGTAATGGTGTGACGTAGCAAGTTCCCGACCAGTTTGTGACATTGTTAACTGCCGCGCTGGATTTTTAGATAGTTGACTAGATTCGTGTTGATCCCGTAATATGCGAGTCTTTCGCAACATTCATTTCCTGAATTGCCTAGGTTGAAGAAGCTAGAGATTGAATATTGGACTAAGGGTGAAGGTAGTCTCATAGAACTGACTTGGTTGATCAGGGCATCTCTTAACCTGCAAGAATTTGTTTTAAAGGTAATTAATAGAAAACAAAGAAATAAACTGGCTCTTGTTTATAGAATCTTTATTTTCGTTTTTATTAGCCGCAGAAACTGTTGGGAAAATTGGTTAAAAATTGAGTCATGAACAATTTTTTATCAATGTTATTGTACGGTCTAATTGAGTATATATAAATGATTTTGGATTAGACCAATTTTGTGGTGAATGAAAAATTACT
>NW_012192977.1:1607779-1627075 GCF_000504015.1 Erythranthe guttata
CACATTGGAAAAGTAGAGAATTATGGAGCTGTATATATATCAAAATATTGGGACGGGCCAAAACCATTAGGTCATGGGCTTCTAACCCATTGGGCCCTTATTACTCGAAGTCCATCTCGATTGGTCTGACTGGTCTGAATTGGTGCGGCCGAACCAATGCAAACCATTCGGCTCAACTCGAAATGGTGCAACCACTCCCAATTGGCTCAACTCGAAATGGTGCAACCATTCAAACAAAAGGTACATTTTTGCTCCAAAAGACACTACTTTTCGAACCTTATAAATAGACCCTAACTTTCCCAAAATTCCTCACTTCAATCTAAAACAAGCATACTACATATTAAGCCTACCCTTCACAGATTCTCTCGAAAAGTTCTACACAAAGTACAGTTCGTCGTACTTGGGATTTGGAGTGCTCCTATTCCAAGCTTTGTCGTTGTATCTTGGGAGACGATTTCCATTTAATCCGTTAGCACCGTTGCGGGGAAATTTCGTCTTAAGGACAGAGTCAACTCGCCTCGGCTAATCTTTTCGTATTTTCACTAATTAATTTGTTCAACCAATTTACTAAATTCACTACCCGTTTTATGTATCGGGAACAACAGAAACAACTTAGCTCTTGTTTTGTTTCACTGAAATGCAGTACACCTGGTATGATGTTTCAAGGTCATATAAAGAAGTCGAGAGTAGTGTAAGGTTTCCCCACGAGCATCTTAAAGTGGTCAGGTTTTGTGGTTATTATGGTCGAAGCAGTGATGCTGAATTTATCAGGTACTTTATAGATAACTGTGTCGTGCTTGAGAGAGTGATTATTGATCCCCACGAGTTAGTATATATTCCCAATGTACCAAAGAGGCCTGATAGCTGAGGAAATAACCGCAAGGAACTACGCCAAGCGACAACTTGAATCGCAAGTACCTGCGCACATTGAATTTCTTATTATAGGTAATTAAAAAAAAAATTGAAATTTTGAGTTCCTAATTTGGAAACAAAATATACTCATCTCAATATCGTTTTCGACTTATAATGGAATATATAAAAATACGAACAAAGAGGGTGGTCGAACACGATAGAATTTGAGTTGATACCAGCTAACCTATAGAAACATCAGATAGAATTTGGTATACACACTAATATAAATTGAATTCCAATCCGATTTTAATATCTAAAAATATTTTTGATATTTCCGATATTTCTTTGTAATGGAATTGAAATTAGTTTTTCACATCGGTAAGAAAATGTTCGAATCGGTCTGCGCCTCATTTTAGCCTTTAAAAAAAAAAAAAAAAAGTTCCTGACGGAGTTGGTGATCGAACTCGATACCTTTTGAGGAGATTTATCACCACCTCAGCTATAGAAATACCCGCTTACATAAGTGTATATTTAGTTTAATAGATTGGGCTGGGCCTGAGAGTAAATAAATGTTGGATTTTAGAATCGAATTGGGGTCTTATTTTGGTTAAAAGAAAGCCCATCATATAAGTAGAGATCTGCCCGGAATTGGATTGATCAATTCAATTGACATAACATGAATTGGATTGATCAATTAGATCAGAAAGTTTCCACCAGGCCACCTCCTCTTTTTTTTTTTTTTTGGAATATGTAAATTTACTTAAACAAAAGTGTAGAGCCGTTCATTTTTTTTATAAGACTTGTGATAAACAGTTAAAACAAACCATAATATATAAAATTTATTGAGTAGAGAAATGAAGTAAACATAAGAAAGACCAACCAACACAACACTAGTACGTACCTCTTAAATCATTTAGCATGATCAATCTTAGTAACAATTTATTTTCCTATTTAATTTGATTGATTTTCTTTGTACAAGTGTAGCACAAGCAACTGATCGTTTATGTGTGTGTGTGTTTTCTCCATGCTTATTAATATTAAATAACACTAGTTATTAATATGTTTATAGTTTCTTTTTTATTAATTAGTACATATATGTTCAATTGATGGCTACTTTTTAATGATATCTTTAATTTTATCATTTCTCTTCTTTTTTTTTAATAACAAATATTTGATGATAATATGACTAGTTAGCATGGAGCCCACTAAGCATGTGTTTCAATTGAACAGCAACTTAAGTAACAAGTTATTTGATATATTTTCTTTTTTGAGAACCAATTGCACACAAGTGTAGAACAAGCAATTGCTCATTGGTGTTTTGAGTCGTTGAATTGAGCTAATATTGGAAGAAATTGTAAATTCGATTTTAGTAATTCATGCATAAATTATAATAAGTACAATACATCACCTCAAATTAGGTCACTACTCTAATTCTTGAGTTGGACAATAGTATATATTTTTGGATTTTGATTTTGATTTTGATTTTGTATGCCAAGTGTAAAATTCAGAATAATTTTAACCATCGTAAATAAATTATAATAAAATTATCATAGACATCGACTTTTTATAATCCACATAAATGTAAGATAATTCTATCCCTTCCCGGTTGATGTAGTTGTTTTTATTAGAAATTTTCTATGTATTACTCTAATTGTTAAAAGAAATGGTCATAATCGTAATCCGATATGGTTTTTTTTTTTATTATTATTGTTATTATTATTATTATTATTATTATTATTATTATTATTATTATTATTATTATTATTATTATTATTATTATTATTATTATTATTATCATTATTATTATTATTATTATTATTATTATTATTATCATTATTATTATTATTAGAATGCTATTTATATACTAGTTATGATTTTTTATTGCATGATCACTTTCGATTGTTATAGGGCGGAATATTTTAAATAATGACTCGGAAATAAGACCGAACAACTTATCAAACTCGCAAATATTATTTTTTATGAGAGTTAATAAAATATTTAAAAATAATTTTAGCCGACTAAGCCCTTAGATGTGGCTAATGAGCTCAAATATAAGCTCGGCTCTTGGGCCAAGAGCGGCCCAAACAGATCGGTGAAAAGAACATAACCCACTTTTCATATCCAACCAATAATTAATTTTGATTTTCTCAAAAATAAAAATAAAATAAAACATTTAATGTTTTTTGTTTTCTTTCAGCTGCTGTATTTATTTAATTTTTTTGCAAGTTTGGTTCGGTTTAAATTTTGTACTGTATAATTTCGTTTTGTTTTGGGGGCCCATTTGGATTGGGCTGGCCCAGAGAGTAATTGATTTTCTTCATACTTGGCTTCTTTAACATATGATTTGACTATGTCCCCCCCAAAAAATATTATTATAATAATATTAGTAGTACTAATGTGGTTAATGTACTTACTGGCTTTAATTAGTCGAAATAACAGCAGTCTTTCCACACTCATAATAGTTAGAAATCCTAATTTATTGCTTAAAATAATTAATTAAATAACACGAGTTATTAATATGTTTCATTTCTTTTTCCCTTTTTATTCTTTTTTTATAAGAACTTTTTAATGATATGGGTCCTAAACATGTGCTTCAATTGACTTATTTCATAGATTTTTCTTTTTTCAGAACCAAGAATATAACAAGTCTAGAACAAGCAACTCATCATTTATGTTTAGAGTTGTTCAATTCACCAAATCTTGGAATAATAAATTGTAAATTCAATTTTCGAATGCAGAAAATTATAATCAATAATTACATCACCTCAATCAGTAAATATAAGAGTAAACTGCAAATACTACCCCTGTGTTATCTCGAAATAGCGGAAACCCCCCTGTGATAAATAAACTAGCAAAAACCCCCCTGTGAAATTTAGTCAAAGGCAGAATCCCCCCTAGCTGATTTTTTAGACCTGAAATGACAAAATTGTCCCTCAAAATGTATTTATATATATACATATTATATGTATATTTATTCTTTTTAATTTGTTTGTTTAGAAATAAAAAAAATAGTAAACAACTAAATTGATTATTTTTTAAATAAAATAATTAAAATATTTATAAAATATAAGAATTTATTAATTGCAAGACTCCAGGGGCTTTTGTGTCTTTTTATATCAAGTCAACCCTTAAATAGTTTCATAAGGGGGTTTTTGCTATTTAAATAATTTCACAGGGGAGGTTTTTGCTAGTTTATTTATCACAGGGGGGTTTTTGCTATTTCGAGATTACACAGGGGTAGTTTTTGCAGTTAACTCGTAAATATAACGACTCACTGAAAATTAATTAAAAATATTTAAAATTTTCTGAATTTTATAATTTTTAGTATAAAAAGAAAAAAGAAAAAAGAAAAAAAGCTCTCTCTACTGATGGTTCAATGAAATCAACCGAAAAATGGGCCGACAGATAAATAAGTCCCAATCCAAATGGGCTTCCAATATTTTAAGTTTTCCTTACTTCCCAAATAAAAAAAGATTTTTTATTTTTATTTTTTGAGTAAATTCAAGTCCATTACAAGGTGAAGTAGGTGAGGGGGGACTCGAACCCTAGACCGTTACCCTATTGATAAATGCTAAGTACCAACTAGGGGAGAGAAAAAAAAACTGAGGAACCGAGAAACGAACCAAAAACCGACACAACCAAACCGAAGCATAAACCGCATACTCGGGTTTCAATTTTATGTGAACCGACAATTTCGGTTCGTATTCGGTTTTCCAAGTAGGAAATCGAACCGACAACAGCACGACCTCGTTTCGTTAAGTATATATATATATATATATATATATATATATATATATATATATATATATATATATATATATATACTTGAATGAATTTCAATTGATTTTCGGGCCTATTTTGGGCCTACATTTGGGCTGGTTTTTATTGATTTTTTTTTCTTCTGAATTTTGAGGTGATTTATTGAACTTTTTGGCTGATTTTCGGGCCAAAATGAGCCCAAAACGGAACCGAAAATCAAACCATTATTGAAATTGAACCGATAATTTTATGAAACGAGACGGAACCGAAACCGATTGGAACTGAACCGAAACCGATCGGAACCGAACCGAAACTGTTCTCACCCCTAGTACCAACTCTCCTAAAGATGGTTGGTAAAAACGAAATTATTCACTATGATCATTACAAAATTTAAACCTTGCGAAAGAAATAAATAACAACCTTCCCTAGTCGTAGTTTAAACTCATAAATACAGCAGCAGGCACAAACAATTAATTAATTAAAGAATAACCCATTCAATGTGCGCAGGCACTTGTGATTCAAGCTGTCGCTTGGCGCAATCCATCGCAACTATTTCCTCAGCTACTATATCAGGGCTAATTGGTACACGGGGAGTATATGCTACGGTGTGTGGATCAATAATCAATCTCTCAAGCACCACGCAGTTATCTATAAAGTACCTGACAAATTCAACATCGCTGCTCCGACCATAATAGCCACAAAAGTTGACCACTTTAAGGTGCTCGTGGGGAAACCTTACATTACTCTCGACTTCTCTATCTGACCTCGAGATTTCTAACCAGCCTAACTGCATTCCATGGAAAACAAAACAATACGTAACTTGTTTCAGCTAATAATAATAATAATAATAATAATAATAATAATAATAATAACTTTATTTCTTTTGTTTTGTGTTAACAACTACGGCGAGGAGGAATTACCTTTAAAACAAATTCCTGCAGATACGGAGATGCCCTGATCAAAGAAGTCAGTGCTAAGAGACTTTCTTCACCGTGTGTCCAATAATCAATCACTAGCTTCTTCAACCTAGGCATTTCGGGAACATTGCACAGCACCGTACTTCCCTGTAAAACGAAAAGAGGTATTTATAATGCATAAATAAAACAATAGAGAATAACATTTAATTATCTAACCTCCAAGTTGTTCAGAAACAGATGAAGACTCTCTAGTTGTGAAATGCAGGAAAAGAGTAGTAATTTTTCGACAGAAAAATCACTGTAACCGCAAGCAACAGTCAACTCATCAAGCATCGGAACATTCTCAAGTATGAGTTCGTTAAATACCTTAACTGAGAGTGAAGTAAGATTTGGTGCAGAAACCTTAACGGAATCCAAATCAAAGCAGTACCATAGCTCCAAGTGCTTCAACACGAGGGATGAACCACAAATTTCAAGATTTGTTATTTTTGTTATTTTGTGGACGACCAATTTTTCAAGCAATGGGCAATTATTTAAAAAGAACTCAATAGCTTCACGAGTCACAGTAACAAATTTCAAAGACAACGCTTTGAGGTGCTTAAAATCGAAACGTGTGCGAGGGTGATGGTTGAAGAAACAAGTGTCCGACGGGGGTTGCGACGTAGATCCCACGCCATTGGTTTCCATCAGTAACTCTTGAGGGAAAACACAATTTAAGTCGGCACGGTAATAACGGAAGGAATTTGCAGCAGAAAGGTCAAACTCCAACCTCTGAACTCGTCTGGCAAGCGCATATTCGAGCCACGTAGTTACTGCTATCTGAGATGGTTCGCTTAAATCAAAACATATTTTGAATTCTTTCAAGGTGATAGCTTTATGCGATTGCAGGACGTAGTTCACCCATTCTATGAACTTGAGGCCCTCCTCCTCCTCTAACTTCCTTTCACTTGCCCTTGCAAGCTTGCACATTGCTTCCTCTGCATCGAAGTCGAGAGAATTGGTGTGTTTCCACAAGTTAATCCACCGCGAACAAAGAATACTCGTACGTGCAGCTTCCTTTAACGATAACAAAGACAATATAACAACAAGAACATCATCCGGCAACTCACTTATCCGATCATCACCCACACACTATCACCAAAATAAGATACTATCAATTAAAAATCTAATAAACAATTTGCCGTAAAATTACAATTCACAACTTCAACTCTACTATTTAAAAAAAAAAAAAAACAATAGGAGCTGAGCATACTGAACTTATACATTAACCATCAATAAATTTCTACTTCCAAATTTGAAAAGGGAAAAAACCAGGAATGAATTACAGAAGAAGCAACAGATTTTTTGAGAGCTCACCGTCTGGGGTTGAAATTTCCGATCAATACTGACTTGCTTCGCCACCATCAAGCTCGAATCTTTCAGCACAATTGCCGGACAAAAACTAATCTGCAGCAAAAAACGATAACTGGGGTCTTGCCGGAACAAAATAAATAATAATAATAATTTAATAACTGGGGTGTATTTCAATTAGGGATCTTGGCCCTGCTTTATTTTTAAATATTATTCTTTTTCTTTTTTACTTTCCATATGATTTTTAGTGATGATAGAAAAATTACTTTTATAGATTTGATATAACTTAAATAGAACCAATTATAAGTTTTAATTTATTTTTTTCGTTTAACGAACTTGACAAAGAAACAATACCTTTTTGGGGCGTTGCTCTTGGAGTCCTCATTGGGCCTAACATACATTATTTTTCTTTATAAATTTTAGGGGTAATTACTACTTACCCATGAAATTCCAAGCATGTGAACAAAATCGATGCAACATGTAACATCATATCATTTTAAAGTTAATGTAATTATGAAAAAATGTCTACGATGAATATATATATTTTTAGAGGAAATATTTTCAAATTACTGCGACTCGTGTCCCATGAAATAGCAATATATAATCGTTTGCGTGGCAAATAGGCTTTGAAAATATATGCATCATAATTTCGCACATGTTTTTCCCCCCTTTAATTCATCATCCTTTTCATTGGAATTTCTGTAATTACTATATGAGATATGCAGGAATATTCAACTCTTTATTTTTAATTAGTCATTAAAGTAAAATTGCAATCCATATAATAGATGAGATATGCAGCAATATACTACTCTTATTAGCCACATGGCCCACATCTAAGGGCTTAGTCGGGTAAAATTATTTTTAAATATTTTATCAACTCTCACAAAAAAATATTTACGTAATATTGTTAAAAGGCAATATAAAATTGATGACTTCGAAATGCAGTAGATGCCAAAAAATATTAGAAATGCTTTCAACATCCAATAATATCCATGATCAAAATAACATAATTAGTGATAGTTTAAACTCATAAATACAACACAAACTATTAATTAAGGAATTATAACCAATTCGATGTGGGCAGGTACTTGTGATTCAAGTTGTCGCTTGGTGCATTCCATTGCAGTTACTTCCTTAGCTAATTTAGTAGGGGTAATTGGATCATGCGGTGCATATGGTACACAGTGGGGATCAATAATCAGTCTCTCAAGCACGACACAATTATCTATAAAGTACCTGACAAATTCATAATCACTGCTCCGACCGTAATAACCAAAAAACTTGACCACTTTAAGGTACTCGTGGGGAAACCTTACACTAGTCTCGATTTCTCTATCTGACCTTGAAAGTTGATACCAGTCGAGCTGCATTTCATTGAAACAAAACAAAACAAGATAAGTTGTTGCAAGAAGATAAACATGTTATAACTAGGTCATAAGTTCTTGTTTTATATGCCAAAGAGATGACAGACCAAAACCAAAACAAAAACAACTAAGGTGAGAAATTGCCTTTAAAACAAATTCCTGTAGACGAGTAGATGCCCTTATCAAAGAAGTCAATGGTAGGAGACTATCTTCACCCACTGAGCAATAGGCTATCACCAACTTCTTCAACTTAGGCATTTCGGGAAACTTGCACAGATCTGTACTTCCCTGTAAAACCCAAACGAAGTTGAGTTTTTATAATGCGTAAGTAAATAAACACAGAGATGATTACCAAAAAAGAAAAAAATAAATTGAATTGTTTAACCTTTAAGTTGTTGAGAATTAGGGTAAGACTCTTCAACTGTGAAATGCAGGCAGAATATGCAGGAAGTAACTTCTTGACAGAAAAATCACTATAACCGCAACCAACACGCAATTCATCAAGCATTGGGACATTCTCAAGTATGAGTTCCGAAAATACCCTAATTGTGAGTGAAGTAAGATTTGGTGCTGAAATCCTAACCGAATCCAAACCGAAGAAGTAGCAAAGCTCCAAGTGTTTTAAAGCGAGGGATGAACCACAAATTTCAAGCTTTGACATGCTTTTTGTGTGATGGACAATAAATTTTTCAAGGAATGGGCAATTATTCAAAAAGAACTCAATAGCTTCGCGAGTGACGGTAACAAATTTCAAAGACAATGCTTTGAGGTGTTTTAAATCGAAACAAGTGGCTGAGTTGGTGAACTCTTGAGGGAAAACATAATTTGGGCCAGGGCTGCCGAAAAAGATAAAATTTGGTGGTGAAAGGTCAATCTCCAACGACGGAACTTGTCTGGAAAACGCATATTCAAACCACTTAGTGAGTGTATCTGCCTCTTCTTTTCTTAAAAAAAATTGGATTCTAAGCTTTTGAATGGTGTGAGATTTGTGCGATTGGATAATAGAGTTCACCCATCTCACATACTTGCGCCTCTCGTTGAACTGTAACTCCTTCTTTAGCCTTGCAGTCTTGTACAGCGCAGCGTCTCCATCAAAGTCGAGAGAATTGGTGTGTTTCCACAAGTTTATCCACCGCGAACAAAGAATACTCGTACTTGCAGCTTCCTTTACCGATAACAAAGACAATATAACAACAAGAATATCATCTGGGAGCTCACTTATCCGATCTTCATCATCACCCCCCGTGTATCCCTTAGTAGAACACTATCAAATTAAATAAATATGATAATATAATCCATTGGATCTTAAGAAAAACATTACAGTAAACACAAGTATAGGAGCTAATACATGTTTGAAACCCTAAAGACGACGGACTAACACAACAATCGAAATTCGAAATACAAGTTTAATTATCTAACACCGGTTCAGTTTGAATCAACATATAAGATTGATTGGGGAAACATAATAAAGTCCTAATCTTTCGATTTAAACTATTGCATAAGGCAACAGATTTTCTGAGAACTAACCTTCTTGGGTAGATTTTTCCGCTTCCTCACCATCTTTGAAAATCTGGAAATAGACAAATGAGTCGCTAAAAAAGTATTATCTTTCAATTGAGTCAGACTTTGAGAAATCACAACAAACCCTACACCATTAGAGGAAGAAGACGAAGGTACTCTCTGTTCTCAAATTAAGGAATTTTTTTTTCTTTTATAAATATATATATATGGGGTAAATTACCGCCATGGGGCAAGAGTTATATCAAATTACGAAAAGATCTCTCTTATTTGGATAATTACAGTCACCTTTCTTTTAAATATTTTTCCAAAAAAAATTATATAATTCGGTTATTTCCCGAACCAAATTTTATTTTTAGTTCGATAAACGGTATGAAATGTTGGCGTATCGAAATTTCGATTTTATCGATTTAGCATCCCTAATTTTACCTATGGAGGTATATTTTCGTAAAATAATACATGGTTGAAGACTGAGTGTAATTACCTAAACAAGAGAGGAATTTTCGTAATTTGACCATAACTCAGGGGTGACCGTAATTGTAAAATATGTGTGTGTGTAAAATAATTGTGAAGTGTGAACAGTTTGCACCATTATGATAATCAAAGTTTATACTTTTTAATCAACATTTATTGTGAAGTGTGAACAGTTTGCACCATTATAATATTTGCCAAACAAAATATTAGTTTCTTATATGATCATAACGCCAGAAACGGTAGCACCATTATGATAGTCAAAATTTATACTTTTCTTGATTAAAGAAAAGATTTGTCACATATTTTTTTGGAATAATAGGATATACATGCATATTGCATAAAGCCCCATATAAAAAAGTTGATTGTGAGAGAGAAAAGAGATTTTTTAGTTATGGGCTGATTGAAAATCAAACAAATCTACTCGACATTTAACAGCTCCGTTTGAGCTTGGTTTGCTAGTATTTATTAAATTCTTCTATACATGCTGTCTCGACCCGATCGTCGTAGTAATTAAAAAAACCTTAAAAAACTCGTATTCAATTTAATTAATACACCCAAACACACTACTTATCCACTATTAATTCTATTCTCTATTCCATATAATCACATTTGTTTAGCCTTATTTAAACATGTAATTTGGTAAATGGCATTTGAACTTGATCATACAAGAATTGAAAAAATCAATTATTACTAATCAAAAGAACGTTAATAAAATTAAACAAAGTGCAGTTCAAAATTGAAATACTCATGGTGTACGTATATGTATCACTCACTTGTGCCTAATGCCTTCTTATAAGTATACCATTTTGCCACTAACAAATAAACCCCTAAATTGAATACACTAAGTACCGCCAAAAGCCAGAAAAAATAATCAAGCCTACCATAATTCAAATTATCAGGAATCCATCCAGGCCCACCATTTCTCGTGCTAACGTGCACCACAATACTCACAAGCAAAGTACTCAAATAATTCCCAAACGCCGCTGTTGTTAGCGACAACGCCGAGCACAAGCTCCTCATCGCGTCGGGTGCCTGCTCATAGAAAAACTCGAGCTGCCCGATGAACGTGAAAACCTCCGCGCACCCAATCACGAAATACTGCGGCACCTGCCAGAATATAGATAACGGCACATGCTTAAATTCATAGTAGTCATTTTCTCTCACCATATTCAATCTAATCATTTCGAGTGTTCCCGCTATAGCCATGGCGAGAATCGAGATGACGAGGCCGATCGCCATTCTCTGGAGCTGGGTGAACCCATTTTTGTTGCCGGTGTACTTTCGGGCGAAGGGTACGATGATCTTGTCGTAGACCGGGACCCAGAAGATGACGCTGACCGTGTCGAAGAGAGAGAGAGTGGCGGATGGGATCTCGAATGATTTGATGACGTGGAGGTTCATTGTGTTTCCTTGTAGGACGAAGAGTGTGCCCATTTGGCTGTACACCGCGCTGAAAATGATTCCGGTTGCCCATATCGGAAGAAGGTTTATTATGGCCTTGAGTTCTTCGACCTGAGTTACAGTGCAGACTCTCCATGGATTAATTTTCGACCCGTTTTTCCGGTCTGATTGTGTCTCTACTGCTGCCTTGTCGAAGAAACTGAATCAGTTGGCCAACGAACATAACAAATCAGGGGCAATTAGGTAAATAAACATACCCACATATAAAAATTTTAATTTAATACGTGACAATAACAATTATAATAAAAATAACTTATAGTATAATAATAAAATTTATTAGTGATATTTAAATTACAGTAACAACATCAACATTCATACAAATTTGATAAATAAACCTAGTCCGCAACATATTATATAAACTCAATTTTCCAAATATGAAACTGATTGTTAAACAGATGAATCAATTAATAAAGAAAAAATATCAATAATAATAATAATAAAAAATCATAGAGAAAAAAAAATAGAAAATAAATTTATTTTGTAAGATGCCACTAAAAGGAAAGCTGAATAATGAAGAAAGATGCAAGTTGTTGCAACTGAGATAAGAACGAAAAAAATAAAGAAAAAAATAGAATAAAAAATTAGTAGAGAATTTTTTTTTCAAAAATTTCCTTGGTTTCTTAAGGCTGCATTTCTTTCTTTTATATATAAGATAAATATTTTGAGAATTTAAAACCCTAATAATTATTACCTCAATTTTTCAGTGTGTTCAAGTTTCCTACTCCCCTTAATTGCAGATTCTTGTTCTTCCTCAGTTTCATAAAGATCAAATTTATCCTTAGGCACATCCACACCGACTTTTCTAAAAGAAGCAACGATGACCTGGCAAATCCGAGTCAACGGGCTCCCGCCGGGCCTCTGTTTCCTATAAAGGCGCGTGCCGGAAAAGAAGCTGACGACAGCCAAAGCCATGGCCACCGCCGGTATGCCGAACCCCCACCCCCATCCGACGTTCGTTTGTATCCACACAAGCACGGTCGCCGCAACAAGCGCCCCTATATTTATAGATAAATAAAACCAGTTGAAGAAAGAACTCTTGCTCTTCTTCTCCGACTCGTCCGAATCGTCGAATTGATCCGCACCGAAAGAGGAAACACATGGCTTGATTCCGCCGGTGCCTAGCGCGATCAAGTACATGCCCGTGTAGAAAACGGCCTTTTGAAGCCCGTTTGGACTGCACACGTTTTTGTCGTCGCAGATAGGTTTTAGGCCGTTTACGGAGGCTGATAAGGTCAAAACTGTCATTCCCTGTGACAAAACGTTGAAAAAAAAACTCGGATTTTGTTTGTTTATTTGTTCATGTGTAGTATATGGAAGAATTTACGGAGACTTACGAATACGTAGATGGTGGAGAAAGTGGCGATGGTCCAGTATCTTCCTAAGTACGCGTCGGCAAGAAAAGCTCCGAGTAATGGTGTGACGTAGCAAGTTCCCGACCAGTTTGTGACGTTGTTAACTGCCGCGACGTTGTTCTCGTTCATCTGGATTTTTAGATAGTTAACTAGATTCGTGTTGATCCCGTAATATGCGAGTCTTTCGCAACATTCATTTCCTGTATAAGAACACGAAAAAAAGAAGTTTATATAATTATAACAGTAATTAAATAAAAAAAAAAAAAGAAAAGAAAATTAGGGCATGCATGCATACCAAGAATGTAAGGACAAGCTTTCCATGTCCCTGTTTCCTGTTTGATAGCAGGATTGTTGCGGTAATCAGTCGTGCCGTCGTTCGTATATTTGTCGACTTCATCGTTGCAGAAATCGCTCATTTTTTTTTTCGTTTATTTTCTATAAAAATTGAAGATTGAAGTGAGATTTGAATTTGTGCATGTGTTGAAGTGTAAAACATATGCATGCATGCATGCACATATAACAGGTGCAGTGGGCACACGATTCAAGCCAATTGTGTTAACTGCTTTAATTAATGACTGAGAAATTGGTGTTTAATTCGAGTAAGGAGCAATAAATTGAAACTTTATTTAATATATTGCAGTCTGGCGCAATTTCTTGGAGTGCTGAAGCTTTAATTTTCTTCAATCGTAAACAAACTTAATTCAACTTTGTGCAGCACTCCATCGTTTGTAATTGTAAATTCATTATTTGAATAAATCATTCAAGTGTGAACCAGTTAATAATTTTAGTTAAGTTTTAGAGAAACAAATGCATGTGTAATTTCTTAGTTAATCAATGATTGCATTGTGGTCTGATCAACCTTACAATAAAAAATAAAAAATAAAAAATAAAAAAAAATAAAAAAAAGAAAAAAAGAAAACCTTAAAGGATCAAACTTTCAGAAGATTTAGTATATAGCTATCATGATTGAGGTTGCAAGCTCTCTCTTCTATTATATGGATTGCAATTTTACTTTAATGACTAATTAAAGTAATTTGATTAAATCACGCGAATAATTATATATAATTGCTATTTCATGGGATACAAGTGGCAGTAATTTGAAAATGCTTATAACTGACAACGAAACATACTTCAAATGTTACAAAAATGTTGTTTAGATAGATGCATTTCTAAATTGGGTAAATTACAACAATCCTATGATACGGTTAAATTACAAAAAAACCTCTCATGTTTTGGTAACTACAACTATTCGTCAACGACTCAACTATAAATCTTTTTATACGTCCACCCTTGCGGTATCAAATTTAGTAGAATCTTCTAGATTATATGAAATATTCTCAATTATGTACCCGTTTAATTTATTTCATTCGAGCTCCACATTTGAAACAAGATGGTCATAACATGTGTTTTTTAGCTTGTAGATATCAAATTGTGGTGCATCAGAAACTGCATTTTTACACAAAACGAGTACAAACTAGAGAATATTCCACGAAATCTAGAAGATTATGTTGAATTTGACACCATAAGGGTGGAAGTGTAAGAAAATTCATAATTGAGAGGTAACTGTAATTATCCAAATATGAAGGAGTTGTTTATAATTTGACTATACATCAGCGGTGGTTGTAATTTTCCCATTCAAAATTTTAGAAATCTTATTATATATTATTTTAAAAAAAATGTTGTTTGCGTTATTAGTTACAAATTTACAATAAGGGTAAAATTAAGAATCAACCGATTTTTTTTTTTTTTTTTTTTTTTTATTTCAGGCGGTTACTAGTTTTTACTTTTTTTTTTTATTTTTTTTTTTTTTGAGAAGTAGTTTTTACTTTTTTCGTATCAATATTAAAGGAAAAAAAAAAAGAGAAGCCCTGGTTCAATGATAATTGAAATAGAAACAAAAAGTGGGCCCATTTAGAATCGAACTTTGAACCAGCCCAGCCCATAACCAAAACATCTTGTGATTTCTAATTGAAAAATAAAATACTTGTAGCGCCTCAGTTTTCTATTTCCAGATTTATTATTTTTTTTCCCTAGCAATTGAGAGAGATTTTTTGTCCAAAGATGGTGGGGAAGGGAGTCACAATTGATTGGAAACTTCGACCCAAGAAGGTGAGCTCGCAGAAAAGCTATGGCCTTTTTTTTTTTTTTTTTTTTTTAATTCTCTCTTTCTTTTATCTATCTGTAAATCGAAAGTTTAAAACTTTATTTATTTTTCTCGCACTCATGCTATATGTTGTATGTATGAAGGTAGAAACTGAACCCATGGTTTTGTTCCCTGATGTGTTTATTCAAACTCTGATGCTTGTTTTTCCCCTTCAATTAGCAACTCGAAAATTTGAAGTTATGTTGGGATTTCTGTAGATAAAATCTTCAATTTGCAACTAGCATCGTTCTTTTGGTTCTGATAAGATTTTAATTTGTTTAAAATAGTGCGGCAAGAGATGCTACGTTGATAATGATCGGATAAGTCAATTGCCGGATGCCATTCTCGTCACTATCCTATCTTTTCTATCGATGAAGGAAGCTGCACGCACTAGTGTTCTTTCTTCTCGCTGGATAAACTTGTGGAAAGACTTCCCGCGCCTCGATTTTGATGCAGAAAGTGCATTGTTGAAGATTGCACGAGACTATGAGTTACACGGTGAAGAGAGTGGCAAGTATGTAGAGTGGGTGAATCGGGTCATCCAATCACACAAAGCGACCACCTTGAAAGAATTCAGAGTATGTTTCGATTTAAGCCGATCGGTAAAGAATTCAATCACTCAATGGCTTGAATTTGCGCTTTCGAGACATGTTGAGAAGTTGGAGTTGGATTTTAAAACAAAATTTGAGAATTCAGGCTGTGAGGATACACATTATAATTTCCCGGAGAAATTCTTGAAACACCCTTCACAAAGTTCATCTATTAACTTTAAGTCCCTCAAAGCATTGTCTTTGAAATGTGTTAATGTAACCGGTGAAGCTATTGAGTTCTTTTTACGCAACTGCCCTTCGCTCGAAAAATTGGTTGTTACTTACACAAGTAAGCTATCAAATCTTGAAGTTTGTGGTCCATCCCTCGCTTTAAAACACTTGGATTTGCGCTTCTGCTTCCGTCTAAAATCTGTTAAGGTTTCAGCCCCGAATCTTATTTCACTTACTGTGCCGAAAGTGGAAGGGCTCTTGCTTGAGAATGTTCCCGCGCTTGTTGAGTTATCTCTTATTTTAACGATTCCTTATCGCGCTGTCAAAAAAAAACTTTCTACACTTTCGTGCTGCATTTCCCAATTGGAGATTCTTTACTTGAATCTGGACAGCAAAGTAAAGGTTAGACAATGGAGTTTGTGATTGTTAATCCTTTTTTATTTACTCATAATAATTACTCCTTACTTAAGGTTAATTTCGCAGGACATTGATCTACCCACACTTCCTAAACTGAAAAAGTTGGCCATACGATATTGGATAAGCGGTGATAAAAGTCTTTTCGGACTAACCCCTTTCATAAGGGCATCTCCTAACTTAAAGGAATTTGTTTTACAGGTAGGTTTGCAATAATCATATCGGTAACCTAACCCCTCTCCCCTGTTTTTTATTATATATCAACTTATAGAAGAAGCAAACATGAATGCATATATTAAAATTTAATCACTATAATTTTTTTGTAGTGAGTAGTGGACCTTTATTTGTTTTTACATACTAGCAATCGACGTATTTCTTAGTTATTTACTTTTTTCCTCCATTTGCAGTTATGTTGTTGTGATTCCACGAGGTCAGATGGACAAGTGAAGAATACTGTAAAGTTTCCCCATGAGCACCTTAAAGTTTTCAAGTTTTGTGGCTATTATGGTCGCTCAAGTGATGTTGAATTAGTGTGGTGCATTTTAGAGAATTGTGTGGCGCTTGAGAAATTAATTATTGATCCAAGTTATCCGCCGACCACTCGTTCCCATAGACCGTTACGGCCTGAGAGATTAGTCGAGGAACGAATTTCACGAGTTTATGCCAAGCAACAACTTGAATCACAAGTACCTCAACACATTGAATTGGTTATTCTTTAACTAACTCTATAGGCATTAGTATCTTTATGACTATTGAATAATCTGTTCGGAATTACTTATTTTTGCAAGATTGTATAATTTTCGTTCTATCGATTTAAAAATATGACAAACAACTACTACTATCGATTTATTTTGAATTGAGACATCAATTTCCAAAACGTCCTTTCTAAAGTACTAAGGTTTAAAAAAATTTGTCCAAAAGAACATAAGTAACAGCCTACTTTTCCTAAATATCCAAATGAGGTTTTAAGAGCTCAGACTCATCACAAAAGGATACAGAACTAATTAACATCAAAGATAATGAGAAATTCTTTTTTCATTTGTGACCTCTAAATTCATCGAAATTTCATGTATTGGTAGAATTTTCAAGATTCATCTTCAGTCCACCCACCCGCCCTAAAAAGTTAAAAGTATAAGAGATGAATGTGCAGAAGTCATAATAAACATGTTCATATACAAAAGCAAATATCGAACACGCCACACAACGAAGAACGATGGGGAAGATCTGTGTGTGGTTTAGCGAATAGGGATTGGGAATTTTGGGTTTTGTGTAAAATTATTGAGAATTTGATTTCTTTTACGTTTAATGACTTAAACAATCTTCTAAAAAAAATAGAATTGATGATTCTTTTAATTTACTGTGTTGATTTTGTAGGGTTAATAAAGTAATTTGCATGAAGTACGATGTCAGTACATTCATGTACGATCTATTTTTACTAGATTCGTACTGTAATCTATGTTTTTTTAGGATCGTACTAGGTTGTATTAGATCGTGCTTAGAATCAACGATTATAATTAATTAAAAAATATTTAGTTGTTACATTTTTAATACTTGGTCTAATTAACAAAAAGTAAAACAAAAATCAAGTTCTACTTTTATAATTACTATTTCGTGCAATGATTTAAATGTTCCACCCAACTGCAAGGGGAATGGAATGTGAAACAGTAAAAGTTATGAATTAAAGATATTCAAAATCCTAAAAATAAATTAACCAATAAGAATGTGTCACATATGATTAGTACGTAACTAGTAAAAAAGAGTACAACCCCTAGGATACAAATAAAATTACATAAAAACCCTTTCAATTAAACATAAAATTTTAATTAGAAAATCAATAATTTAAAAGTTAATTACAAATTAAAAAAAAATCATATTAAGTATATTCTTCCTAAACTTTAAACCCTAATCTTCATTATTGTTTTTTCTATTTATCATCGTCGATCTTCTGAAAAAAATTATCATAATCATCACCAATCTTTTAATATTCATTAGATGAAAAATTATATTTAGATAAATGAAAAAAGAACAATAATAATCCTTCATTAGATCTAATATAACAAATGGTACGCTACGTTTAAATCCTTGGCTTCGGTCTCCTGGAGTTCGTCCCACTATTTATTTTTTCTGGCAAAATTCTTGGGAACCCTTACCCTTCATACATAATCTACCGAGTCGTTCACCCACTGGCGGATCCACTATGGTTCTAGGGTGTGCAACTGCACACCCTTGATTTTAAAAAATAAAAATATTCCTTATATATTTATGTTCTATAATTATTTCGATGTATTTCTTTAATGTAATGTTGCTCTAGCTTCAATGGTAAAGCGTTCAAGTAAGGGGGCAACTATTTTAAATCCCAATTTTTGCTTACTTGAATACTACCAAGTTTAAAACCAAAATTGAGTACATATTTATCAGTTTTTTCTTACTTTAATACCAAAATAAAAAGAAAAGTACAAAAACACCCTTTCATACAAAATATCAATTATATCAAAATTTTTTAGAAATTACCTATTCAAAAACCAAAAAAAAAAAAAAAAACCCTTTGTTGTAAAAAAAAAAAAAACCTCCACCATTTCTTCTCCTCTCCAACCCTCACCGCCGCCGCCGCCGCCGCCGAACGCCGCCGAACGCCACCGCACGTGCTCGTAACTGCCGCGACAACCCAATTAAACCCTATCTTTTTCATCTTCTTAAATCCTCCAAAACATCTCCAAATTCAAAAAATCAAAACCTCACAAAAATTATAAAATGGAGTTATAAGACAATAATATGGTAGTATATGTGGAAAGAGAAGCCATTAAGGTAAGTATCGATGTCTTTTTTGAGCTTCGAAGTCGATTTTGAAGTTTTTTTTTTTGAAACCCGTCGGCAATTTTCGACACATACAGGTCGATCAGGGTGTTTTGAGGACGGTGACCACCTCGTGGT
>NW_012192977.1:1632422-1650170 GCF_000504015.1 Erythranthe guttata
TTGGTTTCCCAGTTTTGCATTTCACATCATCTGGTATCAATTTAAGTATTTTACCCCCTTGTGGTTGTCAAGGTGTAGCGGCCGTTTAAGAATCGGTTAAAACTAACGGAGAGTGCAACTCACTCTCCCAAATTGAGTGCATTTCACTCGCCCAATCCCTAAACATGTAATTTTTTAAATTAAGGGACCAAATTGAAAACATTGTTGAAACAAATGGTTAAATTGAAACTTTTTAAAACTTAATTAAAACCTTTTCTTTCTTCAGAAGATTCGCCGCACGCACACATACCCCCAACCTTTCACCTTATCCCCCGGCGACGCCAACACGCACATACACTCCTTCAATCTTTCTTCTTTCCTTCAGAAAATCCGCCGCACACCAACCTCCGCAAATCTCATTTGAGGGATGTATTTCTCTTTATCCTCTACGATTCAACTTTCCAAAGCCGAATCCCAGTTTGCAGGTTCAAGTACGGAAAATGGAGAAAAAAAATGGTGATTAACATCCGACGACGTTAGCAATTGAAAGGAGAAGAAGAGAATGGAGGATTGTTGTGGAGATAAGACAGTGGAAGAAAATAGGTAGTGGAGGATGTGAACGGAGAAGAAGGGAAGGGATTGTGAACGCTTGAACGGAGAAGATGATGATTAGGATTCGGGTTTCCAAGAAAGTCTGAAAATTTGTAGTTTAACCCTATGGATTTGGGTTATTTATAATGAAATCATAGTGAATTTACATTTTTCCATAAAAGGAAAATATTAGAGTTTAGTCATGCTTTTGACCTGTAAATTGTAGAAAAATAAAAGGGTATTTCAGGTATTTAATATTTTCCGTTAGTTAATTGGATGGCTGCTACAAATGGATCGGATAACCACATGGGGTTTAATTGCCTAAATTGATACCAGAGGGGGGTGAAGTGCACAAAGGTGAAACCACAAAGTGGTTAAGTGCTATTTACCATTAACAACACGAATTCAAGTAACACAAAATTGAAGGAAATAAAAAAAAACATAAACTTTATCTCTTAATTCAGAGTTGTAACATATAAAATTCAATTAAATATTACAAATAAGAAAACGCGAAAGGCACAAAACACGATATAAAGATAATTATGTGAAATCATTTAAAACATATGGTATAACTCTATTTCGTGGAATCCAATTTACAACACCATGTCAATCTTCTGCAAAATAACTAACTTAACAACAAACACGGTAGCAGAAAAGTAACATAATAGATATTCAAATAATCTGTAAGTTTATCACCAACAACGTTCAATTAGTGATGAACATTACTCAAACAACAGTACAACTTATAAATATTGCAAAAGAGATAAGATGTATACGCCATTATTGATACCAATGATGATACCAATACCGATACCAATACAGATATCAATATTGATACTAATACTGATACTAATTAATATCGATACTAATACTAATACTAATATTAATATTGATACACATACTAATATTAATTTACTAATGATATACTAATACTAATACTTTTACTAATCGTAATCCTACAAATACTAATGATAATATTAATATTAATATTAATACTAATACTAATACTAATACTAATACCAGTACTAATACCATGCCAATACTAATGTTAATAATGATACTAATATTAATATTAATGTTAATACTAATACTAATATTAATACTAATTATAATAATACTAATACTGATATTGATATTCGTCACTGATACTCGTACTAATAATTATACCGATATTAATACTAATACTAATACTAATACTAATACGAATACTAATACTAATACTAATATTAATACTAATACAAATAGTAATATGAATACCAATACTAATAGGGATACTAATACTAATAATAATGCTGATAGTGATAGTGATACTTATACTAATACTGATAGTGATACCAATATTCATACTGATACTGAAACTAATATTGATACCGAAACTGATACTGATACTGATACTGATACTAATAACGATACTCATACTAATACTATAGAGATACTGATATTGATACTGATACTGATACTAATAATGATAATGATAATGATAATGATACTGATAATGATAATGATAATGATAATGATAATGATAATGACCGTGATAATGTTACTGATAATATTACTATCAATACTAATATAAATACTTAATATTCAATATTAATACTAATATTAATACTAATACTAATACTAATACTAATACTAATACTAATACAAATACTAATACTAATACTGATACTCAATATTGATACTAATACTAATATTAATACTAATTCTAATACATATATTAATTCTAATATTAATACTAATATGTTAATATTGTTAGTGTTAATGCTAATTTACATGTACTAATGGTAATATTAATTTTTATGTCAATGTTAATCTGGATATTCTAATGCTAATTATAATTGTAATCGTAATAATATCCAAATCCTTATCATATTCCTAATCTCAATCATAACATTAAGACATAGAAAGAACAATAATCTTGGATAAATTACAAAAATCCCCCTAAACTTAGGCTAAATTACGAAAAGGCCCCCACCCATCGGTAATTACAGAGATCACCCTGATGTTTGTTTATGTCTTACATGATCCCCTTATGGTGTGATTTTTTTACGGAATCTTTTTTATTCCATGTAATTCCCTAGAAAATGTGGATTCTACCCCTACAACGTGGGATTTCTTTTATCCCAACGTGGCATTTCTTTTATCCTACTGTTTAAACACAAAAATTACCCTAAGGGGAGGTAATGTTAATGCTAAAAAAATGTGAATGTGTTATTTAAGAAGAATAAAGATTTCGCGTAAAGTTCCCCGAAAGATAACTATCAAAATAAAATATTAAATATCAAATAAATATTTGCAAACTTTTTTTGATATTTTTAGGGTGGAGTTGCTCTAAATATATACCTAATAATATATTTCGGTGTTATAGCGGAATATAGTATATAGTACATGCCATCATTATACATTTTAAACATACCAATTGATTATTATTGTACACACCGCAGGGAAAAAAAAAACCAGTGTCAATTGCCGCAACATAGTAAATTCAAACATGTATCTTTTTTTACACAGATAATACTAATATATAATAATAAATTAGGGAAAAAAAAAAGACATATTCTTTCATCATGGTCTTATAAAATGTATAAAATCATATGATTTAACCTACAATACTTTTTTAATACAAAAATTTATGTTACAACACAATCATGGAATTACAATAACTGACATTTAAAATTTTAAAATAAATAGGTATGACGATAAGAAATGTAAATTTAAATTTCACAAATGACAACAGTAATAATGGTAAGTTGACACAAATCATGTCATGCCATGCACATAAAATTGTTTGACTAACGCCTGGAATATTGCATGTGTTAAGTAGTGGTCTCGACATCTACGTAAATGTGGTTTGCATTTGAAAAACAAAATGGTGAGAAAAGTAGGGCATATTTGTTACTTAAATGTGGTTTTTTTTTTTCTTTTTGAAACAAAATTTGTTACTAAAATTATATGGATAGCATATTTTAGGTTTTGTAATGGGGAGTTTATTGCTTTGGAATATAAAATAGATAATATCCATATATGAACATTAAATTAAAAATTGCATAAATAAATATAAAATCAAAAGCACATCTTTGATTGGTGCAACTGCAAATAAATAGATAATATCCATAAAATAAAATAAAATAAATTAATTAGTGAAATAATGGGTAATAAATTAATAAATGATATGGGAGGATAAACATATATATATATATATATATATATATATATATATATATATATATATATATATTAAATTAAAAATTGTGTAATAAAATCAGAAGCACATCTTTGATTGGTGTGACTAAATAGATAATATCCCTACAATGAACAAAAATATATATATTTAATTAGTGAAATAATGGGTAATAAATTAATAGATAGATCATAAAATGGGAAGAATAAAACAATAATTTTTTTTTGAGAATATAGCATCTTCTCCAAACCTTCAAGGCTTAATAGATAGATCATAACATGGAACCAAAAACCAACACCGATTTAATATAAGAACAAATGAACAATTGATATATAGTTCATATGCAAGTAAACATAAATTTAAGGATTACACGTAAACATAAATTTAAAACATCGTTCATAAAAATAAAGTGAGATAAAATAATTCAAAATTAATACAGAATGTTACTATTTAATTATAAATACAAAAAGACACACTTATCGGAAATTAAATACATGTTATGAATCAAATGTCAATGAATGTAATCGAAAATTGAAATTGAAAAAAAAAATCAGTAAAACAAATTACGATAATTATTACAAAAAATAAAAATAAAAATAAAAAAACATTCAAGCAACAGAACGATGAAACGATATGTAACAAAAAGAAAAGAAGCACTCACTCATACATTTATTTTGAATAAAATAGAATAATGTGATGATTGATGATATTGTACCAGGTTATATAGTCCTATTTGCATGATGAAAAAAGAAACTATAAATTGAATATGGTAATGCTATCAATAACATTAAAAAGTAAAAACAATATATATGGACACACTTTTTTAATTTGAAATTATTTGAAAATGATTAAGAATCCGGTGGAGAAAAGAAAAGAGAGAGGAATAAAATGGAACAAAAAATCCGGAAAATATTATGGTAAATAAAAGTCAATAGAGTTTATTAACTATACCAATATATATGGACATGATTGTTTGAAATCTTGGAACGTAATTTAAAATAAATTAGAATAAGAAATGGACATATGGCTTCCTTATTCGTAAGATTTGAATGATCATTTCTATAATTAATGAGAGCTGGATTAATGGTAATACTACCTAATTATGTACATGAGGTGGAATGTAAATGAAAGAAATTGATGGCATATTTTTTGATATTCATTTCCACCAATCAAATTGACACATGGGATAAAATTGGGGACATGTCACATAATGAAATTGGGCACATGTCAATCAATTAGGTGTAAAATTAAACTTTTATATATTAATATAGATATTGAAAAGAATATTTTGAAATTTAAAATTGTAAGTTCAAAATTTGAAGCCCGAAATTTTATAATTTCAAAATTCAAATATAGTTTAAGTATTATTTCGGATTCTGAAATTTCAAATTAATAAAATATATTAAAATATAATAATGTATAAATAAAATAAATTATAAATTAATCCGGTATAATTTTTTGAACGTATAATAGAAATGCGCAATTTCAAATTATTATTAACAAAAAATATTGTATATTTATTAAACAATACAATGTAAAAAAATTTGTTAATAATTCGTTTTTATTGAATGGATATTCGAATCTTCCAAAATATTGAAAAAAAAAACTGTATTTCTTTATTTTAATAGTTTAATATTAAAAAAAAAATTCTGAAAATTATTAGAATATTGGAAAAAAATTGAGGATCCTTTATTTTTTCAATAAATATATTTTGAAATATTGAAAATATAAATTCAATATTTTTTTCGAATTTATAGATAATTACATTTGGAAATAATATATATACATGTGGTAAATGTTTAAATGAGTGTGCAAATGTTAAATAGGAAATAACTTATATACATACCAAATTAAAAATGACAACTAATCAATTGAGGAAGCCACCTCATCAATTTAATGACAACTAAGCAATTTTGATAAATGACATAGACATTTGCCACATGTCATTCATAGAGGGCATAGATTCTCTTTTTATATTATATATAGATATATACCATCATCCCACAATTTATTTTCTATTTTCTTATATATACTGAAAATTGGGTAAAACTATTCCACCATAATAAAAATGATAATAAGCTGATTTATAATTAATTAGGGATTAATTAATGGCATTGGTAGATTAGGTGGATCTGGATGTTATTTTGTCTTGTGCCCTGTTCTTATTCCAAACTAGTATTTATTCCCGGGATGACATTTAAAAAATGAGAAAAATAATGATTCACGTACATGATGTGAAAAAGGGCATATTGGAAAAGAATATTAAGACCAAATGTTAGAAAATAAAAATCTTCTTATGCAAAAAAGTATAAGAATTCATAGTTGGGTAGCAAATATGTTGTTGGGGTGCTTTCCCTTGTATTGTTTCCGAAAGTCTTCAACAAAAACAAAGAAAGCACTTGGATCCCATCCCTCTTTTGTCTTGTTTGGCAACAATGCATACGGATGCTACGAAACTATTTCGTCCAAAAACGCGATTGTAATCGATGATGATACTCATATGAATTACATCTTTACCTCCCATATAAACTCCAACGATGACATGGGTACCATATAATTCTTCAACAATAGGTTAAGGTATCAGCAACATCAAAACTAAACGATGAAGACTCGAAATATATGCCGCCAACTACTATTTGGATTGTTAAAAAAACAGAAACCATTCGGTTGGAGCTAATCATCTAATGAAGCAAGAGCAACAGGATCCCAGGTAGATCGAACTTCTTATTTCACTTTATCAAATAATAGCTATTTCTCAGTTTCTCCAACTAAATCCAATACAAACTTAACCAACCATCAAAAGCGAGCATTTTGGTGGTAGATGAATCGTTTCCACCCATCTTGAAGATAAAACATTGCATTGAACGGCTCAAAAGTCAACGATAATTTCTGCTTAAAATGCTCCGACATCTGAAACATATTAGCAAAGGAAAAAAAAAAAGTAATAATTTAGAGTTTCATGTGGTGAAGATAACATCTCAATTACATAATCACGCAAGACTAATAATTCATAGCAGCTTCACAAATTAAGCTATACAAAACATACTCGACCTGTGGATGATTGTCCTCTAATCATTTCAGAACACAAATTGAAAAAAAAAATCAACGGAAAGTTATGAACCTCTATCCTTGAAGATTTGAACATAACTTTTAATCATGATCGATATACAATTATAATTATTTTTGTTTTTTAGGATATCTACGAACCAATTTTTTTTTTTCTAAATATCGTTAATACCCCTAAGACAACACCAACACCAGACATTATCCTCCGTTTCACCTTATGTTCTACTTGTAAACAAATATTTCATCTATAGTGTCTCATAAGATGGTAATAACACCAAATTAACTATACCATATGACACCCTCTGTTCACTACTTGAGAATAATATATATGTTTATAATTTCACAATTTAATACTCCAATCAAATTTTGTTGAAAAGAAGTAAAGGGTGACTAATTGGATAAAAGAAGAGGCCATAAATGCGGGTTTCTTGTATTTGCTGGTCGATATCATGTTTTATCAACCAAAAATATATAATCAAGATAATCCAAATTGAATATAAATAATTTACCTTCAAAATCTCGTTCGATACCTTTCAAAGTAGCTTGAAAGTAATTTTGGCCTCACTCACACAATTATTACTATCCACTGCACATAAAAAGATAAAAAGAGAATTTTTATTAGAAAAAAAAAAATTAAAAAAGAATCTCGATTAGGGGTGTTGGTAAAGGATTAAAGATAACAAATCCCTGTTTTTGAAACAACCTTAAGAATTATTCTAAAACACGGTAAAAGAAACAAAATAAGTTCAAAGTATGTGTCATTTCAACCAAATTTAATTCTCAATACACCACGATTCTCAGTACACTATTGTTAAATATCGGGGGGAAAAAACATGGTTAAAGTTTAAAACTGACGAATTTAAAATACTCACCATCAATTCTATGTCGAAGTTATGTTCCCTCTGAATTTATACATCAGAAACCATTTGGTTCTTGAATTCCAGGAAAAGTGAGCATTCAGAATATTAGCACCTAGATGAAAACTTCAAATAAAAACGGAATCTTGCCACTCTGTACAACCATAAAAGCAGCCGAACTCATCACCATCACAAAAATGCCATGATTGTGTTTTCTTGAAAATAAACGCATATATTAGAGTGAAACACTGATTCTTCATGTGCTAGGAGAAAATGAAGATAAGAAAAAATAAGAGGTGAAAAGATGAGAAGAAAGAAAATAAAAAACGTAATCGGAATAATTATTTTTTTAGAAAGCAGCGTCACTAAAAGAAGCTTTCTTGAAGAGATGGTGCTATAGCTAGTATAAGTACATTTGTAGATCATAGAAGGAAAATATTAGAAAAAATCAAGTTCTAAAAACAAAATACATAACCTCGAAAAAGAAATGAAAAAGGTCTTCTTGAAGAAATAAACCTTGAGCAATTAAAAGGGAAGAAAAAGGAAATTTAACTAAATAAATCAAATTTGTCGATGGATAAGAAAAACAAAGAATATATATTACTTCGGAACTTCCGTCGGTTTTGAAATAGCAGATCGTGTTCAAAGATCATGATAACGTGGGAGAGTGGGTTTTTTTCTAGAGGGTATTGCCTGATGAAGTTGAGAGTAGTTTGGGTTTCAATTTTTCGTTTTTTTTATTTATTAAAATGTAAATACTATAAATCAAAAAAGTCGTAGACAATTACAACGGGTATACCCGAGGAAATTGCAGAACCTAATGCAGAAAGCAAAAAGAAATAAACTAACATAATAGCATAAATAAAAGTGGGAAAACCCACTAGAACCTAGCATCTAGATCACGCCCTCATGGGTGCATAAAGCTGTCCGGTTGTCCGTTCGTCCTTGAAATCGCTAGCTCCGGGTGCTGGCCGAACATAGCTGAGTAAACATGTAGCTGAATCTTCCTTGTGAGGTCCTTCGAATTAGTTCCAATTTTCTCAAATTTCCACTTATTCCGAGCCTCCCAAATGTGGTACACGAGACTTGCTAGTGCACATCGCTGCGTCTTGCTACGGTACGACTTCCCTCGTACGTCCTTCTTGAGCCATTTGAGTGCGGCATCCAATGTGGTTGGTCTTCGGCGGATACCCAACCATATCTGTATGTTGGTCCACACCTCTCAAGACATGTTGCATGCGAAAAAGAGGTGCTTCTTAGTCTCTTTCTCCACACCACATAAGACGCATTTGGAGTTGACGGCTTCACGTGATCGTTTCTCCACTCGGTCCATTGTGGCCAATCGATCCATGGTTGCCATCCATAAGATAAACGAGTGCTTTGGAGTCATAGATGGCGCCCAAAGAAGTTTACCCCACGGTTTGATCGGGGCCTTAGCCCTAATCCAGTCGTATACTTTGCTCACATTTAATTTGCCAAGCTCCGTAAAAGATTCCAGCTTAGCAATAAGTAACTGAGTAGTCCCCGCGCTCTCTACCATTTCATTCCGGATCCGGATAATGCTCTTGAAGAAGGGTGAAGCTGTAGGTGACGGTGACCACTCCCATATGGTTCGTCCCTTGAGATAGAACTCATTCACCCACTGTATCCACATAGAGTTTTCTTCAAGTGAAAATCCCACAAATTTTTCACAAGAAAGCTTCGATTCTAATCAGTCAAATCAAGAAGACCCAAACCCCCTTCTTCCTTTGGTTTGTACAACTTCGGCCACGTTACTCTTGGGGTCGCCGCACCCCATAAAAACGTTTTGCATATTGTCTCTATACGATCGATAACTGCGTGTAGGATCGAAAATATGGATAACCAGTAGCAGCACGTACCTTGAACCACGGTTTTCAAAATCTCCAACCGTCCGGCATAAGAGAGTGTTTGGCGAGTCCACGCTCCTATGGCTTGCTCGATTTCATCGAGCAATGGTTGATGGTTGAGCACTCGTAACTTAGATGCAATGAGTGGAATCCCAAGGTATCGAAACGGAAACTCTCCATTGGCAAAGTGAAACTCGTTTTCGATCTCTAATCGGTCCCCCGGTTTAACTCCCGCTAAGAAGATATTAGACTTCGCATGATTTGCCTTGAGCCCCGAAACCTGCCCAAATTCGTAGACCGTCTTTGCGAGGATACGGACCGATGCCACATCTCCTCGAGAAAATACCATTAGATAGTCCTCAAAGATCAGATGTGTTATCTTGTGGAGATGGAACATCGGATGGTAGTTGAGTTCTTGTTCAATCGGACGTACATGAAGTAGTCGGGAAAGATACTCCATGCATATAACGAACAAATAGGGCGATAAGGGATCTCTTTGCCTCAATCCACGCATTGCTGGAAAAAATCCCTTCGTTTCACCGTTAACCGAGATCGAATAAGATACAGAAGTTACGCATTGCATAATCCATCCCGTGAATTTAACTAGGAAACCCAAGCCCTCCAACATAGCTTGGAGAAATTCCCAGTTAACCGAGTCATATGCTTTGCGTAAGTCCATCTTCAACAAGCACCTAGGCGAAATACGCTTCCTCTCGTAATGCGGAATAAGATGTTCCACCAAGTGTATATTGTCCGTGATCGATCTCCCCCCCACAAAAGCTGATTGTGCTTTATCAATAATCTTTGGTAGAACGCTGCCTAAACGGGTGGTGAGGACTTTTGCAATGACCTTATAGATCACATTGCAGCAAGCTATTGGTCGAAAATCCCCCACTTCTTGAGCTTGTACTTTCTTTGGAATAAAAACAAGTACCGTGTTATCCCATTGCTTCAGCAAAGAGCCACTCCGAAAAAAATCATGCACTGCTTCCGTCAAGAGTGGCCCAACCATGTCCCATGATTGTTTGAAAAAGTGGGCGGAAAAACCGTCCGGTGCCGGAGCACTATCATCCTCTTGAATCCTTGGCCCGGAATGTAGAACCTCCAAGTCAATAGCATCACAAGGCTGACGTAGGGGTGTGAACGAGCCGAGCTCGCCTCTTTTGGATGGCTCGAGCTCGAGCTCGAGTTTATTTTGTCGAGCTCGAGCTCGTCGAGTTCTTCTTTTTCTGGCTCGAACTCGGGCTCGTGTTAATTTTGTCGAGCTCGAGCTCGAGCTCGAGCTCGAGCTCGAGCCCAATCCCTTTTTTTTTTTTTTTTTTTTTTCTTTTTTTAAATATTATTTTATTATTAAAAAATATTTTAAAAAATTACAAAATAAACACAAAATTGTGATTATATATTTTTTTAATATTTGTATTTATTTCTATAATATTTTATATTATTATACATTTTTAAATAAAAATAACATATAAAAAATAAAAAAAATAAAAAAATAAAAAATATTAATAAATCCGGCTCGCGAGCCGGCTCGCGAGCTGATGAACAACTAAAATCGGGCTCGAGCTCGGCTCGTCAGAAAGCTCGAGCTCGCGAGCTCGAGCTCGAGCTCGAAAACCTCGAGTCCGAGTTCGAGCTTTTTACGAGCCGGTTCGTCGAGCTCACGAGCCGGCTCGGCTCGTTTACCACCCCTAGGCTGACGTGTTCCTAAGAATTCCATGTAGAACTTCAAAAATTCTGCATGGACTTCCTCACGTGAGGTGGTCATCGTCCCGTCCGCACGACGAATAGATGCCACGTGGTTTCGTTGAGCATTACGTTTAGCCATGCCATGAAACAATTTCGTCGGCCGATCGATGTTCTTCAAATAATGTAGCTTCGCCTTTTGGTAGTAGAAGCTTCGTTCCGCCTTTGTGAGAAACTTCGCCTTCTCCGATCGACTAAGTACTTCTTGTTGCAGGGCTGCATTATGCTGATCGTCATGCAGCTGTTGTTGGCTCTCCTCAAGATCATGAGATGTCCGTTTAGCTTGTTCCGAAATGTGACCAAATTCGTTCGGATGCCTTAAGATTTTTTATCACCGCCCATTGACGGCTTCCTTGACGATCCGCTGTCCATACGTCTTGAACAATTGTTGTAAAATCCCCATGCATCGTCCACATATTGAAGAATCGGAATGGGCGAGAGACTTGCTCCCCATCCACCCCCATCTTTACTAAGATCGGCGAGTGGTCCGAGTGCTTCCCGAACGGTAAGAAAGTAGCCGAGCTGTTGCCATACGTTTGCAGCCAAACCGGATTCACCATAGCTCGGTCAAGCTTGCTCCACACAGTATGATTTGACCAAGTATAGTAAAATCTTGTAGAGGTTAAGTCATCCAATCCGGTTGCCCGACAACACTCTTGGATATCATTAACCATATAAGGGGTCACAACATTGCCACCCGATTTTTCAATCGGTCGTCGAACCGTGTTGAAATCCCCTAAGCATAGCCACGGTAAAGTAGAAGATTGACTGTAGTTTGCAAGCAACGTCCACAACGGCCTGCGAGAAGTAATTGTAAACCATCCATATATAGAGCTCACCTGAATTTGCCGTTGCGACACAAGACAAAAGATTTTGCAATGAATGATTTGGTCCGTCATTCCCATCGTCTCCACCTGAACCACTGTCGGATTCCATATCAATAGAATACGGCCCGCCCTATGAAGTTGGAAATTGTTCACTTGACCCCAGTGCCGGAATTTCCGAGACATTATCCCTTCCAACACCCCCGGATCCCATACTTTCGTCTCCAATAAACCGCATACATCCACCTTATGTCTCCTAATGAGGTTGGCGACCTCGTTTTGCGTGAGGGCATTGTTTAATCCCCTCACGTTCCAGCAGGCGACAATCATTGTTTAACTATAGGAGGAACCATGCCCCTCCGCGGCAATAGCGTATTTTCATCGGTTGCACTGGTGGGCGTCTTCGCCCCTTCCACTCGCACTGGGAATGCGTCATCCCTAATTTTTGGCACAAGGATAGCATTAGCCGGGAGCTCCTTCTAATTGCGCGTAATAAATGGTTGCTTACCCGGAGTCGAAGCCTCAGGAGTATTTAGATTGTTGAATTTCGGTAGCTCCTCCCCCATACGCACAGGCGTTTCATAGCAATCCGTGGAGTCATCGTCTTCGACCACATCCTCCTCCCTAATGTCTTCGTCTAAAACATCACTATCACTCAAATCCTCAAATACCGTGCGGGTGCCCGTCCATGGAACAGTGGCATCCTCCCCTTTATTCGGTTGCTCAAGTGGAGTCACGGTCGTAGCATCCTCCGAGGGGGCAGGGGGTGCTGCCTATTTCCGGATCCGGCGTCTTTTCTTCAATTCAACCGCCCTACACTTTCCCGATGTGTGAGACATCGTCTTGCACTTAGTGCAATAGGCCGGAACATAACCATACTCAATTTGAACCTCGTAAGATTGGTTCAACGAGTTGATCAATGTCAACGATTTCCGTAGAGGTTTCGAAGCATCCACCTCCACCTGAATCCGTGCATAGCCAAAGCTGGCCACCTCCTTTGTATTCTTGTCCATTTGAACCGGGCGACCGATCTTCTGGCCAATAATACTCAGGGACTTCTCGTTGTACAATTCTTCGGATATGTTGCGAAGCATCACCCAAACCGGAACATACACCATCTCTCGTATGTCAAAGTTACAATATTTTACAAAATTGTTTATAGGGTTCGCGGAAAACCTTTCTTTTATATATGAAGATATATTCAGCATATCACTCATGCAGTTGTTGATTAAATATTCCAATTAGTACCTACAATTATTATAACTAAAAAAACATGGACACAACTCCAAATTACTAATTATGGAGATATTGCTACAATGTGAAGGTGGTGATGAAAAACACCACCCATGCGTGCTCGAACAAATCAATCGTCACCGTGAACGGAAAATTCTCGGGGCCCACTATCTACGCTAGGGAAGGCGATACAGTCCTCATCCGGGTCATCAATCGAGTCAAATACAACGTCTCAATCCATTGGTTAAAAAAAATCAACTATTTAATCTAATTAAATCCGAAAAGTACTAAAAGTAAGTTAAAATCGAAAATAATTTTTATTTTTTTAAAATTAATATAGGCATGGTGTTAGACAACTCCGAGCCGGGTGGTCAGATGGGCCAGCATATATAATGCAGTGCCCTATACAACCCGGACACAACTACGTATACAATTTCACCATCACGGGGCAAAGGACCGGGGCACACTCTTCTGGCATGCGCACATCCTATGGTTGAGATCCACCGCCCATGGTGCCCTCGTCATCTTACCTAAGCTCGGCGTCCCCTATCCTTTCCGTAAACCCGACCACGAATCCGTCGTCGTTTTAGGTATGACCTAATAAAAATTAACTGATAATTTTGCACTAGTACTTTTTTTTTTAAATCAAGTGTTTTAAAATTTAATTAATGTTTCTTGATTTTGTAGGTGAATAGTGTAAATCCGACACTGAAGCTGTCATAAACCAGGCTCTAAAATCCGGCCTCGCTCCCACCGTTTCCGATGCGCATACAATCAACGGTCATCCTGGACCCGTCTTGAATTGTCCTTTCACAGGTAATATTTGTAAAAAAACAAAATAAAAAAACAAATTAATATTGACATCTGTGAGGTGGGACCCAGATTTTTCTAATATTATACTCGGTCATCTGGCAGGTGGATTCTCGTTAAACGTTTCGGGGGGAAAAACTACATGCTGCGACTAATCAACGTTGCGCCCAACGAAGAACTCTTCTTCAAGATCGCCGGCCACAAACTAAATTAATTTTCTATTTTTTTTTTCTCTACGAATTTTTTTAATTATTTTTATTATTATTAGTATTTTTTTTATTAATTGATTCATCTATTTAACAATCAGTTTCATATTAGGAAAATTGAGTTTATATAATACGTTGCTGAATAGGTTTATTTTATCAAATTTATATGAATGTTGATGTTGTTACTGTAATTTAAATATCACTAATAAATTTTATTATTAGATTTTATTATAATTGTTATTGTCACGTATTAAATTAAAATTTTCTATATGTTGGTTTGTTTATTTACCAAATTGCCCCTGATCTGTTATGTTCGTTGGCCAACTGATTCAATTTCTTCGACAAGGCAGCAGTAGAGACACAATCAGACCGGAAAAACGGGTTGAAAATTAATTAATCGAGACTCTGCACAATGACTCAGGTCAAAGAACTGATAGTCATAATAAACCTTCTCCCGATATGGGCAACCAGAATCATTTTTCAGCGCGGTGTACAGCCAAATGGGCACACTCTTCGTCCTACAAGGAAACGCAATGAACCTCCACGTCATCAAATCCTTCGAGATCCCATCCGCCACTCTCTCTCTCTCTCTTCAACACGATCAGCGTCATCTTTTGGGTCCCGGTCTACGACAAGATCATCATCGTACCCTTCGCCCGAAAGTACACCGGCAACAAAAACAGGTTCACCCAGCTCCAGAAAATGGCCATCGGCCTCGTCATCTCGTTCTTCGCCATGGCTATAGCCGGAACACTCGAAATAATTAGATTGAATATGGTGAGAGAGAATGACTACTATGAATTTAAGCACATGCCATTATCTATATTCTGGCAGGTGCCGCAGTATTTTGTGATTGGGTGCGCGGAGGTTTTCACGTTCATCGGGCAGCTCGTAACTACGATCAGGCACCCGACGCGACGAGGAGCTTGTGCTCGGCGTTGTCGCTGACAATGGCCGCGTATGGGAATTATTTGAGTACTTTGCTTGTGAGTATTGTGGTGCACGCTAGCACGAGAAATGGTGGGCCCGGATGGATTCCTTGAATTATGGTAGGCTTGATTATTTTTTCTAGCTTTTGGCGGTACTTAGGTGGTGTTTGCAAATGATTATTTAAAAGCAGAAGTTAGTGATTGTGATTTAAGTTAGTTTTAAGTGCTTATTTCTAAAAGTTGGGGGTGTTTGCAAATATTTCGGAAAATGAACTAAAATTGAAAAAACAGGGTTAGGGGTGTTTTTAAAAAAATAGTTTAAAGCAGATTATTTTAAGAGAAGCAAAATCAAAAGTTGATTTTGCAAACACCTAAAAACAGATTATGAGCAAAAAAACCGCATAATCACTTTCAAAAAGCATTTGCAAACACCACCTTCGTGTATTCAATTTAGGGGTTTATTTGTTAGTGGCAAAATGGTATACTTATAAGTTATAACAAGGCATTAGGCACAAGTGAGTGATACATACCACGTACACCATGAGTATTTCAATTTTGAATTGCGCACTTTGTTTAATTTTATTAATGTTCTTTCGATTACTAATAATTGATTTTTTCAATTCTTGTATGATCAAGTTCAAATGCCATTTACCAAATTACATGTTTAAATAAAGCTAACTAAATGTGATTATGGAATGGGGTGAGATAAATTCCACATTAAAATTTACTAAATTCCACACATATATTAAAAAAAAATATATTCTCTCTTCTCGTTTTCTCTCTAATTTCTCTCTAAAATGATTTTATCCAAGTAACTCAAAATTCATTAAATTTTTACGTTAATAATCATGTAGGACTTGGGCAGTCTTGACATGTGTTGTCATTGACTTGAAATGCTACTTATTATACTTGACGTCAATGTCAAATCTTTTTTTTTTAAAACACACACACACACACACACACATATATATATATATATATTAAATACTTGATGGATAAATAAATTAAGAATTACTTTTTAATATGAAAAAAACAAAAGAAAATAAATAAAATGACTTAACTTAATTTAATAGGAAAAAATGGGGTATGAGGGTATTTATCGGAAAAAATGGGAGGCAAAAATTCAAAAAGAACAAATAACGGACGGTTCACCAGGCCGGTTCAGTAGGCCGGTTCAAGTTTTTTTATTCTTTTTCAACTTTCTTTTAATATGTCTTTTTTTTTTATTTCGGATGAACCGCCGGGCCGGGCCGGCGGTTCACGGTTCACCTATTTCAAGAACTGGCTGGTGAAGGTTGTACACGAACCGGTTCACGGTTCGGCGGGCCGGTTCCGGGTGGCCCGAGGTTGTGTTGTTGCCGTCGTTGAACCTCCACCAGCCACCATCATCTCCCAACCTCCATCAGCTTCTGTCGTCTCCCAATCTCCACCGGCCTCTGCCGTTTTCCATTCTCAACTAGTTGTCGACGTTGCACAATGTCCACCAGCCTTCGCTGTTGCACAACCTCCATCGTTTGCCTGTTGTCGCTGTTTCCCAACCTTCACCAGCAGCCGCCGTTGCACGACCCCCACATGCCTCCACGGATGGTGGAATTCCGATCATTCGAGAATTCGCTGTAGCTGCAAAAAAGGAGGAGGAAGTTAAAATGACTGCAAAACGTTTAGCCGAAAGACTCGCCTCCTTACCGATTATAATGGTTGAGAACAAGGAAGACTTAGAGACTGTTAACATTATGAAGCAGGAGTACTTGTTCAATGGAAAGCTTGGAGTAAAAGCTAATAAATAGTAACTCTAGAATTCTGGTGTAGAAATTGGTTTCATTGTGTTCGAATGGATTCACTGACTAGGTTTAGTTTATTCTCTAAATATGTTAGTTTTTCCATAAATAAGATTTAATTTTCTGGTTTACCCAGAAAATTAAATAGGTTATGTACGTAGGCCTTAGGCAATCTTGACATGTGTTGTCATTGACTTGAAAGGCTATTATACCTGGTCTTCGAGAATTCGCTGTAGCTGCAAAAAAGGAGGAGGAAGTTAAAATGACTGCAAAGCGTTTAGCCGAAAGACTCGCCTCCTTACCGAATATAATGGTTGAGAACAAGGAAGACTTAGAGACTGTTAACATTATGAAGCAGGAGTACTTGTTCAATGGAAAGCTTGGAGTAAAAGCTAATAAATAGTAACTCTAGAATTCTGGTGTTGAAATTGGTTTCATTGTGTTAGAATGGATTGACTGACTAGGTTTAGTTTATTCTCTAAATTTGTTAGTTTTTCCATAAATAAGATTAAATTTTCTGGTTTTCCCAGAAGGATCAGTAGATTATGTACGTAGGCCTTAGTCAATCTTGACATGTGTTGTCATTGACTTGAAAGACTACTTTATTATACCTGATGTCAATGTCAAATCATTTTTTGTAAACAATATATATATATATATATATATATATATATATATAT
>NW_012192977.1:1653530-1685639 GCF_000504015.1 Erythranthe guttata
TTTTATCGGTCCTAATAATGTCTAGACATTGTAATTATGAAATTAGAGCTAAGTTCATTTTTTTTTATTTTTGAATAGACCAAGTATGAGAAAAAAGATAACTTTTATATTTTCACTTGAAATCATATGCAAAAGTAATAAGAAATAATAAAATATGGGTCATCGACATTAGTGAACCACAGAAAGTTTGGCCCGAAAAGTGCAGTTAGAACAATTTGAATGGGTGGGTTGGCCCGTTCAATAAGTCAAGTTTCAAACCCGAAACAGATGATTCAAGTATCTTATTTTGTGAATTTACCCCTAAATTGAGGGGAAACTGTAATTTGATCCTTTATGTTGGCCTACTTAGGGATTTTTTCCTCTAGTTTGTCATATTTCAATTGTTACATGTAATAACTTCGCGAATGTAACATTTTTCTTCCTGTTTTGCATGAAGTCATGAACCCTTTATTTTGCGATGCGGCAAATAGAATTGAAGGATTTTACTTATATTGTCGCTTAAAAAATTCAATTTCAACAATTTTTCTTCCCGAAATAACAGGTATCAAATATTCATAAAAGTTAGCAATCACAACTTCGACGTGGAAGAAATTAAAATCTTGGATAAATGAGTGATACCCCTAGTTTTGAAAATATATATGCGGAGATTCGTAGCTCAAATTACAAGTGTCAAAGAAACAACTTTTTCTTTTTCAATTTATTGGGTGGAAGATATAAATCATGGCACGGAATAGTAATTATAAAATTAGAACTAAGTTGATTTTTGTTTTATTTTTTGTTAATTAATTAGACCAAGTATGAAAAAGGTAACATTTGTATTATCCCTATAAATAATATGCAAAGTAACAAGAATAATAAAATATGGAGTGTCGTACTTCTTACTTTTTCTTTTCTTTTTTCCCTTCCTATTTTGCCCTCTATTTAAAAAGAAATTGATATTATATATATATATATATATATATATATATATATATATATATATATATATATATATATATATATATATATATATATATATGTTTTTTTTTTAAGAAAGAGAAAATAAAATAAATGAATAGAAAAACTAATTGCCCATGTCTATGCCCAATCTCTTGGAGTGCTGAAGCTTTAATTTTCTCCAATCATAAATAAAATTTTCAGATCGGAATTGGCCAAATTCGAAAATTCAATTCCGTGCACCCCTTGATTATATGATAATTTTTTTTTAGTATAACCGGATAATTTGAAAGAGAGGAGTGGACTAATTACAAACACTATATTTTGATATTTAAATTTAAATAACACACAACACAAATTAACTGAATCTACTTTGTAAAATCAGAAAAATAACGGATTGGTTGAGATCCAATCATGATGTTAAGACTATTTTCCCGATTAAAGTAGTTGACTATAATGTTATTATAATTTTTAATAGATGATTAAACCTAAGGTTGGCTAAATAGTAGTAATATATATCTTAGCTTGCAAACAATTTATTTTTTGTTGGGTTTTTAGTAATTTGATAAGTGCGTGTGAAAGGCCCCTCACACCTACATTTACAGTCATAAATCGTATTGTTGTTTTATGTGATTTGTTGGCACCAGATTTCTATTTGTGAAGATTGAAGAAATCCGTCATGCGTGGAAACTAAAGATTGGCAAAGATTTGTTTTTCATGTTTATTTTGGAATTAATTAGAGTCATATTCTTGTAATATTTTTATTAGGACTTAGATTTATTTCCATGTATTATATTTAGGGCTGGCAATCGGGCCATGTGAGCCGAGCTTGGGTCGGCTCACGCTCATATACCATCGGGCCTCGTTTTTATAGGCTCAAGCTCAAATACCATCGGGCCTCATGCCTATCGGCTCAAACTCGGCTCACTTATTTTTTCGGGCTTCGGGTTTATATCGGGCTTTTATCGGGCAATATATAAATTACATATTTTACAACTTTGTAACTGAACATGTTAAAAAAAAAACCTTATATTATGATAAATTAAAAATACTCATTGCAAGTCGAAAACAATGATAAATTAAGATAAAACTTATATCTAGAATAATCATTGAAAGTAAAAAACAGTGATACATTAAGATTCCATTGATGACAAGAGAAATCCTCAACTTAAATTTTGCAACATACTGTTAACGTTAGGTTTTGCATATACTAAGTTTTATATTTATATGAATGAAGAAAAAGTTAATACTTTTTACATTAAAAAACTTTTCAGATTCTCGAGATTCGATTTGATTAAATTTATGAATTAGTTACTACTAGTTGTTAACTTGTTTACATCCATTCGTGTGTGTGTGTATATATATATATATATATATATATATATATATATATATATATATATATATATATATATATATATATATATATACTTAGCCGGGCTTTATTCGGGTTGAGCCATATTAAGCTCAAACTCGGCTCATAGTTTAATCGGGTTTAATAAAAAGGCTCAAACTCGGCCCGGCTCACAATATATCGAGCTCGGCTCAAATAAAATCGGGCCGAGCCGTCGGGCTTCGGGTAGGCCCGGCTCAATTGCCGGTCCTAATTATATTCTAGTTAGGTATCTTTTGTACTTATCTAGAATAAAAGTTGAAATCGACTAGGATTCTATTACCTAGTTAATCGATTTCTTATGGCTCAAGTTAGGTTTAGGGTGGTGGATTTCGTGCCTATATAAGGCCCTCAACCTCATATGAGTCCCATGGAGCTTTAATAAGAAAAATCCCAGCATAAAGGCTTTGAAGGGTGCAGCCCGTGTTGCAGCCCTGTCTGCACGGCAGGTGTGGCAACAGAACAGGTTTCTTCTACCAGGCCATAAAGAAGATCGGCGTTTCGGGAGAAGTGCTTAAAAGATCTCGGGAGAGGTCGATCCGCCGTTTGAAGGAAGTTCAACATTGGAGGAAGTCCAAGAGTGCGGAGGAGGAATTGCTTTGATTATCAACAAGTTCGAGTCGTGTGCAAGAACGGCGTATCACATAAAGAGGGAGTCTTTAGTGTTTTATTAAGTCCTATTAATGTACACATAAATCTGAACTAGTTTTGCAAGTCCTCGTGGATGTAGGGTACGTTTGTATCCGAACCACATTAAATTGTTGTGTTCTTTATTCTACTTTTCGTAGATTTATTACTGTGATAACACAACAATTCTGTTACGTCACCTAATGTCGTAACATGTAGTCTGTCTCAACAGATGAGTGGACTTTGATAGGCATTCAAAATTCAACATGATTCATAAAATTATTTCATTTATATTATAAAAAAATATTAATTAAAAAATGAGTTGGAAATACTTTAGAATATGATATATCCATAAAATAATTTGAATTTTTAAATTAATGTCTCGACAATCTTTGTAATTTATAATGTGTTTATGCTATGTTACATCGAATAGATCTTTATCAGTCATAAGTATACCAATACACATATACCTATATTAGTGTGTGTATATCGGTGGTGAAGATCTACTCTATCTAACTTTCAATGGGAAATCAGGCGCATTCACTCACTAAATTAGATCACCTAATGATCACTTAAAACATTGGATTAACATTTGATTTACCCATGATGAACCTAATTAGTCACTTTTAATTAATCACCTTGAAGATTCTTAGTTAAAGATCGACTCATTTTGAGCTTAGCCAATTCATGCAATAATTTTTAGGAGAGTTTGATACTACACTTGGTTATTTACATTGGGTAGATTTAAACTGTAGATTTAATTAAATAACTACACATGGGTGTGTGCGATTATGTGTCAATCTATGATTCAAATCCACCCAATGTAAATAATAACCAAATATAGCATCTAATTTCTCACTTTAGCGGAATTAACTAATGACTAAAAATTAGTAATGTAATTATTCCTTTTGGCATCACATAATAAATTAAAGGCTGCGGCTATATGCAATACTCATTCCACTTGTGCAAGACCAAATTAAAGAAAGATTCCAAAAGATTCTATTTTATTAAGATGGAATGACAAGTATGCCCATAAATTAAATTGGCTTTTTTTTCTCATGTAAGACCAAATACAAATAATGAGAAGAAAAACAAAAATCGACACCAAGGTGTCGAAAAACTATGCTACAAATCGACACTTAAGCGTCGAATTTCATAGGTAAAAATCGACATTGACATGTCGAATTTATAGCACAAATTCAAATGTCGAATTTTATACCTCAAAATCGACATCTAAATGTCGATTTTTAGCTGTAAAATTCAACCTGTACATGTCGAATTCGTTTGCGCGGGATTTTTTTTGGAAAATCGATATTCTAGCTAAAAAAACCCATAAATGCATACATTCTTGGGTTCTTCCATCGTAGAATCTTCTATTTTGATGTCTCCTGACTCCATACTTGCCATCTTTGTAAGATTTGTTGAGTTTTGATGATTTTGAATTTCTAGGTTTTGTGAATTAATGGAGGAGGAAGGAGAAAGGTCTTGTGGGTTTTGGAAGATGGAGAAGATGATAGTTGATCTTGTGGTTTTGTGGTCTTGTGAATAGGGTTTTTTGTGTTTTTGAATTTTTGGTCTTGCATATTTGGAATTTTTTATTTTTTTAATAAATAAGGGTATTATAGTATTTACACATTGAAAATTTTAATTTGGTCTTGCACAAGTGGAATTAGGATCAAAGTGAAATAAATGGATTATGTCCAATGGTTACCTAATTGAGACATAAAAACAAGCACATAACACAATAGAAACATTGTAAACAAGTTCACCCTGATTGCAAATATGTTATTGGCAGACCATATTCAATACATTTTCAAAATAACAAACAAAACATTTATTTAATTTGACTTGTAATTTTGTTAATTATCGATTATTATAATATTTTTTAATGGAAATTATTTATAGATTTAAGTTTATGATGCATATACGATGATGTACGATTCCCAGATTCAATTGTTACGGTCAGAGAAGTACGACCCCTCTCGGACCGTAGACAACCCCTTTTAACAATTAAGGTAATATATGAATGCCGAACGCTAAACCCAAATTAAAAAATAAAGTGGTGAAGCCCCCAAATATAAAATTAGTAGGAATGGTGGATGATTTAATTAACTATTTGATTATCAAACTCTAGAAACAAATTGAAGTAAGTAAGCAAAAGGGAAATTACAGACAAGAGTCTGATTCAATTTGCATAACATGCCCATTTAGCTAAATTAGGATATGCAAAATTTGCATTCGTAAAAACGAATTTAAAGGTAAATGGACCAATAAATGTATGCCAATTAATTAGGGGATTAATTAGTGGCTGGTGGTTTTATTATGCCAATTAATTAGGCACGGGATGATTAATTAGTGGTATGCGATGGTTTTATTATGGCAATTAATTAGGGATGATTAATTAGTGGTTTTGTTAGATTATTATATTGATTGTCTTGTGCTCTGTTCTTATTCCAAATATATATATATATATATATATACTCTGCTTTTCACACGCGTCTTCCATCATCCCACAATTTATTTTCTATTTTCTTATATATACTGAAAATTGGGTAAAACTATTACACCATAATAAAAATGATAATAAGCTGATTTATAATTAATTAGGTGGTAGATGAATCGTTTCCACCCATCTTGAAAATAAAACATTGCATTGAACGGCTCAAAAGTCAACGATAATTTCTGGTTAAAATGCTCCGACGTCCGAAACAAATATTTCATCTATAGTGTCTCATAAGATGGTAATAACACCAAATTAACTATACCATATGACACCCTCTGTTCACTACTTGAGAATAATATATATGTTTATAATTTCACAATTTAATACTCCAATCAAATTTTGTTGAAAATAAGTAAAGGGTGACTAATTGGATAAAAGAAGAGGCCATAAATGCGGGTTTCTTGTATTTGCTGGTCGATATCATGTTTTATCAACCAAAAATATATAATCAAGATAATCCAAATTGAATATAAATAATTTACCTTCAAAATCTCGTTCGATACCTTTCAAAGTAGCTTGAAAGTAATTTTGGCCTCACTCACACAATTATTACTATCCACTGCACATAAAAAGATAAAAAGAGAATTTTTATTAGAAAAAAAAAATTAAAAAAAAATCTCGATTAGGGGTGTTGGTAAAGGATTAAAGATAACAAATCCCTGTTTTTGAAACAACCTTAAGAATTATTCTAAAACACGGTAAAAGAAACAAAATAAGTTCAAAGTATGTGTCATTTCAACCAAATTTAATTCTCAATACACCACGATTCTCAGTACACTATTGTTAAATATCGGGGGGAAAAAACATGGTTAAAGTTTAAAACTGACGAATTTAAAATACTCACCATCAATTCTATGTCGAAGTTATGTTCCCTCTGAATTTATACATCAGAAACCATTTGGTTCTTGAATTCCAGGAAAAGTGAGCATTCAGAATATTAGCACCTAGATGAAAACTTCAAATAAAAACGGAATCTTGCCACTCTGTACAACCATAAAAGCAGCCGAACTCATCACCATCACAAAAATGCCATGATTGTGTTTTCTTGAAAATAAACGCGTATATTAGAGTGAAACACTGATTCTTCATGTGTTAGGAGAAAATGCGATAAGAAAAAATAAGAGGTGGAAAGAAGAGAAGAAAGAAAATAAAAAACGTAATCGGAATAATTATTTTTTTAGAAAGCAGCGTCATTAAAAAGAAGCTTTCTTGAAGAGATGGTGCTATAGCTAGTATAAGGACATTTGTAGATCATAGAAGGAAAATATTAGAAAAAATCAAGTTCTAAAAACAAAATACATAACCTCGAAAAAGAAATGAAAAAGGTCTTCTTGAAGAAATAAACCTTGAGCAATTAAAAGGGAAGAAAAAGGAAATTTAACTAAATAAATCAAATTTGTCGATGGATAAGAAAAGGAAAGAATATATATTATTTCGGAACTTCCGTCGGTTTTGAAATAGCAGATCGTGTTCAAAGATCATGATAACGTGGGAGAGTGGGTTTTTTTCTAGAGGGTATTGCGCGATGAAGTTGAGAGTAGTTTGGGTTTCAATTTTTCGTGTTTAGTGTATAGTTTGTTTATCGTATCAATAAAAAAAATGCTAATAAAAAACCTCCAAATTAACCAACCAAAATGAAAAGACAGAAAAGCCCTTGGGGTTACAATATTTTACAAAATTGTTTCTAGGGTTTGGGGAAAACTTTTTTTTTTATATATAAAGATATATTCAGCATATCACTCATTCAGTTGTTGATTAAATATTACAATTAGTACCTACAATTATTATAACTAAAAAAAACATGGACACAACTCCAAATTACTAATTATGGAGATATTGCTACAGTCCACAGGTGGTGATGAAAAACAATACCCATGTGTGCTTGAACAAATCAATCGTCACCGTGAACGGAAAATTCCCGGGGCCCACTATCTACGCTAGGGAAGGCGATACAGTCCTCATCCGGGTCATCAATCGAGTCAAATACAACGTCTCAATCCATTGGTTAAAAAAAATCAACTATTTAATCTAATTAAATCCGAAAAGTACTAAGTTAAAATCGAAAAAAAAAATTTATTTTTTTAAAATTAATATAGGCATGGTGTTAGACAACTCCGAGCCGGGTGGTCAGATGGGCCAGCATATATAATGCAGTGCCCTATACAACCCGGACACAGCTACGTATACAATTTCACCATCACGGGGCAAAGGACCGGGGCACACTCTTCTGGCATGCGCACATCCTATGGTTGAGATCCACCGCCCATGGTGCCCTCGTCATCTTACCTAAGCTCGGCGTCCCCTATCCTTTCCGTAAACCCGACCACGAATCCGTCGTCGTTTTAGGTATGACCTAATAAAAATTAATTGATAATTTTGCACTAGTACTATTTTTTTAAAACCAAGTGTTTTAAAATTTAATTAATGTTTCTTGATTTTGTAGGTAAATAGTGTAAATCCGACACTGAAGCTGTCATAAACCAGACTCTAAAATCCGGCCTCGCTCCCACCGTTTCCGATGCGCATACAATCAACGGTCATCCTGGACCCGTCTTGAATTGTCCTTTCACAGGTAATATTTGTACAAAAAACAAAATAAAAAAACAAATTAATATTGACATCTGTGAGGTGGGACCCAGATTTTTCTAATATTATACTCGGTCATCTGGCAGGTGGATTCTCGTTAAACGTTTCGGAGGGAAAAACTACATGTTGCGACTAATCAACGCTGCACCCATTGAAGAACTCTTCTTCAAGATCGCCGGCCACAAACTAAATTTATTTTCTATTTTTTTTTCTCTACGAATTTTTTTAATTATTTTTATTATTATTAGTTTTTTTTTATTAACTGATTCATCTATTTAACAATCAGTTTCATATTAGCAAAATTGAGTTTATATAATACTTTGCTGAATAGGTTTATTTTATCAAATTTGTATGAATGTTGATGTTGTTACTGTAATTTAAATATCACTAATAAATTTTATTATTATATTTTATTATAATTGTTATTGTCACGTATGAAATTAAAAATTTCTTTATGTTGGTTTGTTTATTTACCAAATTGCCCCTGATCTGTTATGTTCGTTGGCCAACTGATTCAGTTTCTTCGACAAGGCAGCAGAGACACAATCAGACCGGAAAAATGGGTTGAAAATTAATTAATCGAGACTCTGCACAATGACTCAGGTCAAAGAACTGATAGTCATAATAAACCTTCTCCCGATATGGGCAACCAGAATCATTTTCAGCGCGGTGTACAGCCAAATGGGCACACTATTCGTCCTACAAGGAAACACAATGAACCTCCACGTCATCAAATCCTTCGAGATCCCATCCGCCACTCTCTCTCTCTCTTCAACACGGTCAGCGTCATCTTCGGGGTCCCGGCCTACGACAAGATCATTATCGTACCCTTCGCCCGAAAGTACACCGGCAACAAAAACAGGTTCACCCAGCTCCAGAGAATGGCCATTGGCCTCGTCATCTCGATCTTCGCCATGACTATAGCCGGAACACTCGAAATAATTAGATTGAATATGGTGAGAGAGAATGAGTACTATGTATTTAAGCACGTGCCGTTATCTATATTCTGGCAGGTGCCGCAGTATTTTGTGATTGGGTATGCGGAGGTTTTCACGTTCATCGGGCAGCTCGAGTTTTTCTACAAACAGGCACCCGACGCGATGAGGAGCTTGTGCTCGGCGTTGTCGCTGACAACGGCCGCATTTGGGAATTATTTGAGTACTTTGCTTGTGAGTATTGTGGTGCATGTTAGCACGAGAAATGGTGGGCCCGGATATGGATTTCTGATAATTTGAATTATTGTAGGTGTCACAGGGGTTTCTTTACTCAAGAATTTTTTGCTCGTGCGGCCTGATTTGCCCACCAAACTAGTCAGCCTTCCTCACGATTTTCTTCGCACAAACACACTAAAACACCGAGTCTTTTAAGCCAACGTAAACGATAACAAGAGTATGCAGCGGAAAACAAACACACAAGCACGTTTACGGGCAATGTCCAACATTTATATTAATTCCCACAAAGAATACAAATGAGACTAAGGTGCACACACAAAATCCTCACTCAAAATGCCTGACAATTGCAATCTGAACTCTCTAATGCTAGATACCTCGGATTTGTGCACTCATAGCCAAATAAATACAAGGAAAATGTAGTTTTCACATAAAACTACCTAGGGACACATGGCAGCATACATGCATGACACTTGGCTAACTATTATAAGTAATAAGAGGCAGTTTTTCATGCTTTCCAGGCCTCAACCGCTCCGTAACTTCCCTCAAATCCGCCCACAAGGCTGATTTTCGAAGCCCATCTTGATCGGGCGCGCCCTCGCGCGCCAAACGGCCCGGCCGGTTGCTAGGCAGCTCATCTGCCTTGCCTTTTCTGCACGTTTGCTTGCCTTTACCGATTACTTGCCAATTCTTCGCCCACACGGTCATTAGCACGCCCACTCATCGGGCTGCCTTGCTTGACTTGCCAATCAGTCGTGCCAACTTGCCCACACTTGTCAAGTCGTGGTCGATTTCCTTCAAACGTTCGTTTGCCCACGTTATCGGCCACATGCCGATTATTGCCCACGGTCGTCCGCATTTGCTGCCGAGCAACGCCCGTGCCAGCCACAAGTACTATCGATCACCGTTCCCACTTGAATCAAGCCGATCCTTGCTTTCTCGAACAAACACCCCGAATGCTTGCCCGACACTCGACCACTCATTGGGCGATTGTGTGGCTGTCTTGTGCCAATCCCTACTTGGCACCATTTCTCGGCCATGACTCGGCCACACTCGAGTCATTACCGATATCACCGATTAAGGGGGTAACAGACCTCCCCCACCAACGGTGTTCGACGCCCTCGTCGAACCGAAACCATCGGCTTTAGTTTTCCCTCGTTTCCACTTGTCTTGCCACCGTCTTCGATTGTGTTTATCAACAGCACCACATCAAAACCAAAGTCCCAAGTCTGATCCCACGAATTACCCACAAATTCTTTCAGCCCTCAGAAAAACAAACGCCGGTCACGTTCAAACGGCAGCATCCAACCACAAGTAAAAATGCTAGTTTTTGGCACCACTAGCATTTTATCTCGATTGCCACACCAATCGAGAAAAGAGATCACCAACCCACGGAAATCACCCAAACACGGCTTTCATTCCATCAACAACAGAAACCAGCCCAACAAAAACCCAACATGCCACATAAATTCAGGAGATACCACATTTCGAGCCCACGAGTTGTGCCACACACGGCATCAACTTGGAACAAAAGTAAGGCCACAATGCCTATTCATAATCCCAAATGAATACCTTAACTTGCCTTCGGCCCTCGTCTCATTTTTTGGCGTCTTGTTTCCAACGGCTGCAATTAGGCTCGATGACTCCTCGTCGTTCGATTCTGCCTCCAATTGCACCGCAGCCAACATTGCCACCGGTTTCATTCCCGCCTTTGCTTTAGTCACGTACGAGCATTCGACAAAGCATGGACACTCTTCGTCCATAATCATCAACCCACCGAGAAACGGTATCACCGCAGCCCTGGCAGCAAGTAGGAACTCTCGTCCCAATATCACATCGAAATCGTCTAATGGTACGACAGTCAATCCGCACTGCCCTTTCCACGAACCGATCACTAGATCGACATCGGTTCTGCCTCTCACCGGCCCCGCCTCTGAATTTACAGCATTCACTTGACTTGCATGTTTTGAGAGAGTCAAACCCAGCTTCTTGACTTCTCTCTCGGCAACGAAGTTATGAGTTGCTCACGAGTAACCATTGCCTTCACTTCTTTGCCATTGATCAGCACCGAAACATACATCAAGCCCTTGGTGCCGTTGGTGCCTTGTCCACGACCAAAGCACTCAACAACTGAATCAGATTCGCACGCCTCGTCTCGTCCGAATCTTCCTCACTATCCGACTCCCGCATCAAAGCATTCAACTTGCTCCTCTTCGGACAATCCCTCATCCGGTGGTTGCCATCACATAGGAAACAACCACGGTTTTGCTTGATGGATAAATAAATTAAAAGAATTACTTTTTAATATGAAAAAACAAAAGAAAATAAATAAAATGACTTAACTTAATTTAATAGGAAAAAATGGGGTATGAGAGTATTTATCGGAAAAAATGGGGGCCAAAAATTCAAAAAAGAGCAAATAATGGACGGTTTACCGGGCCGGTTCACTAGGCCGGTTCAAGTTTTTTAATCTTTTTCAGCTTTCTTTTAATATGTTTTTTTTTTAATTTCAGATGAACCGCCGGGCCGGCCCGCGGGTTCACGGTTCACCTATTTCAAGAACTAGGCCGACCCGAGGGACACGAGCCGGTTCACGGTTTGGCGGGCCGGTTCCGGATTGGCCCGGAAATTAATATATATATATATATATATATATATATATATATATATATATATATATATATATATATATATATATATATATATATATATATATATATAATTCGTTGTAGAGAATTTGATTCATGATTCAATTACTTGATTTGCTAGAGTTATCAATTCTAACTCCTAGACAATTTCGTAAATTAACCAATGGACCTGAGTTCGCTCAATTTGGCAAACTATTGGGCTCATATAAATATTTGGGTTTGAAGTTCATTGGTGGACCGTGATCCAACTTTATCATATTTAATGGGTTCGAAATTGTTTCAACACTTCAAAAATATGCAAGACTTATAAATACATCATATTCTCCATCACAAAAGTAAATATTAAATACTTGAAGGATAAATAAATTAAAAGAATTACTTTTTAATATGACAAAAAAAAATAAAAAAAATAAACTAAATGACTTAACTTAATTTAATAGGAAAAACTGGGGTATGACGATATTTATCGGAAAAAATGGGGGGCAAAAATTCAAAAACAAAGCAAATGACGGACGGTTCACCGGGCCGGTTCAAGTTTTTTAAGCTTTTTCATCTTTTTTCTTTTTCTTTTGAATTTCGGATGAACCGCCGGGCCGGCCCGAGGGACACGAGTCGGTTCCGGAACCGGTTCACCGGTCAACGGACCGGGCCGGTTCGTCAACGCACCGGTTCGGACAATTAAATTAAATTTTATATATGGAAAACCAGAAAATTAAATTTTATTTATGGAAAAACTAACATATTTAGAGAATTAACTAGATCTAGTCAGTCAATCCATTCTAACACAATGAAACCAATTTCAAGCAGAATTACGAAGTTCTTTATCATTAGCTTTTACTACAAGCTTTCGCTTGAACAAGTACTCTTGCCTCAGAATGTTAACAGTCTTTAAGTCTTCCTTGTTCTTAATCATTACAATCGGTAAAGAGGTGAGTCCTTCGGCCAAACGGTTTGCAGTCACTTTATCTTCCTCTATCGTTTTAGCTTCAGTGAATTCTCGAAGCTTACTTAGGATCGGTTCCACCATCGACAGAGGTTGTACAACGGCGACAGATAGTGAAGGTTTGGAAACAACGGAGGCTGGTGAAGGTTGGGAAACGACGCCGACTGGTGGAGGCTGGGAAATGGCGGAGGCTGACGAAGGTTGGTAAACGGCGGCGATTTATGGAGCTTGTGCAACGTCGGCGGCGATTTATGGAGCTTGTGCAACGTCGGCGGCGATTTATGGAGCTTGTGCAACGTCGGCGGCGATTTATGGAGCTTGTGCAACGTCCGGCGGCAATTTATGGAGCTTGTGCACCGTCGGCGGCGATTTATGGAGCTTGTGCACCGTCGGCGGCGATTTATGGAGCTTGTGCACCGTCGGCGGCTGATGAAGATTGTGCAACGGTGGTGGCTGGTGGAGATTGTGTTGTCGCCATCGTTGAACCTCCACCAACCACCATCATTTCCCAAGTGGCGGCTGGTGGAGGTTGTGCAACGGTGGAGGCTGGTGGAGATTGTGCTGCTGCCGTCGTTGAACCTCCTACAACCACCATTAGCCTCCGCTGTCTCCCAACCTCCACCGGCTTATGCCGTTTTCCACTCTCAACCAGTCGCCGACGTTGCACAATATTGTCCACCAGCCTCTGCCGTTGCATAAACCTCCATCGTTTCCCTGTCGTCGTCGTTTCCCAAGCTCCATCAGTCGCCGCCGTTGCACGACCCCTACCAGCCTCCGCAGGATGGTGGGAATTCCGATCCTGAATAAGCTTCGAGAATTTGTTGAAGCTGCAAAAAAGGTGAAGGGAAGTTAAAATGACTGCAAACTGTTTAGCCGAAAGACGCGCCTCCTTACCTATTGTAATGGTTGAGAACAATGAAGACTTAGAGACTGTTAACATTCTGAAGCAGAAATACTTGTTCAATGGAAAGCTTGGAGTAAAAGCTAATGAAGAGGAACTCTGGAATTCTGCAGTGAAAATTGGTTTATTGTGTAAGAATGGATTGACCGACTAGGTTTAGTTTATTCTCAAAATATGTTAGTTTTTCCGTAAATAAGATTTAATTTTCTCGTTTTCCCAGAAAATTAAATAAGTTATGTATGTAGACCTTAGCAGTCTTGACATGTGTTGTCATTGACTTGAGAGACTACTTTATTATACTTGATGTCAATGTCAAATTATATATATATATATTTTCTGTTATACTACGTTCATGTAGACATGGCCATGGACCGATTCTGGGCCAGTTCACGGTTCATATTTTCCCGTATTACACACGGTTCGGCATATATATATATATATATATATATATATATATATATATATATATATATATATATAAAAGAATTACTTTTTAATATGAAAAAAACAAAAGAAAATAAATAAAATGTCTTGAACTTAATTTAATAGGAAAAAATGGGGTATCAGGGTATTTATCGGAAAAAATGGAGAGAAAAATTCAAAAAGGAGCAAGTAACAGATGGTTCACCGGGCCGGTTCAAGTTCTTTAAGCTTTTTCAGCTTTTTTTTTATTTTTTTTTAATTTCAGGTGAACCGCCAGGTCGCCACGGCGGTTCACGGTTCACCTATTTTAAGAACTGGGCCATCCCGAGGGACACGAGCCGGTTCACGATTTCGGGACCGGTTCATCGGTCAACGGGCCGGTCCGGTTCGTCAATGGGCAGGTTCGAGCCGGTTCTTGGTCAAAAATCGGCCCATTGTCGTGTCTACGTACATGGTTATTTTGTTATACTTTTTAGACTTGCCATAATTTACAGTTTAATCTTTAATTAAGTTTGTGTTATCGAGAAATAAGAATTTAATTTGTCTACTGTTTTTTTCTAAATTAATAATATCCAACATTATTTTGTTATTTTTAAACATGCATGCACCATCATTATCATATCAGATACACATAGTGCAGAAGATGTTATACAATGTCATTAGGCCACTTAAGAGATGGAGGGTGAAAATGAGAGCATCAGAATATGTGTGCCTCATTCCTGGAGAGAGAGAGAGTGAGTTGCACGCTCAAGTGAGAGTGAACTACACAAAATAGAGACAGTGAACTACACACAATAGAGAGATAGTGTAGCAAATTTACTTTTTGTGGGAATTCACAAACTACAGTTCCATTTTATAGGAAGAATAGAATTAGAGAAGGAGAGAAATAATAATACGTAATAGAAAACCCCCATTCTGTTATGGGTTGATTTACATGGAATATATATAGAGAAATAATACGAGATAATAGAGTTTCACTAGGTAACTAATCTAGGTAACCAAATCATAATATCTTATAATATCTAATAATATAATATACTCTAACACACTCCCGCAGTCGAAACGTAACGAACGTGAAGACTGGACAATCACTTGCTAGCACGCTCCCGCAGTCGAAACGAATAAACTTCAAAAGTGAAGACTGGACAGGAACTGCGAAACACAACCTATAGAATTCCTAAGTGAAAATATCTCGCCAAAATCATAGGAAAAAAAATTCTTTTTTTTATATTGATATGCTCGAAAAAGAGAGATGTGAGAGGGGGAGGAGAAAAATTCAAAGAAGGATAGAGAAAAAAGAGAGAGAAGAGATTAACCGACTAAGAAGAAGAAGATGTCGGAAAGGGAAAAAAAATATAAGTTACCACCACCGGGAGGGAGAGAATTGGTTTGGTGGTCGCTGGCCATGGAGAATAAGAGAGGCGGCGGCTAGGTTTGAAGCCATGAAAAAGAAAAGAGGAAGAAGAATAACGAAAAAAATAGAGAAGATGCACCACTGCGGGAGGGAGAAAATTGGGTGGTCACCGGCATCGAGAAGAAGGGCGGCTAGGTTTTCACCGCCATGAAAAAGAAAGGCGGCTAGCTTAAAAAAACATAATGTTCTGATACCATATAGAAAGAATATAATTAGAGCAAAAGAGAAATAACAATACGTAATAAAAAAACCCCATTTTGTTATGGGTTAATTTACATAAAATATATATAGAAAAATAATACAAGGTAATAGAGTTTCACTAGATAACTAAATCATAACTAATCTAAATAACTAAATCATATAGAATCCTAATATTACAAGAGTTCTTATTAGAGTTCTTATAATATACTCAAGACACATTTAACTTTTTAAGCTTATGTCAGGCTTCTCTTCAATAGATGATTTTTTTTTCTTTTCAATCTTTTAATTTTATATTATTAAATTTTTTTTTTTCTTCGTGGACGCACGCGCAATAAGTTGAGAAGTATTGGGAATGATCACAAATTCTTATGCTACATTATTTGTGTTGCCACATAAATAAGTCAAAACTTTTTTTTTTCAATTAATTATTATTCCTATATCCCACCACTGCTTCATAATTATTTCTCAATCCAGAGGACCGGTCGTGCATTACATATAGGATTAGACATTTTAAATTTTTATGTAAGATAATTTAATTATGCTACCATGACATGTTATAATTTTAAATTTCTATCGGTCCTAATAATGTCTAGACATTGTAATTATGAAATTAGAGCTAAGTTCATTTTTTTTTTTTTTTAATAGACCAAGTATGAAAAAAAAAGATAACTTTTATATTTTCACTTGAAATCATATGCAAAAGTAATAAGAAATAATAAAATATGGGTCATCGACATTAGTGAACCACAGAAAGTTTGGCCCGAAAAGTGCAGTTAGAACAATTTGAATGGGTGGGTTGGCCCGTTCAATAAGTCAAGTTTCAAACCCGAAACAGATGATTCAAGTATCTTATTTTGTGAATTTACCCCTAAATTGAGGGGAAACTGTAATTTAATCCTTTATATTGGCCTACTTAGGGATTTTTTCCTCTAGTTTGTTATATTTTAATTGTTACATGTAATAACTTCGCGAATGTAACATTTTTCTTCATGTTTTGCATGAAGTCATGAACCCTTTATTTTGCGATGCGGCAAATAGAATTGAATGATTTTACTTATATCGTCGCTTAAAAAATATAATTTCAACAATTTTTTTTCAACCCGAAATAACAGGTATCAAATATTCCTAAAACTTAGCAATTACAACTTCGACATGGAAGAAATTAAAATCTTGGGTAAATGAGTGATACCCCTAATTTTGAAAATATATGAGCAGGAATATCTTTAATCCGTAGCTCAAATTACAAGTGTCAAAGAAACAACTTTTAATTTTCAATTTATTGGGTGGAAGATATAAATCATGGCACGAAATAGTAATTATAAAATTAGAACTAAGTTGGTTTTTGTTTTATTTTTTGTTAATTAATTAGACCAAGTATGAAAAAGGTAACATTTATATTATCCCTATAAATCATACGCAAAAGTAACAAGAATAATAAAATATGATCGAGTATCGTGTTTCTTTCTTTTTCTTTTTTTTTCCTTCCTATTTTGCCCTCTATTTAAACAGAAATTGATATTATATTATATATATATAACGAACAAAGTTATATATACATCTATTAATAATTACTTTTTTTTAAAAGAAAAAAAGAAAGAGAAAAGAAAATAAATGAATAGAAAAACTAATTGCCCATGTCTATGCGCAATCTCTTGTAGTGGTGAAGCTTTAATTTTCTCCAATCATAAATAAACATTTCGGATTGGAATTGGCCGAATTCGAAAATTCAATTCTGTGCACCCATTGATTATATGATAATTTTTATTTAGTATAACCGGATAATTTGAAAGAGAGGAGTGCACTAATTACAAACACTATATTTTGATATTTAAATTTAAATAACACACAACACAAATTAACTTAATCTACTTTGTAAGTTCAGAAAAATAACGGATTGGTTGACATCCAATCATGAAGTCAAGACTATTTGCCGATTAAAGTAGTTGACTATAATGTTATTATAATTTTTAATAGATGATTAAACCTAAGGTTGGCTAAATAGTAGTAGTAATATATATATCTTATCTTGCAAACAATTTATTTTTTGTTGGGTTTTTAGTAATTTGATAAGTGCGTGTGAAAGGCCCCTCACACCCACATTTACAGTCATAAATCGTATTGTTGTTTTATGTGATTCATAAAATTATTTCATTTATATTATAAAAAAAATATTAATTAAAAAACGAGCTGGGAATACTTTAGAATATGATGTATCCATAAAATAATTTGAATTCTTAAATTAATGTTCGGAACAATCCTTATAATTTATAATGTGTTTATACTATTATACACCGAATAGATCTTTATCATTTATATTACTGTGTGTATATCGACGGTGAAGATCTACCATGTGTAACTTTCAATGGGAAATCACTAATCAGGCGCATCCATTCACTAAGTAGATTACCTAATGAACACTTAAAACATCGGATTAACATTTTATTTACCCATGATGAACCTAATTAGTCACTTTTAATTAATCACCTTGAAGATTCTTAGTTAAAGATCGACTCGTTTTGAGCTTAGCCAATTCATGCATTAACTTTTAGGGGAGTTAGATGCTACACTTGATTATTTACACTGGGTAAATTTGAATTTTAGACTTGATTAGATAACTACACATGGGTGTGTGCGATTATATGTCAAATCTACGGTTCAAATCCACCCAATGTAAATAATAATCAGATGTAGCATCTTATTTCTCACTTTACCGGAATTAACTAATGACTTCAAATTAGTAATGTAATTATTCCTTTTGGCATCCCATAATAAATTAAATAACTAAAATACTAGACATATAAGGCATAATTTCAAGTGTAATTAATGATGACTAATCTAAACAGAACATTAAGGACTTAATTAAAGAATTATGGCTCACTAACTATATATATAATGTTTGAGAAGAAAAGGGGAAAAAAAAAGACAAAAAACACTTTATGTAAAAAGTAAGTAAGAAATATGATAGAGAAAACAAACTTAATTAGTTTTGGGTAAGAAGACTTATTTTTCAAGAATTAATCGTTTCACCTAACTATTTAAAAACGACGTAATGGCAGTAATTTAGCACTTGTATAACATTAAGTTGGGCAGTCATGGCTAAATACAACTAGCTAAGAGAGACATTTCATCTTAAGAACAAAGATATAGATTTATTACACACACACACACACACACACACACACACGAAAAGAAAAGAAATGGATTTCCGGGTTCGGGTTTTGATCCTCGCAGCATGTTTGCTCCCGTCTTTTGTCGAATGCGAAGTTCGGCGCTACCAATTTAACGTGAGTTTTTCGTTTAATTAGTGTTTTTTTTTTTGTTTTTTTTGCATTCTTCATTTTTTATTCAATTTTTCTTAATATTTTAATTAAGTCGGATTATGGTTTCAATATTGATGAAAATGCAAGTAAAAAGTAGGGCTAAATACAGTTTGCACCCTTTAACTATAAGGGTGGTAACACTTACCCCCTTAAAGTTACAAATGTAACACTTATCCCCCTCATTAATGAATTTAAAGATATAACTTTGACTTTGAATGATGTGGCATTTTTTCTTCCCAAATTGTCCTTCTAGCCATTAAATAAATAATGAATATGTAATAATAAAAAATTCGGCAACTTTGCCAAAACTTAATTTTATTATTTCAATATTGTAAATTTATGAATGAAAAAAATTGAATTTTAGTTTATTTTTGTTTTACCTTGTGTTCATTTGTAGCTAATAAAAAGTTAACGATTATTCGAATTGTAATTATAATTTTATAGTTTATATAGTTATTTTAATGCGTATATGACTCTAATATAATCATCTCACTTTTTATTTTGAGAATCACAAAATGTATTCAAAAGTTAATAAGAAATTATAATTTAAACGTCTAAATATTTAAATATTATTTTATTAAAATTTATATTTAAGTAACTTAAATAAATTTTCAAATCAATAATTATTATAAAAAAATTGGCCATTTAAGTCTTGAATATTTTTTTCTTGCGAATGTTTAACGTATTTTATATATTTTTTAAAATATTGAGATTTTTATTTATATTAGGGTCTATAGTAATTAAAATGTGGAGTTAAACATAAATCAAAATATTTTTTTAATAATTATTATATTTTATAAATTTTAGTTTTTGATATAATATTGAAAATATTTTATTATATATGCATCAATATAATAGCTAGAAGGACAATTTGGGAAGAAAAAATGTCACATCATTCAAAGTCAAAGTTTATCATTAAATTCATTAACGAGGGGGTAAGTGTTACATTTGTAACTTTAAGGGGGTAAGTGTTACCACCACTATAGTTTAAGGGTGCAAAGTGTATTTAGCCCAAAATTATATGTATAAATCATTAAATAATAATATATAATATAATCTCTTGTTACAAAACATATTACTCTATCATATTGTTCTTCCTTTCGATATTAATTTTGAGTTATGCATTGTTCCACTTCTAATCATAGTAGTTTCAGTAGAGTTAGCCATGCTTAAAAGATATTTAATATATATCTAGTTCGATTTTAGAAAGATAATACATATAAATATATTATAAAGACTCAAATATATTTGAGACAGTTATGTAATGAAATAAATTGTTCATTATAGGTATGAGCAGTTGGGCACATGAATGAAGAAAACTATTGTATATCTCAAAGTCAAAGCAAACAACAGCCATAAACAAAAATTTGTAAACTGTTCCGGAATCTTCATACAAAGTTGTGGAGATTTTTGCAATCTACAACATTATGAATCTGAATTTGGTATAACTCAAAACACAGAATTTGAATCTAAAGAACCAATAAAAAATAAATTAAATAATGACGTGTAAATTCTTTTCTGAAAATATCCAAAATAAGATATTTTCCCAATTATGATTTACTCATCTATTAGCGACTTAACTCTGATATAAAATAAGGAAACAAAATTCTGATCTTTTAATAGATAATATACCATATGTAAAAATTAGATTCCGTAATTTTTTTTTATCAAGCGGAAAGTTTCCATAATTCAAATATACTATATATAGTACTTTTACCAAGTGATTGTAATTGCCAGCTCACTCAATATCTGCCACGTCATTATTTTACTTCCAATGTCTGAAATTTCCTTATTAAAAAAATCCCAAGTTATGGAAAATTTTATTTCTAAAACATAACTCAGAACTCTATAAATACAACACTAGCAAAACGTTATCCCCTACTCGTATACATTGAAAGACAATTTGCAATAAGAATTAATTCAAAGTTTTTGCATGATGGAATCATCAAGATCACAAGCATATCAGATGGAGCACCAACCTTTCGGAAAATTGATCCGAGTTTTGGCAATTGATGGTGGTGGAGTTAGAGGGATAATCCCCGGAGTTATCCTCGAATTTCTCGAGTCACAACTTCAGGTATGTGTATGTATTAATTAGCTCTTACTTTTCGATTCGTGTACTGATTTTTTCTTTTCTTTATCAATATTTAATGCATGAATGTATAATTATTTCAGAAATTGGATGGTGAAGATGCTCGACTTGCAGATTACTTTGACGTAATCGCAGGCACAAGCACAGGAGGTCTCATCAGTGTAATGCTTACCGCTCCAAACGAAAAGAATCGACCATTGTTTGCTGCGAAAGATATTAAAAATTTCTACCTTGAGAACTGTCCGGAAATATTTCCCCAAGAGAGGTACTACTTCTTTCTCTCTTTCTTTCTTTCTTTCTTTCTTTATTTATTTAAATTTTGAATTTTAGCTCCGAAATTTAACGTACTTGGAATTGGTTGTAGGGATAATCTTGTTAGTCACACTGCAACGACGCTCAAGTGTTTTTTATCTGGTCCGAAATATGACGGAAAATATCTTCGAGCCCTACTCAAGAAGAAACTTGGAAACACAAAATTGCATGAAACATTGACAAATATTGTTATTCCAACTTTTGATATTAAAAAGATGAGCCACACTATCTTCTCCAGCTATCAGGTATGTTTGTGTGCTTTTCATACTGATTTATTATTTATAATATATTATCCTATATATTTCATTTATTAAGGTCACGTCTTTTATATCGATCTTATTGTTAACTATTTAGGTAAAAAACGACCCAAGCTTAGATGCTTCGCTCTCGGATATTTGCTTAGGAACTTCAGCCGCTCCGACTTATCTCCCAGCACACTACTTCAAAACAAGAGATTCAAAGGGCAAGAAAACAAAATTCAACCTTATTGATGGCGGGATTGCTGCTAACGATCCGGTAAATATCTTACACTAATTAATATTTTTTTATAGAAATTTCTATGGCAATATAAGCCGAAATTCAAGAATAGATTATTAATATTTCTTTTATGGATTTGCTTTGCATGCAGTGTTTCATAGCAATAGCTGAAATAATAAGGATGAAGATGGATGAAGAAAATGATAGTATTTTTCATCGAAGTCCAAAAGAAGAAGGTCGATTTCTAGTATTGTCTCTAGGAACTGGTTCAGAACAAGTTCATAAGTATGACGCCAAAAAAGCATCAAAGTGGAGTACTTTGAGATGGTTGATCAAAAATCGTAAATCGAAGCCCTTGTGGGATGTCATTTCTCAAGCTATACAAAACATCACTAATTACTACGGTTCCACTTTTATTGGAGCCCTTCACTCTAGTGGAAATTTTCTAAGAATCCAGGTAATTTAATTTTTCTTCCGATGAAGTTTAAATTTAATTTATTTCACATGTAATATCATTCTAAGCAATTATAAATAAATATATATGTTTTTTTCAGGACGAGACTTTAGTCGGTGTAACGTCGTCTGTGGACGTTGCAACAAAGAAGAATTTGAAAAATCTCGTCAAAGTTGGAGAGGACTTGCTGAAAAAGCCAACTTCAAGACTGGATTTGCGTACCGGAAAATACGTTCCATCTGCTGATCAAGGAACAAACGAGGAGGCGCTTATTCGGTTAGCAGCAATACTTTCCAAAGAGAAACGGCTACGTCAGGATATTGTTAGGAAAAGAGAATCATCCGATTGGAACGATTTTCTCGAACGTTGGGGGATTGATTCATCAACTGATTATTTTTTTAAGCAAAGTTGATATGTCATCCTCTAGTCTCTACTTGCATTAATTTAATTTAGTTTTTTTTTTTTCATTTTTTTAATTGAAATTTCTCTAGTTCTGGTTGTATGCACAGATATTCATAATTCAATACAAGTTATTTTTATAGTTCTTTGAGGCATGAGTGTTTTTATAGTTCTTTGAAGGACAATTTGGGAAGAAAAAATGCCACATCATTCAAAGTCAAAATTATATCTTTAAATTCATTAATGAGGGGGGTAAGTGTTACATTTGTAACTTTAAGGGGATAAGTGTTACCACCCTTATAGTTTAAGGGTGCAAACTGTATTTAGCCCTAAAAAGTATTAACCCATGGAAGGTGCAACCATAACTAATTAATTCCGTGATTTAATTATTATTCCACTCACAGAATAATTATTAGAATTAACAGCATATCACTCCTTCCGTTGTTGATTAAATATTTCAATTAGTACCTACAATACACTGAAAAAAACATGCACAACTCCAAATTACTAATTATGGAGATATTGCTACAATGCGCAGGTGGTGATGAAAAACACCACCCGTGTGTGCTCAACTAAATCAATCGTCACAGTCAACGGAAAATTCCCGGGACCCACTATCTACGCTAGGGAAGACGACACAGTCCTCATCCAGGTCATCAATCGGGTCAAATACAACGTCTCGATCCATTGGTAACAAGAAATGACTACTTAAATCTTATTAAAATCCGAAAACTCAAAATAAGTTAAAATTGAAAATAATTTTTATTTTAATTAAATTAATATAGGCATGGTGTTAGACAACTCCGAACCGGATGGTCAGATGGGCCGGCATATATAACGCAGTGCCCCAACTAAACCTAAGGTTGGCTAAATAGTAGCAATATATATCTTAGCTTGCAAACAATTTATTTTTTTGTTGGGTTTTTAGTAATTTGATAAGTACGTGTGAAAGGCCCCTCTGTTGTTTTATGTGATTCATAAAATTATTTCATTTATATTATAAAAAAAATATTAATTAAAAAACGAGCTGGGAATACTTTAGAATATGATGTATCCATAAAATAATTTGAATTCTTAAATTAAGGTTCGGAACAATCCTTATAATTTATAATGTGTTTATACTATTATAGACCGAATAGATCTTTATCATTCGTAAATACATAAACAAACACATACCTATATTAGTGTGTGTATATTGACGGTGAAGATCTACCATGTGTAACTTTCGATGGAAAATCAGGCGCATCCACTCACTAATTAGATCACCAAATGAACACTTAAAACATCGGATTAACATTTGATTTACCCATGATGAACCTAATTTGTCACTTTTAATTAATCACGTTGAAGATTCTTAGTTAAAGATCGACTCATTTTGAGCTTAGCCAATTCATGCATTAACTTTTAGGGGAGTTAGATGCTACACTTGGTTATTTACACAGGGTAAATTTGAACTGTAGATTTGATTAGATAACTACATATGGGTGTGCGATTATGTGTCAATCTACGGTTCAAATCCACCCAATGTAAATAATAACCAGATGTAGCATCTAATTTCGCACTTCATCAGAATTAACTAATGACTAAAAATTAGTAATGTAATTATTCCTTTTGGCATCACATAATAAATTAAATAGCTAAAATATTAAACATATAAGGCATAATTTGAAGTGTAATTAATGAGAACTAATCTAAACAGAACATTAAGGACTTAATTAAAGAATTATGGCTCACTAACTATATATATAATGTTTGAGAAGAAAAGGAAAAGAAAAATAAAAAACACTTTATGTAAAAAGTAAGTAAGAAATATGATAGAGAAAACAAACTTAATTAGTTTTGGGTAAGAAGACTTATTTTTCAAGAATTAATCGTTTCACCTAACTAATGAAAAACGACGTAATGGCAGCAATTTGGCACTGATTGTCACCTATATAACATTGAGTTGGGCAGTCATGGCTAAATACAACTAGCTAAGAGAGACATTTCAACTTAAGAACAAAGATATAGATTTATTACACACACATACACACACACGAAAAGAAAAGAAATGGATTTGCGGGTTCGGGTTTTGATCCTCGCAGCATGTTTGCTTCCGTGTTTTGTCGAATGCGAAGTTCGGCGCTACCAATTTAACGTGAGTTTTTCGTTTAATTTGTTTTTTTTTTAATTGATGAAATTGCAAGAGAAATTAGTGAGTAACATGCAAGTAAAAATTATTAGCATATAAGGTGCAACCATAACTAATTAATTCCATCATTTAATTATTATTCCACTCATAAACAATACTTATTGCAATTAACAGCTTATCACTCATTTTGTCGTTGATCAAATATTCCAATTAGTACCTACAAATTATAACTTAAAAAATATGGATACAACTCCAAATTACTAATTATGGAGATATTGCTACAATGTGCAGGTTGTGATGAAAAACACCACCCGTGTGTGCTCGACCAAATCAATCGTCACGGTCAACGGAAAATTCCCGGGCCCCACTATCTACGCTAGAGAAGACGATACAGTCCTCATCCGGGTCATCAATCGGGTCAAATACAACGTCTCGATCCATTGGTAACAAAAATTTAACTATTTAATCTTATTAAAATTCGAAAACTCAAAATAATTTAAAATTGATTTTTTTTTTTTAAATTGATATAGGCATGGTGTTAGACAACTCCGAACCGGGTGGTCAGATGGGCCGGCATATATAACGCAGTGCCCCATACAACCCGGACACAGCTACGTGTACAATTTCACTATCACTGGGCAAAGGGGCACACTCTTCTGGCACGCGCACATCCTATGGTTGAGATCCACCGTCCACGGTGCCCTCGTCATCTTACCTAAGCTCGGCGTCCCCTATCCTTTTCCTAAACCCGACCACGAATCGGTCGTCGTTTTAGGTATGACCTAATAAAAATTAATTGATAATTTGCTACTAGTAATTTTTTTTCTTAATCAAATAATTTAAAATTTAATTAATGTTTCTTGATTTTGTAGGTGAATGGTGGAAATCCGACACCGAAGCTGTCATAAACGAGGCTCTAAAATCCGGCCTCGCTCCCAATGTTTCCGATGCTCATACGATCAACGGTCATCCTGGACCGATCTCGAATTGTCCCTCCACAGGTAATATTTGAAGAAAAAAAAATTAATTAAAAAAAAAAAACATTGACATTGGGACCCAGATTTAAAAAATATACATTATCTAATATTATATTCGGTCATCTGCCAGGTGGTTTCTCGTTAAACGTTTCACCGGGGAAAAACTACATGCTACGACTAATCAACGCTGCACTCAATGAAGAACTCTTTTTCAAGATCGCCGGCCACAAACTGACGGTGGTGGAAGTGGACGCCACCTACGTAAAGCCCTTCAAAACGGACACGATCCTGATCGCACCGGGGCAAACCACCAACGTGATCGTAACGGCGGATCAGGGCGCCGGCAAGTACATGGTGGCGGCGTCGCCGTTCATGGACACTCCGGTGGTCGCCGTCGACAACAAAACCGCCACCGCCACGATCCACTACTCCGGCACGCTCGCCAACTCCCCGACATCCTTCACCGCCACGCCCCCGCAGAACGCCACCCCAGTCGCCAACAATTTCGTGAACTCGCTCCGAAGTTTGAACTCGAAGAAATATCCGGCGAAAGTTCCGATGAAAATCGACCACAGCCTCCTCTTCACCGTCGGACTCGGAATCAACCGCTGCCCGAGCTGCAAAGCCGGAAACGGGAGCAGGGTGGTGGCGAGCGTGAACAACGTGACTTTCGTGATGCCGACGGTTGCTCTACTCCAAGCGCACGTGCAAAATATCAAGGGGGTTTTCACCTCCGATTTTCCCGGAAACCCTCCTCACGCGTTTAACTACACGGGGGCCCCACCGGCGAATTTATCGACCACGACGGGGACGAAGGTTTACAGGCTGCCGTACAATGCAACGGTTCAGGTGGTTTTGCAGGATACTGGGATCATTGCACCGGAAAATCATCCGGTTCATCTGCATGGATTCAATTTCTTTGCGGTGGGCAGAGGGTTAGGTAATTATAACCCGAAAACGGATCCGAATAACTTTAATCTGGTTGACCCGGTGGAGCGTAACACCATTGGAGTGCCTTCTGGTGGATGGGTTGCCATTAGATTCCTAGCAGATAATCCAGGTTATTAATTAAATTATTTAGATATATTAATCAATTAATTAATTAGCTTGCCTTAATTTGAATATTGAATTAATTAAATGGAAAATTGAAATTGCAGGAGTATGGTTTATGCATTGCCATTTGGAGGTGCACACAACATGGGGGCTAAAAATGGCATTTTTGGTGGATAATGGGAAAGGCCCTAATCAGTCTATTCTGCCACCTCCTAAAGATCTGCCTAAGTGTTAATTATGAATTTTTTTTTTATTTTTTTTATTATTTGATTTTTTTGATTTTTGAGAGTAATTTTCTGGCAAAGAATGGAGAAGGTTTCAAGACAAACATCATGGGATTGAAGAATCTAACAAGGTAACAACAGAGTGACACGTGGAGACAAGAGAGAGGTGGTGTGTGTGTGTGTTTGTGTTTGAATAGTGTATCTAGTATCAAGTGCTCAAAGCCAAAGCTATATTTGTTTCTTCAGTGAATTTTTTTTACTCAATAATTATACATTCATTGTGATTGTACACACATACTCTCGCGTCTCGTATTATATGTCGTTTTCGGCAAAAGTATTAACAAAATTATTAATTTTCTCACCATTAATTAGAAGTATGACGGCAAAATTGAGAAAAATGTAGTAAATGCATCATAGAAACTCTAAACCGATAGACGATTCGAAAGGGAAAGAAAAAAATCTCGAAATCGACGAAATTGATTTGAAACGGAGGGAGTATTCTGCGAGATTTTAATCTCATTACCAATTATTTTAGCTATTTTATGTGGGCTTTTAAATGGAAATTACCAATTATTGGCCATTGGGCTTTTTCTCATTGGACTGGACTGAAACTAGTTCCTATTTCTAATTCAAAACCATTAACTAAAAATTCCTATTTATTCACCGAGCATTTTCACATAAACAGAGCATTCTTAAAAATTAAATATAACAATAATGATCTATATTATGAATCAACCAAACGAGACCTTAGTAAATAACCAAGTTACGTGTGTTGACTTGTAGAGAGAAACTCGTGAAATTTGTTCGGTCTTTGAGAAATCTTGACTCGTGATCCATATGGACTAATTAAACTTTGATCTAATTAAGACATGCGGTCGATTTATATTTGAAACGAACTAAGAACTTTGTCTATTAAGAAATGACCGTTAATTATATCTGAAAAACGGTTGCTTTCGGACAATTACAAAAAAAAAAAAAAAAAACACCAAAATAGCTAATACATACTGCAATGTATTTGATATTTTCAGAGGAATTGTCGAATTCCGTCATTAAAGCGATGGAATGGAACGGAACAACTAACACTTTAATGATGTGATTTTTGATACGGTTTTACGACGCTGACTTCTCATCTTCTTATATCAAATTACCCTTCTGCCCTTCGGCTATAAACTTATCCTAATTAATCTAAACTAGTCTTATAATCCTTTTTATTTAGTTTATTTCAATATTTTTTATTTGTGGTGATGGCTTGAAGTGAAACTACTATATTTAGTCTTAAATCATTTTCAATGACAGAAAATAATATGAATTATGGTGTTGAAAGGACTAATTAGTCACTAATTTTGGTAGTTGGGTAAGAGCCAATCCTTAATGGGCCCACACTAAAGGTTAATGGGCCCACACTAAAGGGGCAGCATCTTAAAAAACAACCCACATTGCAAAGATGGGCCCCCACAAAAAAAAGACTACACATATGTGTGCGTGTCATAATTTATTATTTATTCTTTTTTTATTGTTATAAATCATATATATTTATTACTTTTTTTTAAATACACCAAAAGTAACATTTTTTTGCAGGTATGAACTACTCATTTAAAATGTGATTCTGAACTAGTGCAGGAAGTCTTTAATTATTTAAGTTAACTTTTGCTTGCAAGATTATGTTAAATTATGGTGATGAATTTTACTTATGTATTGGAACCATTGTTTTGATTAGAAATAGTTTGAGGGATCTTTGCTATAGCCTAAAAGCTTTTTATTTTTGCAAAGAGTTCTACAAGTTACAGATGCAACAAAAAGATCTATAATCATTGTTCCAGAACATACACCATAAACACACACATAAACAAATCAAACACACACATATGAACAAATTAAACAAAACATGGCAATATAAACCAATAGGCGCACCTTGATAATTGCATCGTCTTGCAAATACAAGAATTTGTTAAACCATATCAACGTGGAATGTGAAAAGGGTTATCTGTTAATTTTCTTCAAAATTTCACTTTCACCGTAGAATGATTAATAGGAGAGAGAAATAGGTATTCCACAGAGGGAGTAATATGAATGCATCAAAGTAAATCCCTTTTAATATTATTTAGCACGATGTTGGAGTTGATCATAGTTTTTGCAAGTTTGGTAAATGAATTTATGGACTTGATAATAAAATAATTTCCCCTATTAAAAAAGAATAAATTAATAAAAAATAAAATAAATTGCCAACCTGTAGGGGGGCCCACATGAACTCACCAACTCAGTCACATTGCGCTTTTTGGAAATGTAGTAATCCAAAGAATCTTTCCACTTGTGGAAAGTCCAACTTTCTTTTGTTGTATCCATCACATAGACATGGGCAATTAGTTTTTCTATTCATTTATTTTCTTTAATTTTGAAAATTAAAGAGACATTAATAAGTTATTATTATATGTATATATATCTTTCGGGTCAGTTTAATCGAACATTTGCAATTTGTTAAAAGTTCTCTGGTCTTTAGACTCACATTCATCCCATGTAATATAACTGCAGTCCATCAGATTCCATCCAACTTATTTGCGCCACGTTGTCATCGTCGAAACTCTATCACACGGCCATAAACAGGTGTACACACATATGCAAAACGAGCAAAATTCACGTGTACTGAAAGTTATTATAAGAAATATTTTGGAGGAGCTTCTAGCTAATTTTCCTTTAAATAAATTCCAAGTAGCATATGTGATTTTGTATCTTGAATGCACCTTAATGCAAATGTTTAAAAACAAGGTTAATAGTTAATACAATACTAATTAATGAAACCCATGCTATTTAATTAAATAAAAAAATGAGAGAGTTGGCCTAACATGTCATGTCATTATAGATTTCATGCCCAACAATTTAATAAATAGGAATATATATAAAAAAAAAACGGAATATAACTAATTTTTAAATCAAATATACTTTTCAAGGGAAGGACCAGCCTAGTCTAGCCTATACATATGGTCCCCAGATTTAACAGCTGCTAAAAATAATTTTATAAAAAATAATAAATAAATAAATCAAATACGCCAACTACTGTATAAATATTATTTTTTTCGACCAAATAATTGAAACCGAACATTTTCTTTGGCCAGTAATGTATTTGTACATGCCCAAAAAACAAATAAATAATAGTAATTAAAAATGTATTTTGCTGACTTGTATATATCGTACAGTAAGTACATTGAACCTTTCACTAATGCTTAAATTTTATAATATTTTTTCAGTCACACCTAATCTGCAAAACATGCGATTAACATAAACGAAGCTATAATCTTGATTAATAAAAACCGATGTTAATTAGTATTTTTATACACTCCTATTTAATATTATTATTTTATGTGTTATATAATGATTAGATAATTGTGTATGTTTATTCACTTTGAACAAAATGTCATTATAGTGGACCTTTAGTTAAGTAAATTTAAATTAGAGCGCACTAATTAAATTATGACAGGTGCCCTAATCTGATAATCCCGTACAAGTCAAAACAGCATCCTCTTTATTGTACCTTGTGCTTTACACTATTTCAATTGCAATTAAGATATTCCACATGTCATAATTTGCCGGTTAAACCTCTTTGCTTATCCCTTGCCAACTCATTAGTATTATTTAACATTTAACAATTAAAAAATAAATTAAAAAAAAAAAACAAAAAACAAACTTTATTTGGTCAAAAGTGAATGTTTTTTTTTAACTGTAAGTCAGATACATAAAAGTTACATGAATCAAGTACTTACCAGTAATTTTGAAAAATAAAATACACAAATAATTGTTGTATTTATCTTAGCGTAAATTACGGCCAACCCCTTGAGGTGAAGTCAACTTACGAAAAAAATTCCTGTTGTTTGGGTAATTACAACTTCTCCCCTAAATTATGAGTCTTCTTACACGTTTTGAAACAAGATGATCATAAGATATGTTTCTTGACTTGTAAATATCATATTGTGGTGCATTAGAAACTATATTTTTGCACAAAACAAGTACAAACTAGAGAACATTTCACGAAATCTAGAAAATTATATTGAATTTGACACTACAATGGTAGACATGTAAAAAGATTTGTAGTCGAGTCAATAGTTGTAATTATACAAACAAGAAGGGTCTTGTCGTAATTTGACATTATATATAAACTTTACCTTAAATGGGAAAAAAACAATTATTGAAACTGAATCTTGTATAAGATCTTCTTACAAAACTTGCAATAATGAAGGAAAATTAAAGAATGATTTAAAATTGAATTGTGACCAAAGGTGTAAGAAATTATAGCATAATCATAAAAATTGACAGACATTGCCAAAAGTTCCCTGCAGCAAAAAATGTGGACAATAAGCTGATAGCACAAAGCTCAAAGCTGCATCAACCTCTTCAATGAAATTACATATATACCCCCTCCCCTGCAAACAGAAGAAATGACAGATTGTCATTTTCTTGCATTTGATCAAGCAGCTTTCTCTCTTTTTATGTTTTAATTATTTTTTTTTTAAATAAACAAAAAGTTATAGTCAGCTGCAAACCCCACAGACACCTTCCAACCAATCATTCACATACACCCTTCCATCTGTCTGACTCTCATCTTCAATTAAATATTATCATTTATTTATTTTATTGTGTTTCTCTCACATCCTTTAAATTAAATAAAAAGAAAAAAAAAAGTACAGGTAACTTATAGATTTACTTGTGTAAAACTCTTATTAAATATTTATTTGTTCTTACAAGTAAAGCTTTTTCCTTTCATCATTTTGTCTGAATGAAAGCTCCTCACCCTGTTTCTCTCTTTCTTTCTTCAGTACAAAGTGAAAGAAACTAGAGATCTTTCTTAGTATTACTTCACTCCCTTATCAATTTCTAGCCTGCCATTTTTACTTATTGTACACACCTGCCTTTGTGGGTTTAGAGGAGTGCGAGTTA
>NW_012192977.1:1686052-1727920 GCF_000504015.1 Erythranthe guttata
ATCTCAAAAAAGATTGCAACTTTATCAGATTTTTGTGCTCAAATTGGTTATAATGTGTTGCATGTTCAAAACGGTGTATAATTATACTGTCTTTATTTCACATGATATATATATTTTTTTAATGATGTTTTTGTGATGTTATCGCAAAAAAGATTGCAACTTTATCAGATTTTTGTGCTCAAATTTGTAGTAAGGTGTTGCATGTTCAAAAGGGTGTTTAATTATGCTGTCTTTATTTCACATGCTACAATTTTTTTTTATAGTGATTGTTTATGGTGTGATGTTTTTCGAGGTTTTTCAGACAGTTTCTGTTGGGACTAAAGAAGTACGGAAAGGGGGATTGGAGAAACATATCTCGTAATTTCGTGACAACGAGGACACCTACACAGGTTGCTAGTCATGCACAAAAGTATTTCATCAGACAGCTTTCTGGAGGGAAAGACAAGAGGAGATCAAGTATACACGACATCACAACCGTCAATCTTGATCACGAAGCCAACGCTTCTTCTTCTTCGCCGGAGAAAGACGGGCCCCACTCGCCCGAAAAATCGAACTTCACATTGCAGCCGCCACATCAGCACAGTTTGGACGGAGATATTGTGGTGAGAGCAACATACGATTCTTGTCTGAGAAATAATAATTCAGGCGAAATGATGGGATTTAGTAGTAATTGCCCACAAAACGGAAGCTTAATGATTACTCATCTTCAAGGGAGTTCTTCGTTCGGGATTAATCTGCATGAACACGATATGCACAGAATTGATCCACACGGGCTCAGATTAGGGCATCATGGTACGGTTTTTCAAATGCATTCGACTCGACATAGTTAGTTTTTAGACACATATATATGTCCCAATACCTTTTTTTAATCAGGGGGGATTGATCGCTTGGTTTCGTTTCGATGAAACTTAGAAGATCACAGAAAGCTGCATCGTCAAATAAAACTAACACGATTCCAAGGTAAAAAAAGAACGAGAAAAATCGAGCTAGAAGAAGGAAACGCTTTAACTAGCTAGTGCTTGTAGATATTATTATTATTATCGTTGTTGTTGTCGCTGCTATTGTCGTTGCTATTGTTGTTGTTGTTCATCCACAAAGTGCTAATAAATATTGAACAACTATTTGTCTGAAAAGACAATTATTTTGTTGTTAGTTTCATTCAAATCATCTGCAATTGAATTGTCACATATTTTTTTATGACTAATACAATCTAGTAGTTATATTCTTGATTACCTTTTCTCTAGAGTCAATTGATGCTCCCCTTTTCCAATAAATTGTTACATCCCTTCTAGGTTCGGATAACGATTATTCGAAGACGACGGTGTTTTAATATTCAAAGTTACATACACTAAAAAAAAAATAAAAAAAAATAGCAACTCCATTTCCATTTGATTCTTTGGTAACACTATATATCTTCCTAAAAAGTGTTTTTTGCACAGAAAGTTTATACAGGTTGATACTAAAATACCACCAAAAAGAGATGAAGATATCTAAAGTCTAAACAGTTGCTGAGATTCTCTTTTGTGAGTGGACTAAAATACCCCCACCCCACCACCACCCACTAGGCAGAGAATTTGGAAGAACAGCAATAGCACCAGCATTTCCACAAGTTTGTTTGGTAAATGACAAACTAACCCCACTACTTTTCTTTTTCCAAAGGGAGCAACTTTAATTTTTTATTTTTTGCAAGTTGCACCACTAATATAAAAATAAAAAAAAAAAAAAAACTTTACTGCCTTTTTTATTCTGATGTGATATTCCTTTTCCCTTTCAAGTATATTTAGACCTTATACCTAATCTCACCACCTATATGTATTTAAATTAAAATTTAAATAAATTAAATTAAATTAAAAAAAAAAGATTTATTTTTGTGTTCTTTATTCTTTATTTTCATTAGATTCTGATACCTTTTCCCTGTAATGATGTCAATAGTGATGCAACACTACTGATTCTGGAAAAAAAAGAAAAGGGAAGAGAGAAACAAGAGATGGGTAAATATCCCGGCTTGTGTATATATTATATATTATATATATATAAAGTAATAAAAATAATTATTTATGATGCTTCATCTTTTGTGGGACCCAACTCAAATATGCACCAAGAACATAATATTTGGTGGGCACCTTTAATTTCGTGCTTAATGTATATTATCATTAGCATATAATGATTTTGGTAGTTGAATTCAAGATTCATATACATTTGTCAACACCTCCAAAAAAAAAAGAAGTCAACTTTGTGAACACCAAATTAACTGAAAATTCAAGATTCATAAACATTTCATCACTCTAGACATAAAAATAAAAAATAAAAAAAATTAGGCCATCTTAAAACTATAATTCATGGTTAATTAAATATTTAGGTGGTAGATAGATACATATGATTATGCTTATTCCTATAAATTATAATTCTCACCCAATTATGGATCATGGACCATTGTGCCGAATGCTACATATTGCCAGCCCATTTCAATACTTAGAAGTTAGAACAAATAATATACGATGGATTCTTTTTTTTTTTTAGGAAATTCAAGTCTTACGATTACCCTCATAATATTAATATAAATTAAATTGGGACTATCTCCTCCTAAAATACTTGCATCGGAATGAATTATTAATTTATTTATTTATTTTGCAGATTATAACAAATTAATTACGTCATCTCTCTCTCTCATCTATCCATCTATCTATTATTATTATTATTATTATTTATTTATTTTAAGAAGAACATATGAGAAGAATACCTACATAATAAATAATTAATTGTTTTGTGACGTAAAATATATTTGGAGGTGGTGTCCGAATGGAATGGATATAAGAGTTATCCAAACAATGTCTAATTCTGTACTTTACCAACACAACACAAAAGAAACACGGTTGTAATTAATGTAATAATATCTTTAAACCACGTGGAATTGTCGGATTTTGCATGTTGGGCCGGGCCACCTTGTTTTACCGGACCATCTTTGCCCCGTTTACCCAAACCGAATATACGAATGATGGGCCTATTAGTTTCTCACTTCTAAAGCGTGAGGGCCTATTTTTTATATTGTCCACATATATATTTTATTTACAAATTAATATCAACGTTAATCAAAATATACACTTCTTTTGATATTTTTTTTCCAAATATCTATTTTTTATTAATACAAAAAGAAAGATGTTAAGAGAAAATAACATATTTTTTTCAAAAAGTACCTCTACCTTTTTATTTACGAATTTTTAATGAGTAAAATTAGCAGATACTCATATTATCATTATCCAAATATTTTTAAAAATAATTCTAAAAATAAAATATAACTATCAATTCTTAAAGCATCTTATTAGACGTAAGAGTTTATCAGCCACTTAAAATAATCTTAGCCATACAAACAGTGTGCAGCCATACTCGACTTTGAAACACTATCGATATATAAATAGAAAGAAAAATAAAGAAAAGTATCAAGTGATGAGCAATCCTTGATCACACAAAGTGGATGATGAATGTAAAGAGAACACACACACAAAGAATAAAAAGAACATAAAAAAGCAAAAAAAAAAAAAAATTAAAAATTAATATATTTAAATTGGCAATATAATGACTGTGAATGGAGCTGGCTAGACAGGTCGAATTTGCCCCATGCCCAGACATGAATGATAACCATCGTTTTTTTGTTAAATTAAAGTAGCTTCACTTTTATTATTTTATTTATTTTTGTCCCAACTTCTAATTAAGTAATTTTAATTTTTAGTCCTTGAATCCCACATATTTACAACCTAAAACATGCAGTGAAAGGACGTAATATTTTTATACTTTTCTAAAATAAATAAAACCATGACGTAATAATTTAATGGTTACATTGTACAATCTCATTTTGTCTTCTTCTTTTTCTCCTCATTTATTAAATTTAAATCTAATAATAATATGTTATACTTTATTACTACATGACATGCACAAAAAATATGAAGGTGCATGAACGAAGACATGCTTCTGACCATTGTCGTCACTCCACATCCAGTGCACAAAAAAAGAAAAAAAAAAAGGAAAAAAAAAGATTATTTTGCTAATTTTTTTATTCCCAAAAAATGATAAGTTGGGTAATAATTAATCATTAACAAAATCCAGCCAATAGCAGATAGACACGTATGCACTTCCACTATCAGCGGATTGCACATATATATTGTGTAGGCAGCCACTATCAGTGGATGCAATAAGGAAATGTCAAGTTTGATTTGTCAAAAATGGCTATCCTTGTTTTCCACATGTTATTATTAAACTTATGTTATCTAATAATATCATTTTTTAGTAACTTTATGACATGTGACTTTTAGTGCAACAACATTTTTTTTATAAGAACGATGATTAATAGGTTGGGTTGGACGGTGAAGATTTATTAGGCAAAATGATCAATAATTTCTAATGTTTATTCATTTATAAAAAAATTATCGTATAAATATTTAAGTCGGAGTTCAACCGGTCGATCGGATTGACATATTCGATTCGGTTACGACAACAATGAAATTTATTTTTGAAAATTGAAATCGTTCGTTAGAATTTTCCGTGTGGGTTATCGTAAATTTTCTTCATTTATAAAAAAAAAAAGGAAGGGTTTTTTAGGTATGATGGCTTTATAATTCATATCCATTTATTTTTGGATCTTAGTTGAATTTCTTAACTAATGCACCGTCCTATTAGGCAAATTTGGTACTTAATTATTAACAAAGGAAGGATTTATTATGTGTGATATTATAGTATTAATACCTATTTAATTTTGGAGTATAGTTTAATTAGTTAATGCATGCACCAACCTATCTAGGCAGAAAATGTGGGTCTAGTCACCATCTATAGGTTTGATGAGATAATTTATATAAGTTACGTTCGTAATTAAATGACAATGACACAGTCTAATTAAGTAATTATTCACTAATTTTCTCTAATCAACACAAAGTGCGCGATTAAGTTACTAATTGATTTTCCCACAAATGGCAGTATACAATTATTTAATTTAATAACAATAAATAATCACAACATTCCGTATTGGAATTAGTTACCATTTGCTAGTGGACAAATAATGTTACTAGTGCAATGATTATATGACTCTGCCCAATTCATTTGAATTAATGAATTAAATTAAAAATAGAAATAAAAGAAAGTACTATTAAAGAAACAAGACACTAACGAGTAACGACCGGATCGGACCACCTTCATTTAATAACTAACAAAGTGCATGAACCCACTTTCTCTCTCTACTTACTATAAATAACCCCTTCTTCTCTCTCCAATTTCTACACACACTCTCTCTCTCTATATCTCTCTCTCTAAATTACACAAAAACAAAGGACTAAATAATAAAAAAGAAAGAAAGAGAAGAAACGATGCCGTCTTCATCAGTAGTGATTGTCTCAAAATGCACTATATACCCCGAACGCAGCTCCACGATAAAGTCCCTGAGGCTCTCCGTATCTGATCTCCCCATGCTCTCCTGTCAGTACATTCAAAAGGGGGTTCTTCTGCCGTCGCCGCCTCTCTCCTCCGCGGATCTCCTCTCTCTCATCAAGCTCTCACTTTCCAGAACCCTCTCTGAGTTTCCACCGCTCGCCGGCCGCTTGCAGACCGACGCCGTCGGACACGTGCACATCGTTTGCAACGACGCCGGCGTTGATTTCTTCCATGCCAAGGCGCCGCACATCTCCGTCGCCGCCCTGCTTCCGCCGCACGATCGTGATATACCGTCGGTGTACCGCCGGTTCTTCCAGTACGATAGCACGCTGAGCTACGCCGGACACGATAGGCCGCTCGTGGCGGTGCAGGTGACTGAGCTGAACGACGCCGTTTTCGTCGGGTGCGCCGCGAATCATGCCGTGATGGACGGAACCTCGTTCTGGAATTTCTTTAACACCTTCGCTGAAATGGCGAGTGGGGCGAAGAAGATCTCGAGATCGCCGGACTTCAGCCGCGACACTGTTTTTGATTCGCCGGCGGTGCTGGCGTTCCCCGAAGGAGGGCCGTCGGCGACCTTCTCCGGCGACGAGCCTTTGCGCGAAAAGATCTTCCATTTTAGCAGAGAAGCGATTATGAAGCTGAAATTCAGGGCAAATAACGCCGCCCAAAAGCCAGAATTCGGTGTCCCGGAGATCTTGGGGAAACAGAGTAACGACAGTTGGGCGGTTAACTGCAAAACTAACGGAAAGATAACGCCCGTTAATGACGAAAGTACTTTAGTGAAGAAAAATCCAACGGCTGAGATTTCATCATTCCAGTCACTCAGCGCCCATCTCTGGAGATGCGTGACACGTGCCAGGAACTTAGACGCAAACAAGACGACGACGTTTAGGATGGCAGTGAACTGCAGGCACCGGCTCGAGCCGCGGCTGGAGCCGCTCTACTTCGGCAACCTAATCCAGAGCATCCCAACCGTCGCCACCGCGGGAGAGCTGCTGTCGAACGACTTGAGCTGGGGGGCGGATCGGCTGCACCAGAACGTGGTGGCGCACGGGGATGGTACGGTGCGGCGCGGCGTGAAGGAGTGGGAGAGCAATCCTAGGTTGTTCCCACTTGGGAATTTTGACGGTGCGATGATGACCATGGGAAGCTCCCCTAGGTTCCCAATGTACGACAATGATTTCGGGTGGGGCCGACCATTGGCCGTAAGAAGTGGTGGGGCCAACAAATTTGACGGCAAGATCTCGGCCTTCCCTGGCCCTGAAGGAAATGGAAGCGTTGATCTTGAGGTGGTGCTTGCACCCGATACTATGGCCGTCTTAGAGAATGATTTCGAATTTATGCAATTTGTTTCTTGAATTATGTTATTTTATTCGCTCCTAAAAAAATTAGTAACTTTTTAATCTTTTAATTTGAAAATGCAATTATGGGTCTAGATGGAAGGTCGATTTAACCCTCGCCAATATTGACTCTTCTCGAACCTCTTTCCCAATTTTGATTGCTAAAAAAATATTTTGTTCACCAAAAATTTTAGGGGCTTGAGCCCCGGAGAAACCCTCAAGTAATTCGTAAAATAGTTCAAGAAAGAGTAAAAATGATAAGAAAAACGAATAAGTAAAACAATATGAGATTCATGTATTGGACGTGTATTTTAGTGTGTGTATTGCGTGTAATATAAAGTGTAACTTTTGTGATGGAGAATATGATGCATTTATAAGTCTTGCATATTTTTGAAGTGTTGAAACAATTTCGAACCCATTAAATATGATAAAGTTGGACCACGGTCCACCAATGAACTTCAAACCCAAATATTTATACGAGCCCAATAGTTTGCCAAATTGAGCCAACTCAAGTCCATTGGTTAATTTACGAAATTGTCTAGGAGTTAGAATTGATAACTCTAGCAAATCAAGTAATTGAATCATGAATCAAATTCTCTACAACGAATTATATATATATATATATATATATATATATATATATATATATATATATATATATATATATATATATATAGAGAGAGAGAGAGAGAGAGAGAGAGAGAGAGAGAGAGAGAGAGAGAGAGAGAGAATTAGAGGCTACTAATTAAAATGTTCAGAAATAAAACAGAAAGAGACAAGACAAAAAAAGAAACAGAGGGGCGGGGTCGTAATTAATGGACAAGATAAGATGGCAGTTAGATGTGGAGAACGAAGACAAGTAGGGAAATCCAGTGTATCATAATATTCTTATTATTTTTTTTTTAAGGCTTTATTATTATTATTATTATTATTATTATTATTATTATTGTTATCCCCTTAAATATTTTGTTGTTTAGTGAGTATACTGATGGGGTCATGTCACATTCAACTGTGTGTGGCAACTTTGCAACAGTTCTAATGTTCTATTATGATTGGTATGCATGGTTGGATAACTACTTTTTATTTTGGTAAGTACGATCGTCGCTGAAGTAATGTTATAATACGAAAGTCCTTCCTCGTGCTTGGATAATTACGACTACTTCTCAATTATAATTTTTTTTACACATCTTACTTTATAGTGTCAAATTCTTACACTTTTTAACTATGTTTGGTAATGTTCTCTAATTTGTACTTGTTTTGTGCAAAAACGCAGTTTATGTATGAGCATTTTGTTTCAAAATATGGAGCTTGAATGGGGTAAAACGAGTACAAACAGGAGAATATCCCTCATAATCTAAAAGATTCTACTAAATTTGATACTAAAGGATGGACGTGTAAGAAAATTCATAGAAGAATGGTGATTGTAATTACCAAAACATGAAAGATTTTTTTTTTTTTTTTTTTTTTTTTTGTAATTTAACCGTACCTCATACAAATAACCGTAATTTGTGGTCTTAATTTCAAATATAAGAGCCTATAAGATATTTTAAATAAGTTTCGCCAAAGGGGCTTCATAGCCATCTTTGTGTCCATTTTGAACTTGTCCAATGGACATGCTGTTTAATTTATCATTCCACGTGACCCATAATCTCGATTCAATTTTGTTGCAATATATAAATCGGGCCTCCATTGTTAATTGCATGATTAAATAATTTTGTACAAGGTTTCCCCACTGATTACAAAAATCTCGTCCACAATGTATTTCCCAAACAAAGTGAAAGTAATATATAAACTAATTATTTTTTCAAAAAATACACGTGGCATGAATTACAATTCAATTGCAGGGGGAGGCGCGTGGACCACACGGCGAAACCACCACTGAAAAGGTCTAAAGAACTGAGCTCTCTTCTTCCTCCAGAACCATATAGCAGCATTATACTGTTCGTTCCGGATCTTTCGAGTGGCAGCCCTCCAATCATACTTCTCCATTTCCACACGCGCCTCTCTCCCAATCACTTCCCTCAGTTCTTGATCATGCAGAAGAGGCTTCAGTTTGCTCAAACAGTCGTCGAGATCTCCGGGATTATATAAAAACCCCGTTTTGCCCTCGTGATCCTCCGGGATGATGTCCGGGATACCACCCGCACGTGCCGCCACCACAGCAAGTCCTGATGACATGGCCTCCAATACCACGAAGCCGAGTGTCTCCGACTCTGAAGGCATTACGAAAATGTCTCCGCTTGCGTATGCTTGGGAAAGTTCTTCTCCGTGTAATGTTCCCGTAAAAACTGCATTCATCCCGGAGAACATTTGCTCCAGCTCCCCTCTGTCGGACATAAAAGATTAGCCGTGATTAATTAATTAATTTTTTTAAAATATATTTTTGATTAATTTAATGATTTTTTTATATTTATCGAGCATTTACCTGAATGGTCCGTCCCCGATGAAAGCTATTCGAGCTTCTGGAAGCTTATCCATGACACTGTTTCAAATATTAAGGAGATTACTTAGGCCTCGTTTGGTTGGTAAGATAAGTATGATTAATTAAATATCCATTTGAAACAGAAGAGTAATAAATACCCTTTGAGGAAATCCAAGCTTTTCTCGACTCCAAGCCGACCTACGTGAACTATCAATGGCTTGTCGGGTTCTCCATTGCTGATTTTAAGAACAAACTTCGTTAGCGCACATAACAAAGATTTTCATATTTCAACGTAAATGAAATTACGGTAATTGCATGATTTCATTACCTTAATCTAAATCTCATTTCTTGAGAGCGAAACCGAGGGTTGAAGCTCTCAGAATCGACACCCTTATTCCAGAGACGTATTTTGTTTGCTGCAATTTTGCAAAAAATAAATTAATTAAAAAAAAATTCGGGCTTAAGACAACGACAATGTTCTGTTTGGATAATAATCGACTAGAATAAGGATGTTAAAATCTCACATGCTGTTACTCGAGCTGCTTGTAGATCCTTTGCAATGGCAGCAGATGGCACCAGCGTAAGATCGGCGGCTCTGTGCAGAAATTCTGGTGAAAGATTATTCGATGTTTTTATTTTATCCACAAATTTAAATAAAAAAACCAATTATTGGAATTGTGACGGTGGAAATAAATAAATCGACTTACTAATAACTAACCACATTGGTTTGACCAGCCAACTAAAGGTATACCTGGGTATATATCTGCGAAACACAAACTCGATTTTGAATACGATACACAACGTAAAAACGAATATGAAAGCAAAAAAGGGTTTAAACGTACGTACACAGGAACATGTGTGTGATATGATATCACAATAGGTACAGACAGCAGTTTTGCAATGATTAGAGCGCCAAATACCTACGATGTAAGTATAGACGATCGGAATTTTTTTTTTAAATGAAGACAGCATTGTCTGCGTGGTAAAAGAAAAAAGATTTCCAGAATATACCATAATGCCGGGAGACGATGCGTGTATGATGTCGGGTTTGAATTTGGCAACTGCCGAGATTATTCGTGGGCTGAGTGCTAGCGAAAGAGGTACTTTTTGGTACCACGGACAAGGGAAGCTGAAACGAGAATATTTGTTCTATTAGTACAAGTTAGTTTCGATATACAAACAGCTAAATTGAAGTCGCATTGTTATTTATTTTTTTATTTTTTTTACGGTTAAATAACCTTCTTGAGCCAATCAATTGAGCTCCGTAAAATTCCTGCGGCACTCCTTCGTGTGTTGTCACAACCATGACCTGAAAGCTCGATATTTGAAACGTCGGTTAAAAACTTAGTTGCGTGGAAACCGTATACAGAAAACCCGGAAATTAACAAGAAGATAAGTAATACCTCATCCCCCATTTCGCGTAGATATCTAATGAAATTCTGGAACCTGTTCTTGTATCCAGACACATACCTGCATATATACATAATTCCAAAACGTATAGTTGCCAAAATCATTTTGCGGATTCGGAAATACGACGACGCAACGACACGAGGTGCTTGAATTAAAATAGTAAATAAATCAATCTTTCGGGATCATGAATACGGAAAATGTTCACAAATAACTAACTTAACCATCTATGAACTAATTCGATATTAATTAGCCGAATCAAATCACGCTAACCATGTACATTGCATCAAATTACTCCATCCAAAAAGGAGGAAGAAAAAAAATTACCCACCTTCAAAAAAAGACAATAAAATACATAATTATAAAAATTCAAGTCTGTCAAAACTTTGGAAACTCAGAGTTACAGCAAGATTCGACAAACTCGTGCGGCAAAAGTAATAAACGGTCAAAAAAGAATTACTTTCAGACTTACGCAAACGGAGAAGGTTCAACGAAGAGAGCAATGCGTCTGGGTCTAGAATTAATCTCGGACTCAACCATGGGAGGAGGGTTTTCTTCTTCTCCTTCCTCGTACTCACTGCTACTGCTAGCAGCTGCTGCAATGGGTTTTTCATTAGCTGATGATCTAACTTTCAAGATTCTCAATTGTTTACCCCTTTTGGACTGTAAAAATTTAGTCTTTACACAAATTTGACAAATGGGTCTTCTTATTGCTTCGGATGATGCACAGAAGCAAGTAAAATTCGTGGGAGTGTAGTTGAATGAAGAAGGAAAAGAAGAGGAAGTAGTTGAGGCAACGAAGGGAAGAGGAGAGAGAGCGGGGTTTCTAGAGAGAGAAGTTGACATGATGATTCTTGAATAAATGGGGGTTGAATTTTGAATTAGTTTTATGGAAGATTTGAGGAGCAGGAGAGAGAAAGGAGAAGCTGAGGGGCCATGGCAAAAGAAGCGATTCTTCAGATGGGATATTCTTTTTTTCAGAAATGGAAATTTGGGGAATGTAATTGGAAGGTGAGGTGCCGAGGGGGTATATGCTCCAATCCCTAAAAGAAGATGCCCTTTTTTCAGTTTGTCATTTCTTTTGGGGTCGTTTTGAGAAAATTAAAAATGGTCACGTGACTCATGTCTTGTGCAAGTATATAAGCCATATTTCATATTCTAAAAATCATCATCCAAAATTGAATTGAAAACTAACTTAAAAAAAAAAATTATTGTCACATTAAATTAAAGGCGATCATAATCATTTCAGCATCCAAAAATCATCATACAAAATTGAAATAAAATGAATTGAAACAAAGTTATAAAACAATAGCAAAACGGGGATCGAGATCGATCGATCCTTAAGAGCAACTCCAATGCTAAATAACAAAATTGAATTATCAAATATTTATTTGATATTTGAGTCAATATTTTACTATTGTTTAAAATTCATCTACTCCAACCATGTTATCAAATTAATTATTAATTGGAAGTTTATGAGTGATTTTATTTGTAATTGTCACATGTCCACTTTTGATTGGATGTTTAGATAGTTACATTTTTGATAACTCAATTTCAGTGAGTAAAAATGTAAACTCAATTTTCAGCAAGTATTTCTACATTTCAAAAGTTGAATTATCAAAATAGAACCCTAATTTGATAACCCCATTGGAGTTAAAAAATTCTATTTTTTGGTATATAAATAGTGGTTAATGGTTTGAATACCATGTTTGATAACCCCATTGGAGTTGCTCTAACAATCAATATCGATGGAGTAACATCATTCACTTTAAAAGTGAATCAGCAGCAGATCTTCTTGTACCATCCACCACCACCGCCGCTGCCGCCTTCTCCTCCTCCTCCACCACCACTTTCTTGTATCTATAATGCGGAGCCATCAATATGAATAAAACTAGATTCACACTAGTTAAACCCGCTAGCACCCAATAATACCGATCCAAACGGCTCCTATTCAACGTAAAATGAAACCAATTCCTTTTGCCACCTCTCTCACTCACTTTACCCACACCATAAACCGACAGCACACTGCACATGAATCCCACACCAAACACTCCCTTACTGAAATAGTCGAGGTATTTTTTCATCGACACCGAACACTCATTCTTGTAGATCGAACCGACGGACCTCTCCATGCCTAATTCCATAGCCGTAAGTAGAAAAAAACTGAAAGTAGAGCCAACTAACTCTCATCGGGCTTGTCGAGTAGGCCATACCTTGTAATCACTTTAATCCTCTTCGTCTCGATTTTGGCAGCAGTTATGCAGCATAGGACAGAGTAAACCATCGAAATTGCTATTGCCAATGTATTAGGTCTTTCGAAGCTTTTCGGAAATTTGCCAGCCAATAGGATTGCGCCATCTTTCGTCCAACCACCTAGCAGTAGAATTATCTTGATTGGAACTTCCCATGCTCCTAGCCCTATTTTACGATCCATGCGACTTGCCTGTTCGATAAAATAGGTGTTCCCGATAGAGGATACAATCCCGCACACTACGAACGTGAGCCACATCGGGACCATTCGTACGATGATTTTGGCAGCTTCACCTACGGAGGACAGCTGGCTCCCCTGTCGCTCGACTTTACGATACTTGGACCAACCGGTCAAGAAAATCGAGGTGGCGATGGCGCTGGAAATTGCTGGATTCCGAATGCGAGTGACCATGATTTTATGAATGGAAGTGCGATTGCTCCAATCACGGGTACGAGTACAAGTTGAAGAACATCTTGAAAGTCCAGGCGATCTCGTGGTGCTGACTCATCGTCGACGACGTCGTCGGGTTTATTAGTATCTTCGTTTTCCTCGAGAAAAGGATGCAAGGAGACGTTGTAGCCAGCTGTTCCCACAGCGAACAATGCCATGCCTGTGTAGAACAGAGCCTTTTGCGTATGGCCGATACACTCCGCCTCGTATTGCGTGCAAGTGCCTGTCCAATTGGCAAGCCCCGGCGGCGTCGACATGTCAACTAACCCGATTCCCTGGAAAAAAAACCGGAAGTTCTGAAAAGATGGGCATACGCATAATTCGAGATTTCTGAACCAACTTACTCACCAGAGTGTAGGCTATGCTGGAAATCACGAGCATCGTGAAGTTTCCGATAACTGCATCAACGAGGAAGAGAAGAAAACCCGGCAATATCATAGAGATTCCGTTCCAGATATTCAATATTCCAGCTGCGTGAGCGAAGCTTAGTCCCCAAACGTCGGTTAGATAATTTTGCATCACGAAGAATGCGAAACGAACCAATATGTGAGCCAACAGCAGTACTGCATGCAGTTAAACAGGGTTAAGAAATTAAAGATCAAACATAGCTTCGCATAATATATCGAAAAGTTTTAATTCGTCTTTACCATGAATTCGATGAGAGCAGTTCATTGCATTGTTTGCATAAAAATTAACAAGATAAAAAGATGAGAGATAAACAAACCTCGTACATATATGCATGGTGACTGCCGTTTCAGCATGTGAACGAATCTTCTTTGATTTCATCGTTGAATTCTTACAAGGATATCATACTCTTACAACACAAATGAAATATAAACAATGTTAATATGATAATATCTAACATTTATTTGTAAAATCTCAATCGCACATTTAATTTATTCATAGTGTGCAATATAAAAACAAAGGAATAATTTTACACATTTTACACAAAATAAAAAAGAAAAGAAATATACATATATAAATGCATTGACTTGGCAATTCCAAACACAATAACATCACATGCTCATTTAACATCCATAAAATTGACAAAAATAACTAAAAATGTTGAATTTTTGAAACTTGAGGAATCAAATGTATTTTTTAACATAAGTGACCAAATGTGGAAAATCGATGCTAACGTGAGGGACGACTTTTTCCTGTTTATTATTCATCATTGGAAGCTGGGTCAATCATCCCCTGCCTGTAGATGCATTTGTAACACCAAGCCACGTGTACGAACAAAACCAAAGTCAAACTAGTCAAACCTGCGAGCACCCAGTAATACCTGTCCAAACGGCTCCTATTCAACGTGAACTGAAACCAGTTCGTTTTGCCGCCAATCTCACTCACTTCACCAACAGCATAAACTGACAGCACACCGCACATGAATCCCACGCCACAAACCCCTTTAGCAAAACAAACTATGTATTTTCTTACAGATCCAGGGCACTCAAACTTCTTCGTTAACGAGGCGACGGCCATTTCGATGCCTACATCCATGATCGACAGTAGAGCAAACTGCGGGTACAGCCAACCCACTTTCATGGGGATCTCCTCATTCGGCTTGTCCAGCAAACCATGCCTTGTGATGACATTAATCCTCCGTGTCTCGACTTTCGCAGCGGTTATGCAACATAGGACGGAGAAAATCATTGCGTCTGCTATTATTGTGGGGATGGATATAAAGCTTTCTAACTTCTTCGGATACTTTTCAGCGACGAAAGCGACACCTTCTCTGCTGTACCCGCTCAGGAGTAGCAATAACTCGATCGGGGGGTTCCACGAACCTAGTTTGCGGTCCATGCGGTTCGCCTGTTCTATGAAGTACGTGTTTCCTGTTGAGGTTACAATCCCGCACACTATGAATGTCATCCACATAGGGATTGTTCGGACGGCGAATTCGGTGGTTCCGATTTGTGTTCCCGACAAGAGTTCCCATCTCCTTATTCGCTCGGCCTTACGGTATTTAAACGAACCGGTTAAAAAAACAGAGGTGGCAATGGCACTGGAAATGGCTGGGATTCCAAAGGCGAGGGACCACGATTTTATATATGGAAGTGCAATGGCTGCAATCACAGGTATGAGGACCACTTGAAAATAATCGACATCGTCTAGGTCTTCGTCTTCATTTTCGTCGCTGTCGTAGCTGTCGCTGTCTCTGTTGTCATCCACGTCAGCATCAGGACTATAATTTTCATCCTGTTCCTTGAGGAAAGGAGTCAACGAGACATTGTAACCAGATATTCCGACGGCTAGCAATGACATGCCCGTGTAGAAGAGAACTTTTTGTGCATGACCGATACACTGTGGCTCGTATTGTTTGCATGTGCCCGTCCAGTTGGCAAGCACCGGCGGTGTTGACATGGCAACCAACCCAATCCCCTGAGAGAGAGAGAAAACAATATTAATATTTAGTAATTAATTCAAAGATTTGAAATTAAGTGAAGCTCACCAGAGTGTAGGATATGCTAGAAACGACGAGCATTGTGAAATTTCCGATAAGGGCGTCGACGAGGAAGAGGAAGAACAATGGGAGTATCATGGAAATTCCGTTCCAGATATTCAACATTCCAGCGGCGTAAGTAAAGCTCAGTTCCCAAACATCGGTTAAGTAATTTTGCATCACAAAGAATGCGAATCGAACCAACACGTCAGCCAACAGCAGTACTGCATGCAAATAATTACACACATGATCAAGAAGAAAAGATCAAATACATATATAATATATATATCAAGGTCGTTAAAAAATGTTTTTTTTTTTCTCTTTACCACGAATTCGGCGAGTGTTTTTCATTATATTGCTGCTATATATTCAAACTAACTAATCTCGTGTGTGTGTGTATGATGTATGTATGTATATGTATATATATTATTGTGACTGACAGCCGTTTTGAAATGTGAAGGAATCTTCCTATCTTTCTTGATAAATGTGAACTGGCCGGCTCAATATCTCTTGATTTCAACGTTGGATAATGAAATTTGAGGGGTAGTGTGCTTCCGAAAATAGAATACAGGGGGAAATTTCGATAATGAAAGTAACATGAAGGTTTATTTAGCAATTCTGGAGTATTGCAGGGGTTTTTCAACAATATACATCACATGCTCACATTTAACATCCAAAAATAATCACACAAGATTGAAATAAAAATGTACTGAAACTAACTTACAATAAAAATAGTGTAAAATTACAGGTGATCATCCTTACTCAATATTGAGGTACATATATATCATTGATCTTCTTCATTTTGTCCTGAGACAACAGATACCACTGCCGCCACCACGCCCAATTCCACCTCCTCCTCCGCCACGTCATCCTCCGCCGCATCCCGGTTCTTGTATCTATAACACGAAGCCACCACCACAAACAAAACAAGATTCACACTACTCAAACTGGCAAGCACCCAATAATACCGATCCAAACGACTCCTATTCAACGTAAACTGAAACCAGTTCCTTTTGCCACCTCTCTCACTCGCTTTACCCGCAACATAAACCGACAACACGCTGCACATGTACCCCAGACCAAACACTCCCTTAGTGAAGTACTCTAGGTACTTCTTCATACACTCAGGCGACTGGCATTTATAAAACGCAGCGACGCTCTTTTCAAAGAAAGAATCAAGTCCCGAAAGTAGAAAGAACTGAAAGAGCAGCCAATATACGCTCATCGGAATATCCTCATCTGGCTTATCAACTAGACCGTGCCTTGTAATAACTCCCATCCTCTTTTTCTCGATTCTTGCAGCAGTTATACAACATAGGATCGAAAATATCATGGCCACTGCAATCCCTATCGAGGGTCCGTATGTTTTCGACTTCTTCAGAAACCAAGATGCCAATAACCCGAAAAATAATTTGCCCCACCCGAATAGCAGCAGAAGTATTTGAGTAGGAACTTTCCACACTCCTATTTTGCGGTTCATGTTTTTCGACTGTTCGATAAAGTAAGTGTTTCCGATAGAGGACACAATCCCACACACAATGAAGGTGATCCACATGGGCACCATTCGAACTGCGATTTTGGCATCTTCGACTTCCGATACTGAGCTGAGTCTCCATTTCTTGACTTGGTCTTCTGTGCTTACGTCTGGTAATACAATAGCAGCCTTCTCTAGGCACCTGAGTTAAAAGTGAGTAAATATACATTATTTTCAGACATGAACTAATGAAACATAGACGAAATAACATACCTGAGAAAACGAGTACGAGAAAAAGAATCCACGCCATTTACTCTGTAAAGCTGGCTTGATTTAAGTGGAAAGGATTCGGATATCTTGGAAAAAAACGCAACAAAAACTCTGCAAACGGAAGTTATTGGGCTGCCCTTTGGTTGTTCCTTATCGTACGTAAACGAACCGGTGAAAAAAAGAAGGGTTGCGATTAAAGTCAAGATTGCTGGAATCCCGAATCGAATGTCCCATGGTTTTATGTATGGAAGTGCAATAGCTCCAACGAGCGGTATAAGGACCATGAGAGTGAAGCCTGGTAGCTTTAAGCAATTTCTTGTTGAATTAGTGTGGTTATCGGGTTTATCTTGTTGTTCCTCGAGCAGAGAATGCACAGAGACTAGGTTACCGGCTATTCCCACTGTAAGCAATGCCATGCCTGTGTAGAAGAGGGCTTTTTGCGTGCGGCCGATGCACTGTGGCTCATATTGTTTGCACGTGCCTGTCGAATTGGCAAGAACTGGCGGTGTTGACATTGCAACAAAGCTGATTCCCTGAATTTCAACGGTGAAATCAAAAGCTTATGAAACATATAGAAAAGCTTCAGATAAATCCAGCCACCGTGTTTTCGTAATGACTTGTCAATGTGCAACATTCATTTGAAAAGCGAAACGAAAATTATCAGCTAATTAATTTCTTGAAATGGTTTCTCAAACTCACCAGAGTGTAAGCTGTGCTAGAAATCACGAGCATCGTGAAATTCCCGATGAAGGCGTCGACTAGGAACAGGAAAAAAACCGGCAAAACCATAGAAATTCCATTCCAGAAGTTCAAAATACCAGCGGCGTGAGTAAAGCTTAGTTTCCACACATCGGTTAGGTAACTTTGCATCACAAAGAATGCATATGCCACCAATATGTCAGCCCACAATAGTCCTGCAATTAAATTTTTGGAAATCCAATCATGAGATGAAATAAATGAACATATAATAGCTTCGAAAGAAGTTATATTCTTTTACCAGAGATTCGGACAAAGCTTTTCATAATTAACCGCCGCTAACTGCAAATCAACTACAGCCAAAAAGCAACAAGATAAAAGCAGAGAAGCTGAGATTCAACTTAAAATCAAGAAACAGAGGAATCAGAAACGACGCCGCATTTGTTGAGCAGAGCAACACATTGCAAGCTGAAACGAACGAACCCACTTCAATTTTGTTTACGAATTCTCAGTCACGCATTCTGTCATACACATACCGCGCAGAGGGGGAGATAATGGTGACAGCCGCCATTTTAGCCTGTGAAAACGAATCTTCTTCTCTTTCTCTTTCTCTTTCTTGATTGGTTGAAAATAGCAGCAGCACACCTTCCCCGGATTTATTAATCTTTCTATATTTTTCTACATAATTGTTCACACCATAACTACCAGGAGTAAACTGAGTTGACCTTGACTCGGCAAAAACAGAGGAGAAAATAAATAGAAAATAATTATATCCGACAACCATGTTTGAAGCTGCTCTCTAATTTCTTCTTTATGTCACAATCGAAGAATAACTTTTTTTTTAATCTTTCAGTGAGCTGTTCCTTTTCTACAGCTCAAGCATACGAAGTAAATCTATACGAAGGTACAAGATGACAACAAATGTACGCACTAATGGGGAATCCGGTTTAGTACAAGATGGTTTAGGAATCACCTTTTTAGGTATTTTTCAATTTTCAGACTCTTGAAAAATCCAATTTTTTGTTGAGTAATTTTTGGGACAAGTACAGTTTTCACTACTTTAAGTTTGCACTTATTACATATTTGGTCCCTCATATTCAAAAAACATATATTTGGTCCATCATATTTTAATAATTTAACATTTCTTGTCGTTTTTGTCAATTTACTGTTAGTTCGTCGGTTAAGGCGATGACGAGCACACGCTTGATTCCGTTAGTACTTAGTACTAACAGAAAATTGACGGAAAAATATTAAAAATATTGAATTTTTGAAACATAAGGAACCAAATGTGGTTTTTATGAATATGAGAGACTAAATATAAACCCAGTGCAAACTTGAGAGATGAAAATTCTAATTTTCCGTGTTTTTAGACCATATTCAAAGAAATTTTTTTGAGTGCAAACTTGAGGAGAAGATGAAAACTGTATAATTATTATATTAAAAAAAAACAAGAACGTATTCAGAGAAATTTCAGTTTCATTATGCTGAGTTGGAAATGATTGCAGCATTTTAGACCTTTTCGAAAAGTTTATTAATTATTTATTAGATATAGCTAAGCCAAAAAATGCTTACTATCAAGAATTATATTCAAAATTCCAGCAGCAGCAGTTGCAGGTGATGTTGCAGGTCCAGTTTGAGGTTGAAGTTGAATGACCGCAGTGGAGTGCATTATTAGTCACACGACTACGTGTACGCGGTTCTTCTCTTTTCAATTTCGATTCCTTGTACCGATAAAGTACCGCCACGACTACAAATATTACGAGATTGACACCCATCAACCAAGCCAATGTCCAATAGTACTTATCAACTCTACTTGCATTAATGCTGTGTTGAAACCAGTTGGTCTTCCCTCCCTTTTCGCTTATCCTCCCCACGACAAACACCGTCAAAATGCTCGTGAGAATCCCGACACCCGAAACAAATCTATTGTAAAGGGGCAAGTACCTCTGCATCGCAAATGGCGCTTGGTCGTCGGTGAAGAAGTAATAGCCGCTTGAGATTAAAACCCCGTCAGACGCCCCGAGTAAAACAAACTGCGGAAGCAACCAAAACATGGTCATAGGCAATCTTTCGTCGTGCTTATCGACTAAACCGTGCCTTCGGGCAACCCCAAGCCTTCGGTTCTCCACTTTAGCGGCAGTTATGCAGCAAAGTATCGCGAGTATCATCGATACCGCAATCCCCATTGTAGGAGCTATCTTTTCCGACCCTGGTTTGCGGACGCCTATTGAATGATAAAGGCGAGTACAAAAGTTGGCACATTTTTTTGTGATTTGCTGGTGTAACCAAAGGAAGGCTACAATGGGAACCTTGAGGCGCCCGACTTTCGGGTTCATGTGGTTTAATTGCTCGATGAAGTACGTGAATACTAATGCTGTTACAACACCGCAAAAGATGAAAGTCATCCATACAGGAATCATGCATACGATGGTTTTCGTCTCCTCCACTTCTGTCACCCTGCAAAGCCCCCACGCATTATTTTCTTGTTCTTCCAGAGGTTTTGTAGGTATTACGATTGCCGCCTTGTCCAAACACCTATGGACCGTACGATACGTCAGATAAGTATGTTGATCATTTCATAATTGGATAAAAAAAAAAGAGGTAATTAGTTAATAATTAACCTGAGGCTCCCCGAATGGGGGAGCAGAGCAAGTTGAGAATTCCGGACCTCAAATAGTTCATTAGCATCCGTGGGGATTGTATAAAGCAACTTGGAAACAGCGGCCACAAACACTCGGATGAATATCGTCACAGGGCTTCCCTTCGGCTTTAAATTGTACTTGTTCAGACGACGCAAGGTAGTCGAAAATAGGAAAGTGGCGACAAGAGCACATATGGCCGGAATACCGAACCGTAGGGACCACGGATTAACGTAGGGGAGCCCTAAGACTGCAACGGAAGGGACGATAATGTTTGCAACGTCATAAAAGAACTTGGTAAACACTTTTGATCCTCCATCGTTATTGCCCTGATTTCCTCCCCTGCTGAGTTGCTCGTCGTAGAAAATGGTGGTACAAGACAAGTGGCCAGCCATCCCAAAAACTATCAAAGGCATTGCCGTGTAGAAAAGTATTTTTTGGCCTTGCCCGATGCATTCAGGGCTGTACTCGCTGCAGTTCCCCATACTACGCGCTAGCACAGGTGGAGTCGACATAGTCAAAAATCCCAATCCCTGAAAACACACACACACGTGCGCCCACACAACCATTTGATACTACAGAATTATACGATATATATACAAATTATTTGAGAGGTTGAGGATCTTTACGGCACTAAAGGAAATGTTCGAGATGAAGATCATCCAGTAATTTCCGAGGATGGTGTCAGCTAAGAATGCGTGGAGTAAAGGGAATACCGCATAGAGACCCCAAAACACATTGACGATTGTAGCCGCATGGGTTAAACCGGGCTTCCAAACGTCGGTCAAGTATGCCATCAATAACCATAGCATATATAACGCCAGTTGATCCGCCCATATTAGCACTGCAAACATGCACGGTGAAAACATGATGAACTTCACTAGGTGTACGTATGTAGCATAGTATAAACCGATACATATATAATTAGACGAGACCGGATAAATATATGTATGTATGTGTGTGTGTGTGCGCGCGCGCGTGCTTACCCATTACTCTCCCAAATGTTGCCATTTGAGCTTTTTAGTCAATGTCTCACTTTCTTCGCCTGAAAAACTTGGTTTCGTATGTGTAGCCCATTATCGGAAGAGACGTACACTCTTATATAGTGTTAAATTATATAATTAGAAAGATAACGATGACGACGACCTAAGAATTAATATAATGAATTATTGAAGCATTTTCGGCGATTTTCGGCCAGCGCGTAAACTAATTAAGATCTAATGAGATAGATAACTATATACTATAGCATTTGAATTATGTAAATACTGGAAAGTAACGTGTTAGTTCATTATCCAGAACCATTATTATTTATCATGTGCAAGAAGGAATATATGGTTGACTTGGTTACAGCCTATGAGCGTTGACCTGTAAAGTCGTTACGACGTTAACTTAGAGGCTTAAAAGTTAAAAGTCAACGCGAAGCTACTTATTTTGCTAAGTTATACTTTCTTAATTGGTTTACCTTAGCTAGTGCATTATTAGGGTATTAAATAAATAAATCTTATTAGTATATATTTTTCTTTAATTTATTTGTGTGCCTGATTTTGTAAAGAAAAAAATAATAATAAAAAACTAATTTTGTTTTGTCTATCATTACACTTCATTTGAATTTGTTTAAATAAGATGCTAAAATTATGGTTACGCATAAAATATAAAAAAATAAAAAATAAAAAGTTTTAATAATTAAAATGATTTGAATCGCTAACAATCGATACAATCATGTCATTTTTTAATACTTAAATCTATGTTCTAATTTTAATTCAGCCACCTTCAACCGTTCCACAAGGCCCCCAGTTTATTTGTTAAATTTTCAGTTAATTATGTCTTTGTTTACAAAATACTTTATAATATTTCAAAATAAATAGAATTACCACATCCAAAATCAAGCTGGTAAAAATAAAAATAATAAATAATTACATTATTGTACTCTTATTCACAGCGTAAATTAGTTAAGGGGTGGAGGGCCAATCCAAATCCTTAATAATTATATTCATAATTCCAGCAGCAGCAGTTGAGGGTCAATGTGCGGGTGACGTTAACATTATCAAACCCCACGTCACCTATTTCTTCATCTTTCAACTTTGATTCCTTGTAACGGTAAATAACCGCCACAACTATAAACACAACAAGATTAACCGCCATCAGCCAAGCCAATGTCCAGTAATACTTATCAAGCCTACTTTGATTCAAATCATGTTGAAACCAATTCATTTGTTTCCCTCCCTTTTCACTTATCTTCCCTACAACGTAAACCGACAAAATGCTCCCGAGAATACCGACACCCCACACTCCGCTAAGGAAAAACCCCAAGTACCTCTGCATCGACACCTGTGATTGGTCAACGAACCTCTGGATCGAGCCAGGGGATAGGCTAAGGAACCTCTGCATCGACGATAGGTCAACGAAGAAGAAACCGGCGCTCGAGTTGAAAACCCCCTCAAACGCCATGAGCAGAAGAAACTGCGGAAGCAACCAAAACATAGTCATAGGCACTCTTTCGTCGTGCTTATCGACCAAACCGTGCATTTGAACCACCCCAAGCCTTCGACTCTCCACTGTTGGTTTTTGGCCCAAATGTGTTTTGGGCCAGAGAGCCCAATTACCCTCCTATTTTATACACCACCATTTGAGTTAGGCCCAAAAGGAGTAAGTGAGCCCAAGTCCATATCTGAGCTAAATCCATCCGTTGAATTTCTGGCTGAATCTGGACCGTTTATTCCCTCACTTAAATACTCTATTTTCTCTCCTATTTTCTCTCATTCTGAAACCCTAGCTTTTACTTCTTCTTCTCCGCCGCTCCTGCTTCTGTCTTCTTTCTCCCTTGTACTGCCTTGACTGTTAATGGCTGGAGGTCAAAGAGCATGGTACATAGCTGACTTTGACCCTCCAGTACAGCCTTCACCGGCTCTATTTGACTTCAGTCTCTATTACTGGCATGGAGATTGGAAGAGGATAAGACACAGATTAAACCCTAGACTCGACCTAAATCTCTCAGTTTTTCTATTTGTGAATTCTGAAATTGGGGTTTTGGTAAGTGTGTAAGCTTGAGTGCTTGATCTGTTCTTTCCTTTGTGATATTCTGGGTAAACTAGGGTTTGTGTGTTGAGAGAGAAAGAAAATTTGTTCTTCTTTGAAGTACTCCGGTGGTGTATATTGAAAGTGTGAATCTCTGGTGTGAAAATTGGAAGACTGAGCTGATATTCTCAATCTATTTATCTTTCAATTTATTCACATTTTATCTCTATCTTTCTGTTATACATAAGTATATATATTCTCCTTGGCAGTAATCAATACTGCTCAAGGGGAACTTATATTAATCTAGGCTTTATGGAGCTGGGCAGTTTGATACCCTACAACCACTTTAGCGGCAGTTATGCAACAAAGTATCGCGAGTATCATCGATGCCGCTATCCCGAACATAGGCGCTGCAGCTATACGGCTGACTTGTTTACAGCCTAGACTGAGAGTTGACCTGCAAATAAAAGTCGTTAAGACGTTAACTTAGATTTTGTAAGTTGTACTTAAAAGTTAAAGGGAAGAAGGTACTTATTTCGGTAATAAAATATTCCGTACCAGATTAACCAGATGGATAAATCGAATCCCGCCGCCTGCAGATTGTACTGCAGCAGCAGCAGCAGCTTGTTCCTTCTTCACATCAAGTTCCTTGACACAATACGAAATTGCCGCCACTACAAACATTACAAGATTGACAGCCATAAGCCAAGACAAAGTCCAGTAATACTTATCGACTCTACTTTGATTGATATCGAGTTGAAACCAGTTCATTTTCCCTCCTCTTTCACTTATCTTCCCCAAAACATGCACCGACAGAATATTTCCCATAAACCCGACACCGTACACACAATCAACGAGATGTGGCAAGAACTTCTCCATAAAGACCGGGATATTATCCTTGAAGAATAATACTACACTTTTTTTCAAAATCCCCTCAAAAATCCCGGCCAAAAGAAACTGAGGAAGCAACCAAAACATATTCATAGGCACCGTTTCATCGGGTTTATCGACTAAGCCGTGACTTCGAACCACTCCAAGCCTTCGACTCTCCACTTTCGCAGCAGTTATGAAGCAAAGTATACCGATTATCATTGATGTAATAATCCCAACAAAACTGGACATTTGTAACCTTGATCCGGAGAAAGACTTTGTAACCTTACGATAACATCTCCCACATACATTTACGAATATTATGTAGGGCATAATAAATACTACAATGTGAACTTTGACACGCCCTACTTTGGGGTTCATGTGATCTAATTGGGCCACGAAGTAGGTGAGTGGAGTGGCTGAAACGACACCACATAAGATGAAAGTCAGCCATACGGGAATCGTGCGCACGACGGCTTTAGTCTCTTCCACTCGTGTCACCCTGCAAAGTCTCCACCACTGTTCATCTAGGGTTTGTGTAGGTATTACAATCGCAGCCTTGTCCAACCACCTTTATATGTATATATATATATATATATATATATATATATATATATATATATATATATATATATATATATATATATATATAGAGAGAGAGAGAGAGAGAGAGAGAGAGAGAGAGAGAGAGAGAGAGAGAGAGAGAGAGAGAGAGAGAGAGAGAGACTATGGGTGCAAGTCAACTCAGAGGAACAAGACAACTAAAATGAAATTTTATTACAGTTCATTTTGTGTAGATATAATGTGAATGATAGATGACGTTAACAGCTATATAGTTAATTATATATCGAAAATATTATAACATAATTATGATTAATCAGAATTGGTCTTCGAAAAATTCGAAACGATTATTTTAGTCCCGCTATTGAAGTGGCATGAAGCAAACAATTTCCTTTGACGGAAAAGCTATAATACAGGAGCATTCGGAATCAGTTCATTTACTTAAATTGTTATTATTCTTGTTGTACGTACGGCGTCGAAAATCTAGTTTAATGTATTCTGTCCTAGTGTACGAATTAAATACAACAAACCAATTTGATTTATAATAAAAGGGAAATTAATTAACGTGTTAGTTCATGATTACGGGTTGGAGTTAACTTAATGCTAAAAAAAATCCAGAACCATTGTTATAAATCAAATGAAAGAGGGAATATATGGCAGACTTTGTCCATATATAGCCTATGAGCGTTGACTTGCAAAGTCGTTTACAGCATATGAGCGTTGACTTGCAAAGTCGTCGTTACGACGTTAATGATTAGGACTTGAAGATGTACTTATATATTAATTAGGTACATGAACATGACTAGACAGCTCAACTACTCTCAGTCAGACATTCTTTCAAACACGTAGAGGGCACAGAGAGAGAGAGAGAGAGAGAGAGAGAGAGAGAGAGAGAGAGAGAGAGAGAGAGAGAGAGAGAGAGAGAGAGAGAGAGGGGTTACCTGAGATAATGGTGACAGACAGCCGTTTTAGCCTGTAACAAACGAATCTTCATCTCTTTCTTGATTGGTAGAAAAATAGCAAGTTGAATAGATTTCACGATATAGCTTCGCCAGATTTAGCATCTCTCTTCATCATTGTTCACTCAGCACCATAACTACCGGGGTATGATAGAGTAGACTGAGTTGACTTTGACTTGGCAAAAACGTGAGAGAAAATGAAGAGAAAAATAAATAACCCATTCACCAGGCGGTGTTTGCAAAAGCTTGTTTCAAAGTTGAAGTTATTGACCAGGAGTTAAGTTGGGTTGGTTTAAGTGATTATTTTAATGGCTAAATTCTATTTTCTGTATTTTTGGCTCCATATCACACTTCATCCCTTCTACTCCCAATTAATTGATTTGGCATTCGGGAACTTATAAAATTGTCTCAATGTTACCCTCGCCGTTAGTTTTCACATATTTGTCACCAAAATTGTTTGATCTAAGTCTGAAAATTACAAAAAACCACCCTCTCAATTTTAATAATTATTAGAAGTGACTGGTTCTTATTATCTTGAATTTTTTATTTTTTGTTTTTATATTTATTTTTTTGTTTTTTTAATAATTATTTAAACCAGAAGAACTTAGATTATAAGTTATATTTAAATTGTAACTAGACTAGTATGAATAGGATACCCCGCTTGTTCAATTTAAAAATATCAAATATATTTGCCTTCTTTTTTTCATCTTCATATCTCCTATAGCAGTTGATAATATATAAGAAGTTTTAAATTTAATTTATCATAGATTATACAAAAAAATAAAAAAATAATAACAATAAACACACTTGCCCAAGATGATCACATTTTAATTTTAGAGCTTATTCTAGCTCTTAGACATGATCTAGCAGCAGCAGCAGAAACAACATTCTTGATTACTGCTAACGTACGGCTGACCGGATTGCGCAGCCGCTTGTTCATCTTCCAACTTCCATTCATTAAAACGATGCAGTGCAGCCACAACTATAAACGCGACAAGATTAACCGCCATGAGCCAAGCCAATGTGTAATAGTACTTATCAAGCCTACTTTGATCCAAATCATGTTGAAACCAATTCATTTTGCCTCCCCTTTCACTAATCTTCCCCACAACAAACACCAACACACTATTGGCTAGACACCCGACACCCAACACGCAGGAGATGAAAATCGGCAAGTACCTGTCCATCACCACATCGGAATCTTTGACACTGAAGAGGCATAAAACACTAACGTCGAAAATAAAGCGAAACACCCCTAACAAAATCATCTGTGGGAGCAACATAAACATGCTAAGGGACCCCACTTGCTTTCGGACATGGTCAAGCCTTTGACTCTCCACCTTAGCACAAGTTATGCAGCAAAGAATCGCGACTATCATGGATATCACAATCCCGACAAAACCGGACATTCTCACCCTTGATACGAAGAGATTTGGTTGGATTCTAATACAGACTAGCGTACAATGTTGTATGACTTTTGATTGGAACCAGATGAGGACTAGAATCGGAACCTTGACTCCCACGATTTTGGGGTTCATGTGGTCCAACTGCTCCATGAAGAAGGTGTATGGCATCGATGAAACAACACCGCATAAGACGAAAGTCATCCATACGGGAATCATGCGTGTGATTGCTTTAGCCTCTTCCACTTGTGTCACCCTGCAAAGTCTCCACGTCTGTTCCGGTATAGGTTTCGGTATTACAATCGCAGCCTTGTCCAACCACCTGCCCGAATTCTGACATGTCATATATATGATGATGTATATGAGAGAGAGAGAGAGAGAGAGAGAGAGAGAGAGAGAGAGAGAGAGAGAGAGAGAGAGAGAGAGAGAGAGATCAGGGTAATAGAATTGATTAAACCTGAGGCTTCTGGAATGGGGAACAAAGTGAAGTTGTGAATTATCTTGGATCTCGTATAATTCCCAAGCATCGGTAGGGATTGTGTAGAACAACTTGGAAAACGCGGCGAAAAGCACTTTAAAGAAGGTCATAAAAGGGCTTACTCCTCCAATTGGCCGCCCGATAAACTTGAAAGTAGACGCGGCGCTGAAAAACAGGACAGCGGCCACAAGACTGCATATAGCTGGAATCCCGAACCGAAGAGACCAGGGCTTAATGTAGGGTAGTCCTAACACCGCAATCAAAGTGAACACTGAAGAAGATAAACCAGAGAAACGTAACACTAGCCCATCAAACTCCATACTAATTCGGTCGTCTATTATTGCTTCTCCTTTCCTGAACTGCTCTCTCATGAATTCGTACAAAGAATCAAAATGCCCAGCCATCCCAAAAGCTATCAAAGGCAAAGACATGTAGAGAAGTACCCGTTGGCCTTGCCCGATGCATTCTGCGCTGTATTCGCTGCAGTTTCCCGAAATGTGTGCTAGGACTGGTGGAGTTGACATTGCTAAAAATCCTAATCCCTATAACCACACAAACACAAACACAAACACAAACACACTGATTAATTTATAAGAATATAGAAATTTTGTTATATATAGATAGATGATCATGAGGAATTAATATTTACGTACGGCACTAAGAGAAACGGTTGAGACGATGACTGACCAATAGTAGCACATGACCGTGTCGATTAAGATAGCGATGAAGAATGGAGATAGCAAGACGAAACTCCAGAAGATGTTGACGATTGCAGCGGCTCGGCTTATACTCACATCCCAAACGGAGCTCAAGTATGGCATCAACATCCATATCGCATATAAAGCGATGATGTCGAACCATAGCAACACTGCATAAAGTTTATATTATTTTTTTTTTAAATCAGATTAACAGAAGCTACACAAAATAATCAGGAAATAATGGGAAAGAAAAAAATTAAATTATTATGACGGATATTAACATATAATCAATCTTCGTTTCGATCGATCGATCTGCGTGCACTTACTCGCTACTCTCTCGAATCTAAATGCTGCCATTCGAGTTTGTTCAATGTCTTTTAATTTTTATTTTATTTTTCGCTGGTAAATATATATATATATATATATATATATATATATATATATATATATATATATATATATATATATATGTACATAAGAAGATCAAAGGTAATGGCCTGAAAATGTAGTGGGATAATTATTAATTAGTATTTTGTTTGATTTTTTTGGCAGCATGATAAAACCGAGAATATGTAACTGCAACTGTGCAATATAATTTGCACGTTGACTTGCAAAGTCGTGGCATCGTTGATTATATGGGATTGATTTGTTTATAGCCTATGAGACGTTGACTTGCAAAGTTTGTAATATACTAATTCAAAGTTCATTATCTCCTAAAAATGGAAGGAAAAGAAAAACAGAATAGGCCAACAAATCAAGTGTGCTTTAGTTTTAATTGTAGTATGAAAGTACTGTCATATGTATGTATAATATATCCGGAATTGCTTTCGGATCGGAATTTGGAAATTCTGATTCCGATCCCATTATATTAGAGAATCGAAATCAAATAAATTATTCAAAAATTAGAAAATTCCGTTGATTTCCACCCATGCAGCTGCAATAAGAGTACAACACTGAAAAAAATAAAAAAAATGTAATTAATTGTGAAGATGATGATTAGGATTAATTATTCTATGACCGATCGAGAGTACTCTCGTAACTGTTGCCATTTGATCTTGATAATTATAGACTAATTAATCCTACCATGATCATCTTCATAAAAGAGAGATTATAATAAATAAATAAATAATGGAACCAGTCAACTCGAAAAAAAAAAACAAGAACATATTCAGAAATTTCAGTTTCATTATGCTGACTTGGAAATGATTAAATTGCAGCAATTTAGACCTTTTCAACAAGTTTATTAATTATTATATATTGTAGCTAAAGCAAAAACGAGCAGCATTAATCAGTTATAAATGCCCAGCCTGTCATATACATACTCCCTCCGTTCCATAATTTATGTCGCTTTAGAGATTTTTTTCTATTTCATATTATCTGTCACTTTAAATTTCAAACATTTTATTAATTATTTAATTTTCAGTATATACCCTTATTAACTCTTTCCAATAGGTTTTTTAAACTAGTTTTTCTCTCTTATTAATTATAAGTCAAGGTCATTTTAGTCTAAATGCATACATTTTCCTAAAATGAAGACACATTTAATAAAATTCTTAATCTTCCTGCAAAGCTAAAAAACGACAGTTAAAAGGAAACGGAGGGAGTATAATTTATCCAAATCTTAATAAACAAGAAAAATATTTCATCAAAAGTCAAAACCACACCCAAAAATAAAGCTGGTAAAAATAAAAATAAAAAATTAATTACATTATTGTACTCTTATTCACAGAGAGTAAATATATTAATTAGGGGGTTCCAAATCCTTAATAATTATATTCATAATTCCAGCAGCAGCAGTTGAGGGTGAATGTGCGGGTGACGTTAACATTATCAAACCCCACGTCACCTAATTCTTCATCTTTCAACTTTGATTCCTTGTAACGGTAAATAACCGCCACAACTATAAACACAACAAGATTAACCGCCATCAGCCAAGCCAATGTCCAGTAATACTTATCAAGCCTACTTTGATTCAAATCATGTTGAAACCAATTCATTTGTTTCCCTCCCTTTTCACTTATCTTCCCTACAACGTAAACCGACAAAATGCTCCCGAGAATACCGACACCCCACACTCCGCTAAGGAAAAACCCCAAGTACCTCTGCATCGAGACTTGTGATTGGTCAACGAACCTCTGGATCGAGCCAGGGGATAGGCTAAGGAACCTCTGCATCGACGATAGGTCAACGAAGAAGAAACCGGCGCTCGAGTTGAAAACCCCCTCAAACGCCCCGAGCAGAAGAAACTGAGGAAGCAACCAAAACATAGTCATAGGCACTCTTTCGTCGTGCTTATCGACCAAACCGTGCATTTGAACCACTCCAAGCCTCCGACTCTCAACTTTAGCGGCAGTTATGCAGCAAAGTATCGCGAGTATCATCGATGCCGCTATCCCGAACGTAGGCGCTGCAGGTTTTTTCAAACCTAAACAAGTAATGAAAACAACGGAAGATAGTTCCGCGAATTTTAATTTGGCTTGCTCGTATAACCAAATAATGACTACGAGGGGAACCTTGAGGCGCCCAACTTTTGGGTTCATGTGATTTAATTGCTCGATGAAGTAGGTATATCCGACGGCTTTTACAACGCCACATAGGATGAAAGTCGTCCACAGAGGAACCATGCGCACCACTTTTTTCGTCTCCTCCACTTCTGTAACCCTACAAAGCCTCCATGTATTCTTCTCTTGTTCCTCTAGAGTTTTTGTAGGTGTTACAATTGCTGCCTTGTCCAAACACCTGTTCGAATCAATCGTATATGTATTAGATAAATGTCCGAAAATGGGAAATTTTGAGATATCATAATCCGGAAAAAAAAATAATTATTATTAAATAACAACCTCAGGCTCATCGTATGGGGAACCGAATAACGTTGAGGATTTTGGATCTCGAATAGGTCCTTCGGGTCTGTGGGGATTCTGTAAAACAACTTGGAAAAGGCGGCCACAAACACTCGAAAGAGAATCGTCAAAGGGCTTCCGTTTGCCTTTGAACTATTCTTGTACGAACACAAGGTACTGAAAAACAAGAGAGTTGCGACAAGAGTGCATATCGCAGGAATACCGAACCGTAGGGACCATGGATTAACGTAAGGGAGCCCTAAGACTGCAACGAGAGTGACTACGAGACGTGGTAAATCACCGTAAACGAACCACACACAATTTTTCCAGGTAACATTGGTTTGTCCAGTGGTGTTGGCTCTCTCCGCGATGAATGTGCTGCAACAAGTCAAATTTCCAGCAAGTCCGAATGCTATTAAAGGCACCGCTGTGTAGAGAAGTGCTTTCTGGGGTTGGCCAATGCATTCAGGTTTGTATTCGCTGCAGCTTCCGGTACGCTGTGCTAGCGGTGGGGTCGACATCGTCAAAAGTCCCAATCCCTGAAATAAAAAAAAAAAATTGATTGTACGGTCGATACGAGTTAATTGAAGGCCGGGGGGATGAGGGATAATAATTTACGTACGGCACTAAATGAAGCGGTGGAGATGAAGAGCATCCCGTAAGTGCTGGTGAGGGAGTCAACTATGAAGGCCTGGAATAAAGGGAATAGAGCAAAGAGACCCCATAAGATAGTGACTATCGTAGACGCGTTTGTGATTTCGAGCCTCCAAACGTCGGTCAAGTATGCCATCAATAACCACATCGCATATACAGCCAATATGTCGGCCCATGCCAGCACTACACGCAAACATGCAAGGTGAAACAAGCTCATATATTATCACAAAAAACAATAGAAGCTAAAATACATATATATACATGTGTGTGTGTGTGTGTGAATATATATGTGCTTACCCAAAACTCTCCCATATGTTGCCATTTGAGAGTGTCAATGTACAATACTCTGCCTGAAAAGTTTGTTTGGTTTATAGACAATGTAGAAGTATGGAGAGCCGTACAATATATATATATATATATATATATATATATATATATATAGAAAAATAATGACGAGGTAAGAATGTAGACGACGATTCATGCATTGTCATTATTTTTTGGCCAGCGCGTAAACCGATCGAAGACTAATTATGAGATATAACTTGTATGAAGTACAATTTGAAATGGTCAAAGTCAACTTCCGGATAATCCATACCATACATAATTCTGATTAATTAGAATTAGTATAAAAAAAAAAAAAAAAAAAAAAAGAATTTGTCTGAAAAAGTGGTTGGCATGGCTCATGAGGAAACAATTCCCTTTGACAGAAGATATTTGAATTAAGTTCATTTGACAGAAGATTGTTTATATTCGGTAACGTGTTGAAATAGTCATTTGCGTAGATTACTCTTAGTGTCATGGACGTTGACTTCATTTGCGTAAGTTGTTTACTCTTTGGAGCTGGGCAAATTCAATTATACATAACCATTATTATAAGCTGTTACACTAAATAAAAGAAGGAATAATATATGGTTGACTTGTTCATCTCCCATGAGCGTTGACCTGCAAACTCTACGCAAATCAACTATTTCTGACATGTTCACTACAGCTAAATCAAACATGGTATTCATAAAAATAATAAAAAAATCGAACATGGGTATTATAGGCACGGTTATTATAAAAAAAATGTGAAAAAAAAAATTAAAAAAATTCAGAGGTTTTATTATCCTCACAAAATAAATGAATAAAAAATTAACTCTGAGAAAATTTATGTATAAACAATTGCAGAAGTACGAGGGAAGCCTAAAATTACAATTAGAAGTGGGTGGTGGTGTTGCTCACCGTTGAATGGTGGTGGTGGTGGGAGGGGGGGCGTTGACTGATGGTTACTTCCGTCATCGGCGGCGAACGGCAATCGACGACAGACATTGTTGGTGGTCGGTCCCGCAGTGAGAGATTCCAAGGGGCCGGTTTTAGATGGTAATTAATAAAATATGGGGCTTTTCCACTAAATTGAATGAGAAGGGTAATATGGTAACTTAAGGGGTTGTGGATTTTGAGAAGAGCAACAAGGTCTAGAGTTAAGCAATTTGGGGTGTTGCAAATAGCTAAGCCTTATGTTTATTACGCGGCCTTCAATCTTGGCACACCCCACATGGCCCACTAATCCAACTATACTTCAAATTCCAAATCCAACTTTTCTAATTTATCCACGAATAAGTAGTAAACAAGAACAATATTCAATGGTGAAAGTCAACTCCCAGAAAAACGGAAAAAAACGATACCGCCACTATGAATATTACGATATTGACACCTAGGGGTGAAAGTCGGATGGATCGGATCGGAATTAGCCTTTCCGGAAAATTTCCAAAAAATTTCGAAAGTACAAAATCAATTCCAATTCCAATTTCAAAATTTTCGGAATATAAAACTTTATTTCAATTCCAAAAGGCCCGGAAATTTCAGAATTTCGAAAAAAAATCGGAAATCACATAAGCTTTAAAATTTCAAAACTTAGCCGAAATTTCCTAAAATGTTCATAATTTTTCGAAAATAAGAGCATCCACGTCGATAAAAGTAAAACTAATAATTACTAAATTTCAGTTCAAAAAATAAAATAAAAATAAACACAACATAATATCCAATAAAACATCTAACAACAATTCATTATGTCAAAATCCTAAAACAAAACTTATAGGTGTATTTTTCGGAAAATAAGTATTATATAATATATACTATTTATAGGTGTATTTTTCGGAAAAAAAATTGGAATTTTTCAGAATTAATTTCGGAATTAAATCGGATCAAAAATCGGAAATTCCAAATTTATTTTATATAATTCCAATTCCAATCCAAAAAAATTGAAAAATTTCGGAAATCGGAATTTCAGAAGTCGGAATGAAAAAAGTTATTCCAAAATCGGAACTTTTCGGATCGGAACCGGCGGAAATTGGAAAATCCGTTCCAACTTGCACCCCTATTGACACCCATTAACCAAGCCAACGTCCAGTAGTACTTATCAAGCCTACTTTGGTTAAGACCGTGTTGAAACCAATTCGTTTTCCCTCCTCTTTCACTTATCTTCCCCACAACAAACATCGACAAAATGCTTCATAGAACACCAACACTCGAAACACAACTATGGAAAAACACCGAGTACCTCTGCATCGATCGGGACAAAGAATTCGTGAAAGACCGTGGTGCATAAATACAGCAAAGTATTATCGCAAGTATCATCGATATCACAATCCCAACTGATGAAGCAAACTTTCTTGGCGCTAACTTGGTCAAGTGTAACATATCAAGTAAATGACCAGAGAATTCCACACATTTCACATAGCAAATTTTTATTATATAATTTGAATTTCATTAATCATCAAACATATACTTGATCAATATAATATATATATACACTATAGTAGTTGCTAAAAATTGCTGTTAAATTAAAGTTTTAATAAATTTCAAACATTTATGTAAATCAATTGCTTTATAATATTTCGAAATAAATAAAACTTATCTGTATTTTCTCAAACGAACAGTAAGTATTTAAGTTTGGCAGTGGTTAAAGTATAAGATGCCTCTGGAAAGAAAAATCACAAATTACAAAGATTAAACCTTGTACATATCATACAGTTCAACACACACAAGAAATTAATTATTGCAAATTTACTCTTATTCTCCGAGTTATCGTCGTGAATTACATTTCACCACGTTGTGCAGCCGCCTCTTGATCTCTCAACCGGTTCCCCTTGTGACGATAAAACACCGCCACGACTATAAACACAACAAGATTAACCGCCATGAGCCAAGACAATGTCCAGTAGTACTTATCGAGCCTACTTCGATTCAAATCATGTTGAACCAATTCATTTTCCCTCCGTTTTCACTTATCTTCCCGACAACGAACACCATCAAAATGCTCCCGAGAATCCCAATACCGGAGATTCCACTATTGAATAGCCCCAAGTACCTCTGCATCACGATGTGTGGTTGGTCAATGAACCTCTGCAACGAGGCAGGGGATCGGTCAATGAGCTCCTCCGTCAACTCATCTGGTTGCTCAAGGAACCTCTGCATCCATGATAGGTCAACGACGAATAAATTTGCCCCGGAGGTTAAAAACCCCTCAAACGCCCCGAGCAAAATAAACTGCGGAAGCAACCAGAACATAGTCATAGGCACTCTTTCATCGTGCTTATCGACCAAACCGTGCCTTTGAACCACCCCGAGCCTTCGACTCTCCACTGCGGCGGCAGTTATGCAGCAAAGTATCGCGAGTATCATCGATATCGCAATCCCAATTGAAGAAGCTAGCTTTTTCGAACCGGTGATCAAACCTAAAAAAGTAATCAAAACCGCACATGTTTGCGCAAATTTTAGTTTGGCTTGCTCGTGGTACCAAATAATGAGTACGAGGGGAACCTTGAGACTCCCAACTTTAGGGTTCATGTGATTTAATTGCTCGATGAAGTATGTGAATCCAACGGCTTTTACAACGCCACATAGGATGAATGTCAACCACACCGGAATCAGGCGCACAACGGATTTCGTCATTTCCACTTCTGTAACCCGACAAAGCCTCCACCTATTATTAGCTTGCTCCTCTACAGTCTTTGTTGGCATTAAAATTGCCGCCTTGTCCAAACACCTGTCCAAATCAATCAAGAATGAGAAAGTTTGAGATCATAATATGGAAAAAAGAAAAGAAAAAAAAAAGAAGGTAATTAATAATTATTAAATAACAACCTCAGGCTCATCGTATGGGGAGCCGAATAAAGTCGAGGATTTTGGATCTCGAATAGCTCCTTAGGATCTGTGGGGATTCTGTAAAACAACTTGGAAAAAGCGGCCACAAACACTCGAAAGAGAATCGTCAAAGGGCTTCCGTTTGGCTTTAAAGTATTCTTGTACGAACACAAGGTACTGAAAAACAAGAGAGTTGCGACAAGAGTACATATCGCAGGAATACCGAACCGTAGGGACCACGGATTAATGTAAGGGAGCCCTAAGACTGCAACGACAGTGAGTATGACACGTGGTAAATCACCGTAAACAAACCTCCCACAACAATTCCCCTCGGAATCGGTTTCTTCTGCGTTGATTCTCTCTGTGATGAATGTAGTGGAAAAATTCACATGGCCAGAAAGTCCGAATGCTATTAAAGGCAGCGCTGTGTAGAGAAGTACTTTCTGGACATAGCCGATACATTCGGGTTTGTATTCGCTGCAGCTTCCGGTACTGTGTGCTAGCACCGGCGGAGTCGACATTGTCAAAAGTCCCAATCCCTGAAATAAAAAAAAAAACAATTGATTTCAATTGCCAAAAGAACGTTTTACGATATACGAGTAATTCGAAGGGGATGTGGGATAATAATTTTACGGACGGCACTAAATGAAGCGGTGGAGATGACGAGCATCCCGTAAGTGCCGATGAGGGTGTCGGCTAAGAAGGCCTGGAATAAAGGGAATAATGAAAAGAGAGCCCATAAGATAGAGACAATCGTAGAAGCGTGTGTGAGTTCGAGCCTCCAAACGTCGGTCAAGTACGCCATCAGCAACAACATCGCATATATAGCCAATATGTCTGCCCATGCCAGCACTGCATACAATATATGCACGGTGAAACAAGCTCATATATTATCACAAACAACAACAGAAGCTAGAATACATATACATACATATATATGTGTGTGTGTGTGTGTGTGTGTGAATATATATCATGTGTTTATTATTACCCAATACTCTGCCATATGTTGCCATTTGAGCTTCTCAATGTGTTACAATTTTTTTCTGCCTGAAAAAAGACTTGGTTTGATCGTTCATATAGACAATGTAGATCTGGAAGAGGCGTACACTTTTTTTTTTATATATATAGTATTAAAAAATACATATACATGTATATATAATTATTATTAGAAATATAAGGACGAGTTACCATGTTCTTGCATTTTCATTAGTATTTCGTTAACCAAACTACAATTTGAAATGGTCTAAGTCAGATTCCGAATAAAACCCAGACAACAGGATACAACAAATAGTCTATATATATATCATAAAAAAAGCCACATGCATTATTATACATATCCATGTTGATATATATAAAACGTCATACAGATAGTTATATACATGGAAAATATTAGTATAATATAATTCTGATTTAGAGAATTAATGATCTGAGGGTAAAAAAGTCAATTCATTGTAAACCTCAGTTGTGATGATATTGATACTAGCTTTCATTAGAAACTGGCTATGCACAACATAAATTCAACTATGCTTAATCCCAAATCCATCTTTTCTAATAATTTTAATTACTTAAGAAATATATTTTTTTATTTTGTATTGATCCATGAATAAGTAACAGTGGTGGGCGGAAATGAAGGAAAAGTCGCAGAGGAGGTCGAGTCAATAATTGTAGGTGGCGGACGAAACAAGGAGAGAAAATAAAAGGCAAAAAAAAAATGTAATCCTGGCTCGCCAGAGTAGACGAAAAGGTTCGAGCAGCTTGAAATTAAATGAAAAAAAAAAAACAAATCTGCAAAGTGATTGGTGGAGGAAACCAAATTTAAACGACGCCGTTTTGGTCTTTATTGTACATGCATTCTTCTAAGGCCGCTCCGAATCATATACCTAATTAAGTTGAGAATCAATTAATGTCGAGGATATTTTAGTAATTTTATCTGTTTTTTACTATAATCTATGCACAGTTATTGATTTTCTTAATATGTGCAAAATAACCCAAAACGACATTTAAATTAGGACGGAGGGAGTAGTACAACAACTCCCATCTTCTATTAATTTAATTAATTTTCTTAATCACAATTAATTGCTAATTAATAAAACCTAATCACTATGCTGTACAAATGTGGTGCTGCCTATTTGAGGGCCATTATTTAGAAGGAAGTGGGAATATTATTTAAATAAATATTACCAGAATTAGGACAAAATATATATTATATAAAATTTCAACATAAAATATTAACCCCATTTTATAGTTTAAAAGATTTTGAGCAGTATAATATTAATTATGTTTAATAAATCTGATTAATTTTAATTGAAGCAATTAATTATGTGAATTATTGGATGAAGATACAACCAGTTTAATTAAGATATATCTAATGAACATTAACAATGTTCCCTCATTAATCCCACTAAACTCCTCAGCCTGTTGTTCCGCCAGCTCAGCTTCCTTACAACTAACTATAAACAATGAGAAGTTGACATGTAAAGTCGTTGTCGCTTTCTTTAATAATATAATTTCAATTTCATTAATCATCAAACATATACTTACTTGATCAATATAATATATAGACTATACATAGTATTTGTTAAAAATTGCCCTAAAATGAAAGTTTTTAATAAATTCAAGAGTTAGAAGAAATCTCATACAACACCCGATATATAAATATTTAAACATGACATAGTATATACAGTTCAACCTTTATTATGATGAAATAATTAAATAAAGCATTTTTATAATAGCAGCAGAAGAATTTTGAGTTGTCATCGTGAATTATATTCCACCACGTTGTGCAGCCGCCTCTCGATCTTTCAACCGGTTTTCCTTGTAACGGTAAATAACCGACACAACTATAAACACAACAAGATTAACCGCCATCAGCCAAGCCAGTGTGTAATAGTACTTATCGAGCCTACTTCGATTCAAATCGTGTTGAAACCAATTCATTTTCCCTCCCTTTTCACTTATCTTCCCGACAATGAACACCGTCAAAATGCTCGCGAGAATCCCAATACCGGAGAATCCACTATTGAAATGCCCCAAGTACCTCTGCATCACGAAATGTGGTTGGTCAATGAAATCCTGCATCGAGGCAGTGGTTTGGTCAATGGGCTCATCCATCGAGTCAAGGGTTTGCTCAATGAACTCCTGCATCAAGGATAGGTCAACGAAGAATATAATACTGCCGATGGTGAAAAACCCCTCAAATGCCCCGAGCAAAAGAAACTGAGGAAGCAACCAAAACATAGTCATAGGCACTCTATTATCGTGCTTATCGACTAAACCGTGCATTTGAACCACCCCAAGCCTTCGACTCTCCACTTTCGCAGCAGTTATACAGCAAAGTATCGCGATTATCATCGATATCGCAATCCCAATTGAAGAAGCTAGCTTTTTCGACCCGGTGATGAAACCTAAAGTGGTAATAAAAACAGCACATAGTTGCGCACCATTTAATTTGGCTTGCTCGTAGAACCAAATAATGAGTACGAGGGGAACCTTGAGGCGCCCAACTTTGGGGTTCATGTGATTTAATTGCTCGATGAAGTAGGTATATCCGACGGCTTTTACAACGCCACATAGGATGAAAGTCAACCACACCGGAATCAGGCGCACCACTTTTTTCGTCTCCTCCACTTCCGTAATCCGACAAAGCCTCCACTTATTATTTGCTTGCTCCTCTACAGTCTTTGTTGGCATTAAAATCGCCGCCTTGTCCAAACACCTGTCCAAATTTTGAGATCATAAGCTGGAAAAGGAAACAAAAAAAAAAGGTAATTAATAATTAGTTAATAATATAACCTTAGGCTCCTCGAATGGGGGACCAAATGAAGTTGAGAGTTTCGGATCTCGTATAGTTCATTAGAATCTGCAGGGACTCTATAAAAGAACTTGGAAACAGCAGCCACAAACACTCGAATGAGAATCGTCAAAGGGCTTCCATTTGGCTTTAAAATATTCTTGTACGAACACAAGGTACTGAAAAACAAGAGAGTTGCGACAAGAGTACATATTGCAGGAATACCGAACCGTAGAGACCACGGTTTAACGTAAGGGAGTCCTAAAACTGCAACGAGAGTGACTATGGCACGTGGTAAATCACCGTAAACGAACCACGCACAATTTTTCCAGGTAACATTGATTTCTCCAGTGGTGTTGGCTCTCTCCGCGATGAATGTGCTGCAAAAAGTCAAATTTCCAGCCATTCCAAATGCTATTAAAGGCACCGCTGCGTAGAGAAGTGATTTCTGAGGTTGGCCAATGCATTCGGGCTTGTATTCGCTGCAGCTTCCGGTACTGTGTGCTAGCACCGGTGGGGTCGACATGGTCAAAAGTCCCAATCCCTGAAATCGAAAAAACAATTGACTTCAATTGCAAAAGAACATTTTACGATGTACGAGTTATTCGAAGGGGATGATGGATAATAATTTTACGTACGGCACTAAATGAAGCGGTGGAGATGAAGAGTATTCCATAAGTGCCGGTGAGGGTGTCAGCTAAGAAGGCCTGGAATAAAGGGAATAGGTTGAAGAGAGCCCATAAGATAGTGACAATCGTAGAAGCGTGTGTGAGTTCGAGCCTCCAAACGTCGGTCAAGTACGCCATCAGCAACCACATCGCATATATAGCCAATATGTCTGCCCATGCCAGCACTGCATACAAACACAACAACAATAAATAGAAGGTAAAATATATGTACATGCATATATATATATATATATATATATATATATATTATATATATATATACATATATATATGTGTGTGTGTGTGTGTGTGTATGAATATATATGTGCTTATTACCCAATACTCTCCCATATGTTGCCATTTGAGATTCTCAATATGTTACAATTTGCTCTGCCTGAAAAAAAAAACTTGGTTTGATCGTTTATATAGACAATTAGGTTACAATTTTTATATATACAGTATCAAAATACATATACATGTATATATATTTAATTATTAGAAATATAAGGACGAGGTACCATGTTCTTGCAATTTCATTAATATTTCGTCAACGAAACTACAATTTGAAATGGTGAAAGTCAACTTCCCAATAAAATCCATACAACAGGATACAAGAATAGTCTATATATATTCATAAAAAAAGACACATACATTATACATATCCATGTTGATGTAAAGATAACGTTGTACATATAGTTATATATACTTGGAAAATATTAGTATAATATAATTTTGATTTAGAGAAATAATGATCTCAAAATTCCAATTAATATGATAACTAACGTGTTAGTCATGATAAGGTTGGGGGTAATTTGTCAAACCCGACCTGTTCATAAAATTGTAAAAAAAAAAAAAAAAAAAAAGCAAATAAAAAATAGTAATTGTACAATTAAAACAGTTTAAATGGCCCAAACAGAAAATTATACGTTTGGAAAGCTATGTGAAATTTTGAGAAAATATGGTCCCATAAAATTGCCAATTTCGTTAGACTCTCGTG
>NW_012192977.1:1737158-1778992 GCF_000504015.1 Erythranthe guttata
GTATTAATTTAATTAAACCCAAAATTTATTAGACAATTATTTTTAATTTTGTGTAGTTATTTTTAATTTTATAAACATTATTTATTAATAATTTTGAAATTATAAAATATTAACAGAAATTAAACATGTATTGTTGTATTAAAAGATTTTATATGTTTTATATTTTTTTATATTAAATTTTAATTTAAATTAAAAAAAAAAAAAAGAAAACAAAAAAAAGAGCAAAAATAGCTCTTCTTCTTCCCCGCTCCGCCCCACCCCACCCCACCCCACCCCACCCCCACCCCACCGACCACCCAAATCAACACTTCTTCTCCCCACGCACCTGCCCCACCACCGGCTCATCTTTCTTTCACCCCGACATTCGCGTAGTACAATTCTCCTCCAATTTCACTATTCCTATGGCAGTGGATCTGCAATTTGAACAAAGACGGTGACGGCGGTGCTCGACGATCCAGAAGGCGGCGGTGGTGCGAGACAGGCCAGAGAGCGACGGTGGTGCTCGACGGTCCAGAAGGCGGCGGTGGTGCTAGACGGGCGAGAAGCGGCGGTGATGCCGAAGTTTTTCCGGGCTGGGAGGTGGGCGGCGGAGTGAAACGAAGAAGAAGATCTGAAAAAATCTTCAATTTTTGTCCCTTATTGCAATTTTGGAAATTTTAAAATTTACAATTTGGTCCTATAAATTATAGTTATTTATAATTTGACCACTCAGATTTTTTATTTATTTATACAGGGGTATTTATGACATTTCACCCTAGAAATAACATAAAAATTCGCAGAGCCCGCGCGTGAGAGACACGATTTGCCTTAAGGGGTCTAGATGCATTGACTTTGGTTACACAGGGGGGCGTTGGTGAGTTTTTTTTTGACAGGGGGTATTTGACAATTAGAGATTACACAGGGGAGGTATTTGCAATTAGCTCGAATATATTTTATCATCCAAGTTTCAAGAAGTTAGATATGGGGGTTCTCAAGTCTCAACTAACATATCAAATTAAGTGTTTAATTTTCTTACATTTTGTTGTCGTGCTTATGAAGAAACGTTTTTACTTGGAAGCAATTAAAATTAAACCACAAGTATGGAGAGAAGTTGACCAAGTTCTTGTACAAGTTTTGAACTTTTGCAACGTAGGAATGACAATTTGACTTGTCCTGCTCTGCCCCGAAAATACATTTATATATAACTTTTCAGAGAGTTAACAGATGTGTACTAGCCAGTGGCGGAGCCAAAAATTCCAATTAGGGTGGGTTTAGAATTTACGGGGATTCGGGAGTAGCACCCATGATTTTTTTTCCCGATTCATTCACACAAAGGGGGTGATTTTTTCTCTTGAAATGTCTTCAAGTAATTGTTTAACTATACAAAATAACATTAGTTTTAAGAAATATATTTTGGGTTTTGGTGGGTGGGCTAATTTAGATTATTTTGATGGTCTAAATATACAATAAGCTATATATAGTATAAATTATTAAGTTTTTCCAGTCCCACCCTTGCCAAAGGGTGGCTCTGCCACTGGTACCGGCGGTACCCACATAATATTCATGGGGACAGGATACGAATACCCAAGAAGTACTTCTAGAGAGATAGAGATAGAAATTTTGAGACGAGGCGGGGACGAAGATTGCAAAACAACCCCATTGCAAAATAAGAGGGAGGGCACCTCCCTAAAGGGTCACATGCATGATGGTATTGGTCCATATAATTTGGTCATACCTACTAAAACGGTTTATTTCACAAATACTTTTAATTTAATAAATATATGCATTGGATTATAACCAGCCAAAACATTGTGTTACCAAACTCTAATAAACCAGCCGAAATTAGTTGAAATATGTCACTTTACCACATTAAATATCCTCAAACAAAAAAAAAACATCACCACACATCAACTCTATCCAACACTAATAATGTAATAGAGTTATTAATTTGCTCTATGTCCATTTCATCATTAACCCCAAAATCTGTTCAGACAATGTACATGTAACAAATGTTGAATATTGTGTAAGAACTTATCTAACTTCTTGTTAGATAAAACTCAATTTGCCAATTTAATTAATTATTATGATCTATATATAGTCCATTGAGATTTGTTAAGTGCCTAATCCGAGTTTTAAAGACTTAACTATTATAATCTATGTATACATAGTTTGTTGAGACATTTCTCTTATGGTTACAACTTAATGGTTATCTCACTTTACAGCTATTTACTCAAAGATTTAATTAAATTTAATTTGCCCAACTCTATGTATAGGTGTTAGTTAGTCAATTCATATTTATTTAATTCACAAGGCAATTTTTGGCGTGGTGTTTATTTAATTTTCATTTTGTTTAGCATAAAAATTCGAGAACGAAAATAATATTGGTTTATATTTTGAAAGGAAACATAAACTATTATACTTAAATCATGTCCTTAGGTTTTGGAAAATAGGTATTCATATTTTTTAACATTTTTAACCGTAACGGTAAATTCATGTTTGGAGGATAAGAATTTATTTTTTTAATTTATTTGAGGAAAATTGTTAAAAATATTAATAAATATAAATATATTTTCGGAGAAATACTATTACTAAACAAAAAAATTAACAATGCCTTAATAAGTTTTTTTAATATCCGTGACAGGCCTAATATATGGGCAAGGAATTGACTTAGTGGGCCAAATATGAAAAACTTATTCAGCAGTTGCAGGGCCCAAATAGGAAAATGTTGGTACCAAATATATGTCCATATTAATTTATGTAATAATTAATTAAAATTTTTTTTGGGGTAAATTATACCCACACCCCTATGGTATACTTAGATAATTTTAAGGTTCCTATGATATCGATAATTACACTCACCCCCCTAAAACGTAGTTAGAAACTCTAACGGGAAAATGCAATGGATACATTGTTCCGATAGGGTTCTAATAGAATATTATTTTTAGCTAGTAATGGAGATAACATAGAATTATGGGGAGTTATGGGGTGAAATGGATCCCCCAATATTTCTTAAATCACTCATAACTCTTTGTTGTCTTCACCACTTCATGAATTCAATAGTCCGTTAGAACTCTATCGTAATAACGTATCCAATACATTATCGCATTAGAGTTTATAACTACGTTTCAAGGGAGAGAGTGTAATTATCAATACCACATGGACATTAAAGTTATTTAAGCATACCTCAGGGGTGTGGGTGTAATTTACCCTTTTTTTCTTTTTTTGGCACTGTTACTTACGATAATGCCCTGGTAAACATTAAAGTAATTAAACAAGTTGTCAAACTACTGATCCGCTTTGCTCTCCCAGTTCATTTTCTACACTACCCTAGGTGATCTAAGTAATTATCATCATCAGCCCTGGTAAACATTAAAGTAGTTAAACACTTCAATTTCCAAGAAAGGAAAAGGAATATTCGAAAGTGGTTTTATGAGTTTCCACCATGGAAAATGGGTTGATCCACCACTAGTACGATTCTACCATTCGTGCACAAAAGCAAATTTCAGGCAACCAAGTCCGGTCTCTATTTCTTCATGTCTGCCACAATCTTTTTTACCACCTCAAAACAACTTTATTAAAATGAAATGACGAGTCAATCAAATAGTATAAATACAAGTTTATACTATGCTACACTCGATGAATTGCATAATAAATGTTTATCATTTATAAGCACGCTACACCTGAGGTAACAGATAAATAACCGTATACATAAGAAGATATATGTAACGAAATTATGATAAAAAAGTTAACTTTCAACTAGTAAAAAAAATTCTTTTACTCCGCACGGCCTACTAATTGTAATTTGCAAACACTTAATTGAACCCAAATGATGAAAACAAAATTATATTAATCATTGAGAAAAAAAAAAAAGAATAATACTATCTTATGGCATTGAGAAAAAATAATTCCTACCCGCTCCAACAAAATCTTGAAAATTGAACATTTGGTATATATATCTTTTGCCAATTGCACATGACTAGGCTCCAAATTGACATGACAATTCATATTGGAGGCACAAAATATTTTATTATTTTAGATAGATCATCACTTGGTATAAAGCTAGGAATGCTTACTTCAAAAGAAATCTTGTACTAAAGACTTTTAGGAAAAAAACCAAATCTCCCAAAAAAGAAAAAGGGAAATAAAGAAAAGAGGAAAAATAACTTCCAAAAAATTGAACCAAAAAAAGAAAAAGAAAAAAATGGTCATACTTTGGGAAAATATTATTCATCCTCCTATCAATAAGGAGTATTTTCTTCCTGTTTTACTCATTAAAATAAAAAATTAAATGTATTTTCCTCATATTAATCTTAGAAAATTTAAAGCCTAGGACTTAAACGTTAAATTAATCATAATAAAAGGACTCAAGAGTAAATAATGGGTCCTTGAAAGATGAGATTGAGCTGTAAACTGAAGAGAATACGACAAAACACTTTTTGGGCTGAGGTTAAAGGGCCTCTGTACAATTAAAATTGCCATAGGCCCCCATATCTCTTATCTGCACCCAACTACGTAGGCCCTTACCCATTCAAAAAGGCCCCTCTCACTTTTACTGCAAATATTCAATTATTAAATATATATATTAATAAAATTAAAATAAAAAATAAAAAATCAGGATACCTAAAATCCTATTGCTTTTTTTTTTCCACATGTAATTATGTGTTTTGTCTAGCCTTGTTAGTGTGAAAATCGGACTGAAATTTATTTTTTTGAATTTTGCCTCTAGTATAAAATACATATTAAAATAAATACTATAAGTGTGATTTTTAGGAAAAAAAAATGGATATTTTTTTTCAAAATTTAAAGTTGGATCAGAAATCGAAATTGGATGTATATTTTAAATGATATACTAACTGTATCTAAAAAAAAAACTCTTGATATAAGAATCGAAATTGTTGAAATTTGAAAATTTCGTTCCGATTTTCATCCATCGGGACAAACTCAGAAAGCATTGGTGTATGGGGCACATGATGCATAGATGGATAACGAACAAGAAGATTAATGGTAGCAGTTTGAAATGATTGATTGGAATTTGGAAGTAGATTTTGGCTATTTTTCTTAAGTTTCAGTAAAGGCCTGTTTGGCTGGTCCCAATTACCACTTTGTCATCACTAATGATGGTCCCATCATACGTATATTATTAATTATTATGTATATTTTAGGAATACAACTGCCATTGAATACTTTTTGCTGCCTTCAAACTAATGATTGTTTTATCATTTTTTTTTCTTTTTTTTTTTAATATAAATGATATTGTTTTTTTCAACAATTTAAAGTAAAATGATTTTAAAACACGATTTACCTGAAGTGGAAAAGAATTTAGGCTGTGTTTGGTAAATCTTGAAAATGTAAGCAAACAAACATTTTAACATTAGTGGTTTAAGGAATTTTTGTTTCCCTAATTTTCAATTGGAAAAATTGGAGTCCAAAATTAAATCCCAATTACATACTATCCGCATAAATCATATAATAATTACTAAAATATTATTTTGTGGTAAATTGGGTACGATGAAAATGTGTGGTGGGACATGAACAAAATTTCACATGCAACTGCACACATAAAGTCTGGCATCTGACAGCTATCTAAATACAATCTGTTAACATATCTAATCATCATTAAAACCTAAAACATTGTTTAATTTATTTCTTATTGAATTAATCTGTTCATTAATAATTTCCAAGTAATAAAATCAAAATGGGCAGACTATAGGCTTTTGATCTATTTGGGCCTAGTGGGCTTGTGACATCTAATTGGACTTGTATCATACATTTATTGAAGCCGAGTAAATAATTTATTTTATATATTTGAGGGGAAAAAAGCTAAGTAAATAAATGAAAAATACAAAAGTATGTAATGCAATTTGCAAAGGAATGGTGTGACATGATTTAATGCTTTACCAGTTCCGACCAACATGCACCCATTTCATTAATATAATTTTGTACACCATTAGTATGTGGACCCTCATTTTTTATATGTAAACTATTTTACATTTTAAATATTTATATACAAAATTGTATAGTTTTCAACTCATTATATATATATATATATATATATATATATATATATGTATATATACATATACATATATTACTTCAAGAGATAGTGATAGTCTCCTACTGAATTAATTGATGACAATATAGGGCTATTTCAGTATTAAATAAGTGAGCATCAATCTATTTTAATACTCTCAATATTCAACTTCAAGAATTCATTGGGGGGGAACATCAATTCTCAATAGTCTTTTTCTTTGATCACAAAAATAATAAAAAAAAAATAATAAAACAAAGAATATGAAATTGATAAAACAAAGATCTTGAGAGTTGGAGGTCAACGTCCTGAAAATTGTTTAGGGTTTATTTTTTTATTAAAAAAAATGTAAATAAATATTATTTTAGGTCAAGTAAATGAAAAGGTTAAATGAGAATCTAGAATTCAATAAATTAAGACAAGAAATACTTAAAAATAAAAATGGACCATAATTTTTAATTTCATGGTTTGCAACTTCCAACATTGATACGATGATCAATGGAATGATTGAATGCTAGCTGGCTTCTTCTATATATATGGACCGCAGGTGATTTAACAATTCTGACAACCTGCAATTTTAACATTTACTAATTAATATCAAGAAAATAAATTAAAAAAATATTGTAGTAATAGTTATTTAACTATTTTTAAATTTTTTATTATAATTATAAATTATTACTCCCCCACCGAACAGTTAAATTTATGATTCCTGGTGGTCCGAATTCCCAGCAGATAGATTAAGAAACAAGATGAAAACAATGCATGTCAGGTTCCAGCAAATGTGAGTCAAGGAAAAAAAAAAGTCAAAGGTTATATTTGTAATAAGGCTAATAATATTTTCTTTCCAATTAAAGATTAGAAGTTATACTAAAAAATCTCATTCGATCTAATTAATTCTAATTGTGATTAATAATTGCCTTTTCAAGCTACGAAAGAGCACAATTTTCACCTTTTTGCACTCCACTTAATTATCGTTTTCTTTATATATTTTTTTAATTAATTTAATTAAGGGGGAATATGTCAAACACCCTCCATTGGATTTTTTATTCTTGATAAATCCTTAATTAATTAATGGTATTTGAGATAAATCCATTGGACTTAAAAACCCATATATGCCCCTACTTATTAGTATAATTATTAAATTAAATATTAAGGTAAATTAATACCAAATCCCTCCAAAAAATAAACCAATTCCAAATCAATCCCAAAATCACATTGCCATATAATTCGCCCCTCTTCCCCAAATCACGGTAGAAAACATAACCGTATAAATAGTTTTTAAATAGTTTTTTTTATATTAATTTAAAACATAAGTTTTTTTTTTTACTTTTTTAAATGGTTCATATTTAAAAAAATTAAAATCCACTACATACACATCGAAAACCACTAAATTTATTGAAAACCACTATGGAATTAAAGTAAAAATCACTATAAAATAAGCATAATCCACATTAATATTAACATAATCCACTATGTAATTAGTGAAAAACCACTATGTAATTAGTGAAAACCACTATGTAATTAGTGAAAACCACTATGTAATTAGTGAAAACCACTATGTAATTAACAAATTTCATTACAAAAATTCACTAAAAACCTATCAATTAACAAAAACCACTATTAAATTAACGAAAACCACTCTGTAATTAACGAAAACCACTGTATAATTACAAATTCCTAGACTCTGTAATATTGATGTAATTCACTACAAACTTATCGAAATCTACGTAATTCACAACGAATTAAAGTAATCGAATATATATATATATATATATATATATATATATATATATATATATATATATATATATATATATATATATATATATATATATATATATATATATATATAACTTTTTGTTTCTCTCAATCTTTTCTTCTCTATTCCTCCGACCAAATACACCGGCGCCGTAATATTAGTGCATTTTGACACCAGCAAAAAAAAAAAAAAGAAAAAAAAAGTAGACAATGGTGCAGTTCAACGGTGAATTTGAGCAACCAACATCCAATTCCAACACTCCTACAAAAAGCCAACAAGTGTAAATTGATCAGATTAAGAATATATTTTTTTTTCAAATTAGTTAATTAAATATGACGAAATTGAACAAAGATCAGACATAGCTTTCTAGGCTGCATTATCCATCAATTGGCAGATAAACTGCTCAGAGCCCAGTGCGATCATCATTTCAAAGCAAACAATTTTCCATCAACCAAATAAAACAAATCGTGAAAATAAAAATAAATAGAAGAGAAAAACAATATTTAAATAGGGGTTTTAAAAATGTTAAAGGGGTATTCAATATTCCTTCCTGCCGCCATCGCCGAGTTACTGCCGGAGATAGTCGCCGGAGTAAATTTGGATCCGGTGTCCTGTATGCATCTGCTGCAGGAACTGCAGGACACAACTCTGGCTCGATCCTCTCCGCCTTGCTCCCCACTGTCTGCCGCCGCAGCGAACTTTTTCGTTGGACAGAGGTGGTGGTGGTTGTGGCGGGGCAGGGCAAGGAAGCATAGGTGTGGTGTGTGTAGAAAAAGAATGAACGACAGATTTAGGGTTTGGGTGTGGAACTTAACAGAGAAATATTGAATAACTGAGTATAAAATATAAAATATAAAATATAAAGAAATGTGATAAGAGAAAAGGTTATAATTGTCAAACTATATTAACTTTTGTTAATTTTAATTGTTTTGGATTTAACTCAAAAATAAGAAAAAAAATTGGACTTATTGTAATTAGAGGGGGCTAATGAAGGGTGTTTGTCAAATTATCCCTTTAATTAAACCAGCCCCTTATAGCATGATTATAACTTTTATCTCTCTTTTTTTCTTTTTCTTTTTTTTAATAATCATATATATATATATTTTTTTTAATTTCATTTTTAATGTCTAAGCTTTAGTCACGCTGATGCTATGGTGATGAGACCAGAAAATGGGGAACATATATAATTGGAGGCCAATTAATTAAAATTGAATCCTAGTAATGATTATTAATCCTTGTATATATGGTGCCAAATAAGTGATATATCAATTTCGAATCTGGAATTGATTATCTCATTTAAGACCTAAGTAAATGCTGACACGGTTTGAATGTGGACACTCTGGATTTAACGTACCATTTATTTTTTTATTTATTATTTAAAATTTCAACTTTGTACTAGTTGAGATTTGTTCATCAACAAGTGTGCATGTTTCCACGTACTTATATATGTAACAAGTCAACAATATGTTAATTAATTACTCAACATAATGCTCCTTAACTATGTGAACTAGTACTAATTAATTAGTTGTCACATGTGAAATCTTTGTCATTATCACAAGACTGCAAACCCTAAATCCTGTTACATAATTAATTGCTTGTTTGGGAGTTCAAATGCTTTAAACTAACACAAGATGTAGAATTATATGATAAACATTAAATATTATTTTTAAAAAATTCACAAACCATAAATTTATAATATTAATAAGTTTAAATTATACTCATTACTTGATACTTCGTACTACATGATCCTAAATGAATAATAACAAGCATAACACACATATGATTAAGTGCACTAGTGGAGTCAGAATTTGAAGTTTGGGGGCTGAACAGTGAATATATTAAAAATATTTTAGGTGGCCCGATAATGTTGTTATACACGATTTTTTTTATGTTTTTATATGTACTAATGGAAATTTGAGAAATGTTGGCTTCGTCACTGACTCAGTGTGAATCCAACATCTAAACTAAAATTCGATCCAATCAAGAAGAGAGAATAAATAATATAAATCACAATCAGAGTAGGAATTTCACAATCAAAGTATGAAAGGCCTATGCCTATATTATTGAATAATTAGTTACCAAATTGAATTAATATAATGAGACGATGTTAATTTTTTTATCCAAATAAGTAGGGTCGTGGATTTGACCGTTTGTTCTGATGAATTCGGATCCTCATGGAAGGTCCATTTCACTAGCGGGTCCCAAATCCACCGCTATCGATTCGTCGTCGTTTATCCGAATTCACTTTCTCCGGACTGGTCATTAGTCACCAATAATCGAACTCTGTTATATATTCTTTAATTTGAATAAAACCAATTCAAATTAATAAATAATTAATATTAAAGTTTGGCACTATATTTTCTTGTAGTAATATGCAATCGATAAAGAAAAATGATATTATTATGCCTTATTGGACCGACCCAATAAACTAATGAGCATTTGGGCCATCTAAAAGGTCGATCCATCTAGAAGGTCATTAACTAATAGCTCAATTTTATTAATAAGATCTTACTAGAACATTGGGTTTACTAATCCTACTGAAAAAATTTACTATCGCACTATAAATTAACCGTCTACCTCACTTTACAAGGTACGTTCTATTCTCTCGTTCTGATACCTATAATTTTTATTGTTCCCGTTTAATCCATCCAAGGTGAGTGATACAACATTATATATATATATGTATATATATATTTTGTTATTAATTAATAATTATATTAGTTTAACCGGTTTAATTTGATCAATGATTAAAACTTAAAAGGCATAGGATGCTCTAGGGTTGGATTATAATGAGAATAATTATTGTCACAAAAGAGTTGCTTTCAAGTTTCAACACATTAAAGACGCCATTTTTATTATTTTTTTTATTGACAATTTGAATTTCAAGAAAATCATTTTCCTCTATCAAGACACCTTCAAAGTAAAATATTATTTGAAAAAATAATACTAATTCTCCACCATAAATTGAACCTTTTACCTTAAAACACAAAAAGGGCCGAAAGTAATCCAATTCCCATTAGCCTAATCTCCTTTTTCTTTATTATTTATTTCTTTTCAACTCCTAACTTTAGCTACATCCATTAATTTAATTTGACGTTTTCGGCAAAATTGTCTGAAAATGGGCACTCTTAAGAGTGAAATTCAGATACAAATAAAGTATATATCAACATAGGCATTTGTTTTAGCATATATAGAGAAGAAAGCACATATTTCATAGGTGCTACAAAAAGGTGTTTTCCGTCTTTTCGCCAAAACTTCTTTTTCTTTATCTTTTTTCTTTTTTATAGTAAAGAAATCCCTCTTAAATCAAAATCCAACTTAGATACATAATTATTTATTATATATGTAAAAAGATTCCGTGACTTAATTGTGCACGTTGCTGCAAAAAGCAATCCCCATAAAAAAGAGCATTTTTTTTGCACATTTAATCATTAAATTTCATGATTACATGAACTAGCATAAGTTTTTTTTAACATGTAATAGAAAAACGAAGACACACAATAAGTGGAATTCAAAAGTTATAGGGTTGTAACAAGTATTTATTCCGAAAGATATATAAATATTTGATGAAGAAATTTATTTGAAATATTTAGAAGACAAAACATTAAACAAGTATTATAACTTCAAAAGGTTGAGCATGCGCAGTGCTATAAAGAGAAGTTATAAATTATTAAACATCTCATAATCTCTTTTTAACAGCTTATAAGCTCGGCTTATAAACTTTAAACAGTATAGTTACGTCGTATCTATTTCATAGGATGCTTCAATAATGATATAGTGGCCGAATAATTGGCTAAGTGATTATAAGCATGAAATGAATCTTAGTCATAAGAAAGTTGGTAAATTTCCACATTATGTATTGACTAATGAGTGACCTCCACAATCAAATTAAAGTGCCATCCCCATAATCCATCCAATGTGACAGTCATTTTCATTTCTATTATGAGTGTATATTTGAGTTGAATTAGGTAGATTAAAAAGGAAAAATGAATAAGACCACACAATTATAATATTACTATCACATAATATATATGTGGAATATATAAATTTTGTAATTAACTTTTTTAAAATTTGATCACATTGATTAGTAGCTAAGTAACTTCATATATTCTACGATAAATATCTTTTTTCTTTAAATATTTTTATTTCATATTATCTGTCACTTTAAATTTTCAATACTTCAATGCATTTTTTTCTTCCTGTTTTAACCTTATTGATTCAATTATAAATATTAACTCTCTCTTATTACAACATTTAACGATCAAGATTATTTCAATATTTTTAATGTGTTTTTCTAAAATAAGACACATTTATTGACATTCTTAATATTTTACAAAGAATAAAAACGACGCTTAACTAGAAACAGAGGGAATACAATACTAGAAGATAAGTCACAATTGCAATGTTCTAACTAATAAATCCACTATTAAAAAAGTTGTCAAAAAGTGATAAAAGCTTGCATGGTATAGAGTATGGGAAGAATTGAATATTTTCTTTTACATTATTATCTAAACTAGCCCAGTTATACATTTTTATTTCAAAATTAAATCAACATACATAAATATATTATTAAAATTTCAGAAAGTGATTTTCTTTTTTTAATTGAAGAGTTAGGGGTACAAGATGTAATTAAAGGGGACCCCATTTGAGAAGCAACTGCGGAAACACCACTTGGGAAATAGATAACACAACTCGTGCCTTAAAAATCAATTTTATTAATCATTGTTTCCCCCACTAATCCCCCATTCAAATATCCAATTTCAAGATAATTTAAAGGTATCTTTTTTTTTTTTTTTTTAATTTGCTTACACCATTTTGTGCACCCCGCTTACGAGTCAAAATTAACTCAGTGGACTCACTATCAAATAAAGATATATGGATAATTAACAGAGAAAATAAAGACATGCAATAATTAATTAATAATTAATTAATTCATTTTATTAATTTAAATCTAAGATTTTTAATAACAATCTTTACTTGACTGAATATTGAATAAAAAAAACAAAATAAGGTTAAGACAATTTATACGTACGTGCGGTATATAGGGATTTTTAATATTTGTGAAAATGAGAAATAAACGGAGAGTGGTGGGAGGTGGAGCCTCCACCGTGGAAGGTGGCGGGGGCAAGCGAGGAATCCGAGAAGACAAATCCCGTTTGAACGGGGACACGTGGCAATTTTTGTAATATTTTTCTTCCGTGACATGGCCAATATTTTGATTTTGCAGTCCAAAAATTCCTGAATATATGTTACCCATTCACAACACATGGTGACTCCATGGTGGCGCCGGCAGCCGCCACTATCTCCACCACATTTTGCCGGTGGGGGTGGTGTACTGTTATCGTCATCCTCTGATATATTAATTGGCCTCTCGCATTAGTGACGTCATAATTTAGTCGCCTCGCATATCAGTGATGCCGTAATATATATTTAACTTAAGCTCCCTAATTAAATCTAAAGAAGTGTGATTATTGCCTAAATATTTTTTGCTAGAATATTTGTCTTTTTTTATTCAATATTTATTTTTATATCATGATTATAATTGAACAAAATATGTCGGACAAATTGCACTTTGCCCACTCAAAAATACCTTTTTTGCACTTTACCCCTAAAAGTATAAAAATTAGACTGTCCCCTTCGAAATACACAACTCAATGCACTTTACTCAGATCTAATTATTGTCGGGTTTCACTAAATTGGAAGGGTGATTTCGTCCTTTAATGCTATAAATATCATTTGACCTTTTTCCCACCCCATATTATCATGATTATGAAGAACAAAGAACAAATTTTGTCGAACTTGGAAGAGAATTTCATCTAATTTAAAAGAGAATTTCATCAATTTGGGAAGATTTTTCTTTTGTTAATTTGGTAATCTTAAGTAACTATGAAACGAGATTATAAAAGCGAAAAAAGTAAAATGACAGATGCATAATCCAACGAGAATTAAATCAGAAATATACATTTGGGGCGAAAAATTGGGGCGAAGTGCTCCGAGTTGTATATTTCAAAGGGGGACAATCTCATTATTATATTTTTAGGGGGTAAAGTGCAAAAAAATGTATTTTTTGTGGGGGCGAAGTGCAATTTGCTCAATGTCTGATGAAATGGGCATTTTCGTAATTCTCTCCAAGTATTTTATTAATTTAGAGACGGGAACATAGCGCCGTTAACAGGGCCATAACGAGCCGTAAAGAAAACGTTTATAAATTGTGACCCGGCGGTGAAGTGGGCCTGGGCCTTCATTGTGCGCGTGGCTCTCTTTTGCATTCGGCTACAGGCTTAGAACCACTTTTACGGCTTGACCCACTTTTATTATTAATTTAAATAAACAACTAGAGAACATATATATAATTGTTAAAGTTCAAAAAGCAAAAATAAATCAATATTTAATCTACTATTAATTTAAACTCAAAATAATAATATATTTGAAAGCTGAGAGCTGGAAAACATTGGAAAAAGAAGAAGAATTAGTTTAAAAAATGATATAATGGGAACTAAAAGTGAAACTAAATACATTTTGTTTGGTTGGAAGGCCTACATTTCATTATTACATTCTTTCACGTCTACCACAATTGTTTATTTCATTTTATTCCTATTCAATTTTATTGTTTTTTATTTCTTTTTAAATTTTTTTGTATTTATAAAATTATTATCTCATGCTCATCTTTTTTTTTTTTTTTTTTTTTTTTTTTGTAATTGTGTGAGAGTTGAATTATTTCAAATTCCATAAATTGGAAAAAAAAATAACATTTCACCGGGGCAAATTACGGTCAACCACGAGAAAATGTCAATTGCTATTTTATTTTTAATATTTGAGAAAAAGCATAATTTTGCCAGTTGACATAATAGTTGAAATGCAACTGTTAAATGTCAGATTTTTTTCAGAAACAATAAGTATTGCCCCCCAACATTTACGACAACTCAAATAACTCAATAATCATTTCTCAAATTCAATCATAATCAAAGCATGCACCTATTTTTTTCACAAATGACTAATTTATATATATATCACATCAAAAAGAATACCTACTACTGAGTAAGAAGTAAGAAACCAAGATCTCCGGATTATGACTTTACGGAAGGGAGACCAAGAATCGAATCACAAGTGGGGAACAGTAAAGAAAGATGAAAATAAATTATTGATTTTAATTTAATTAAAAAATACAAAAACATGGACTAATTAATGAAATAAAATAAAATAGGAAAAAGTAAAACGCAAAAGCAATACTGTGTAATTAATTACACACTTCCCCACCAGAACTTAATTATAATTTATAAATGTTTATATATACATATATAAGCTGCTGCTTTATTATTAATAGTGGCAGAAAGTCATCTTTCCCCTTTTGTTTACTCGCTCACTACTTTCTCTCACTACCAAAATCCTCTCTCTCTCTCTCATCTTCTCTGCTTTTGAGGCCATCGCCGCCGCCTTCCGCCGCTGCAGAAAATTTCACACAACTGCATTTAGTTTCCGAATTTTTTGCTTACCACTATAAATTAAAGCTCTACGTACGCCGACTGCAATAATATATTTCTGGGCTGCATTAATTAAAAATTAAAAATCCATTCTTTGAACAATGAAACCTTGAAATAAACCGCTCCTTTTTGTGCTTTCTCTCTTAAGTATTTTCAAACTAAAACAGCCGAGTGTCTGCTTGTTGTATTCTCTTTTTCAATTGATCGGAGATCGATCCGGGTTGAAGAAAAACACTCGTCAAAATAACTAAGGTAGTATATTTCAGAAAGTGAAAGTTTTGATTTATTTATTATTTATTATTTATTATTTTTGTTAGCGATGGGTTTGGATCTGAGGAATTGTTTTTCTTGGAAGAAGGGGGCGTGTTTGTTTTGTCTCATTCTCTGTCTTTATTTTCTTATTTGTATGTATATGTTGACAGATCTGTTGTGTGTGAAAATCGAAGACAATGTCGACTCATAAGCAAGCAGAGGAAGCTATTGTCTCCAACTTCAACGAAACCGACCATGACGGCGGTGGCAAGGAGGCGGAGGACAACTCCGACGATCACGCCGTCGTCAGCTTCAAGGACATGCTCTGGCACGGCGGCTCCGCCTACGATGCCTGGTTCAGCTGCGCTTCCAATCAAGTACGTACACTACACAATTATTCCCTCTCTCTCTCGATCTCTCTCTTCACCAAAAAAAAAAAATGATTTCTTACAATACAATTGTTTGTTTGTTTGTACCGTAATAGGTTGCACAAGTGCTACTGACACTACCATACTCGTTCTCCCAACTGGGAATGCTGTCGGGAATAGTGTTTCAAGTATTCTACGGCTTGATCGGAAGCTGGACTGCTTATCTTATCAGTGTTCTCTACATGGAATATCGTTGCCGTAAAGAAAAAGAAGGCGTTAGCTTCAAAAACCATGTCATTCAGGTTTGTATCCATCATACATACACGTATATATGTTCTTACATAACCAAAATAATTTAAATAATAATTATGTACGTGAATGAATTGGCAGTGGTTTGAAGTGCTGGATGGATTGCTTGGACCATACTGGAAAGCATTGGGTTTGGCATTTAACTGCACTTTCCTTCTTTTTGGTTCTGTCATCCAACTTATCGCCTGTGCCAGGTTTTCTTTTTTTCTATTTACTTCTTCAAATTATAACATTTTTTTTTGAATTAATTATATATTTGATGAATAAATTAATTTAATTTATAATTACAGCAACATATACTACATAAACGACCACCTGGATAAAAGAACATGGACATACATATTTGGAGCATGTTGTGCAACAACTGTGTTCATACCATCTTTCCACAACTACAGAATTTGGTCCTTTTTAGGTCTTGGTATGACTACTTATACCGCCTGGTATATGACTATTGCTGCCCTTGTTCATGGCCAGGTATTTTATTTACTTAATTAATCTCATTCATTACTAATTATTATTGTGTTAATTAAATAAATTATTAATTAATGAATAAATTAAACAGGCTCCGGATGTTGTACACACCGGTCCGAAAAAGCTGGTGCTATACTTCACCGGCGCAACTAACATCCTCTACACTTTTGGTGGCCACGCTGTCACTGTGTAAGTTTTTTAATTTTTTTTATTATTTTCTTAGCTTCTGTTTGCAGCTTTTTGCCGGTGATCTCGGTTCTTGTGATAACAGACAGAATTATAGGATCGGAACTCCACTTTTTTCTTTAGTTCGGTAGATAGATTAAAAGATCATACAGTGCCAAATTAAAATTCCATTTACTGCCACTACTTGATCTCGATTTACTTTACTTTTATTCTTTTTAAAAAAATAATTAAAAGAATATATGCTTTGTTAGATTGTACTTGAAGGCTAACATGTACAACAACTCTAAGCTCCCATCAAATCAAAACAATTATTGCCCAATACTGTAACACTACTCTGATTCTTGTCTTTTTCTTATTTATTTTTCTCTTTAATTACTGCCCACACTACTTTTATTTATTATCCCCTATCTATAACATTATCTCAATTCTGATTAACCTTTTTTTATTTAACTGTTGGTTATTTTTTTTTTTTTACAGTGAAGTAATGCACGCAATGTGGAAACCACAAAAATTCAAATACATATATTTACTGGCCACACTTTACGTATTCACCCTAACGATTCCGTCAGCCTCCGCCGTCTATTGGGCGTTCGGCGATCAGCTCCTCAACCACTCCAACGCTTTCTCTCTCCTTCCCAAGACCGCCTGGCGTGATGCCGCCGTTATCCTTATGCTTATTCACCAGGTCAATTAACATCCCCCAAATTAACAAAAATCACAAATTTCGAAACTTTATTTTTTATCATATTATTAAAAAAAAATTGAAATGCAGTTTATTACGTTCGGATTTGCGTGTACGCCGCTGTACTTTGTGTGGGAGAAGGTGATCGGAATGCACGACACGAGAAGCATGTGTTTGAGGGCATTGGCGAGATTGCCGGTGGTGATTCCGATTTGGTTTTTGGCTATTATTTTCCCATTTTTCGGCCCGATTAATTCCGCCGTTGGCGCCCTATTGGTCAGTTTCACCGTCTACATTATCCCTGCCCTCGCCCACATGCTCACCTATCGGAAAGCCTCCGCCCGTCAGGTAATTATTTATTATTATTGTGACTCAATTTATTTATAAAAATAATAAAATTTGAAATTAAAAAAAGGAAAATACTATCAAATAAATAAAATGGAATTAAATTGAAAATTTTGCCTAGTGTAGAAGGTATAGGTGGAAAGTCATTTTCAAATTATTTTTCCATGCAAACACTATCAATACTGTATGAGCTGGCTTCTACCTAGTTGCCCTCTCTAGTCTTCACCCACCTCAATAAATCACTTATTTATTTATTCTTTTTATTAATATCGGAATTTTACTTTCAAATTAAATTGGGATTAATTAATTAATTGAATTGAATAATTATATAATTGATTCAATATCAGAATGCTGCTGAGAAGCCTCCATTCTTTATGCCGAGCTGGACAGCCATGTATGCACTAAACACCTTCATTGTTATATGGGTATTTGTGGTCGGGTTCGGGTTTGGCGGGTGGGCTAGCGTCACCAATTTCGTGAGACAAGTCGACACTTTCGGGTTATTCGCCAAGTGTTATCAGTGTAAACCGCCCGCCCATCCAACCGCGCTACCACCACAACACCATTAATCTGGATCCGGATCCCGATCCGGGTCACCAACCGGGTCTTCCCCCCCTTTGCAAGAGAAGAAAAAACAAGTTCACTAATTAATTTTTTTTTCTCTCTCCTATTTTGCCCTTTTTGTAATATAAATGGGGATTTAGTGTGTGTGTATGTGTGTTTTTTTTAGTATTATATTCAAATTAAACTATTAATAGTTAAAGGTAGTGTGTTGAGTTGTGATAAATGATAATCCCTCTGTTTTGTTAAATTAATCAATAGGTTAAATTAAATTAAAGTCAATATAAAATAGTTTTCTTTTTATTATTTGTTTGGATATATATAGAATATTAGATTTGTGTATCTTGTAATTTATTATTTTAATATGCAAATTGGGAAGTCATTATTACGTGGAATATTTCTTGTGGGCTTTGATCTTGGAGCCATTTATTAATTGACTATTTTGATAAAAAAGAAAAAAGATTCTCTTGTGGGAGAAATGGGTCGTGGGCCCCCGACCCAATCACATGGGTTTGCACGTTTGCTTCTTTAGTTGGCACGTGCCACCAATTGCTCTCCTCTAAAGATGGGTGATATAAATTTATGAGCCCTCTCTCGTGCGTGTGACAACTCCGAACATGCATGAACCTATTTCTTGTCTCCCTATTTAATATTATTATTATTGTTTCTCTATATACTCAATATAAAAAAAATTAATAAAGATTTCATTAATATACAATATTAAATATTTTTTTTATTTGAGATTTGAAATATTGTAGAGTGGTTGACTTGTAATAGAGCAGCAGTTTTGTTTCTTACGTTCCTCAATTAGACGTATTCAGCGCTGCAATTTAATTAATTTATTTTTTATTTTTTATTCTGAGATAATTAAATAAAAGATTGCTGTTAAAGTTGGCGACTGTGGACATCGTACTTGTGTTGACTTGCAGTGAGAAATCAGTTATTATTTAGGTAATAACTTCCCAACTGGCAACTACCATTTCGAAAGGTAGAAAATACAAGTATGGAATGGTCAACGGTAACTCCCATATTAAGGTAAATATTTATTAATTTATTAATTTCTATTACCGGCCAAGATTTTACAGATTTCTTGCGTAAGAAAGAAAGTAATTTACTAAAAAATAAATTGAAATTGAATATTTAAAAAATCACTAGGTTCAAAGATAATGGGAATAAAGAAAAGAAGAAAGTTGGGAAATTGTAATATGAACACAGCATGATTATATTGAAAATAGTTATTAATTATATAATAAAATATAATTAAATGAATTAGTGCATGTGCCAACCTCGGTTTTAAAACGAAATGCATGTTACTGAAAATTAGATCCAAAATCGTGTCACGAAATCTAATGTTGATTCAAGTGTGAGCAAGGTTGAGATCACACTCATCATTCATCATCACCTATTTGCTATATATATTCATTTAATTTAACTATTATTAATTAATTACAATTTTTATATATTGTAAAATCATGTATCCTAATATTCCCTTTGGGTTGACAATTAAAGTTTTTCAACTTTTAAAATTATCAACGGTCATCAAGAATTCAGAGGAAATATTAATTTAATACTTGTTGTTGATATGAACATTAATGTAATAGATCTTTCATTTGACTAAATAAAAAAAATGAAGTACGTGAAATTTTGTTTGAACTTTTCTTCCCCTGTACTTTTTCTATTTGCCATATTCCCCCCAGGAGATTTTTTTTTTTTAAAACTTTATTTAAATATTTCATTACAATTTTCGAAATTGACGCAATAATGTATTTGATTAAAATGAAGAAAAAAAATTGTATCTGGTAGTTACTTTTGGGCTTCATTTATTTATTCGGTCCAGTGGGCCCTTTAAAGGTTATCAAAATTGATAATCAAATAAGCTCTTCCAATCCCAAAATTTATTTTATTTTATTTTTTCTATTTTTTTTTAAATTGTGTCCCAGCTCAAATTTGGGCCTCTTGTGATTTTATAGATTCAATGAGCCTACATTCATTTAGTCCACTGGACCTGGTCATTTCATTACAGACTCATTTAATTTATTTTATATTTTTCTTTTATAAATATGAATAAAACTTATTTAATTCGTGCTTGTAATAATTCTATACTACATGGAAGTACTAGTAAAATACAGTTAAACCTCTATAATTAATACAGTCGAGACTAGGGAAATTCTATTAATTTAGCAAATTATTAAATTATCGGTTTAATAATTTAACACATTTTCATCGAATCGGAACCGAGTGAACTATTATTAAATCGAGGTTGTTAATTTATCGAGGTTTTAGTGTAAATGTCTGCCAAACCTAGGGATTTGTGACATTAATTGTTGAACTAAGCACTAATGCAGTAATGCATTACCATAAGTATATACTTTATTTTAATGACTGGTTTATTTATATTTTAATTCCACACAATAAATAAATAAATCGAGATCGAAGAACCTCCGATAGTAATGCCATGAAATTATTTGTTGTTATTGTCCAATTACAGAAGGCTCCACCAGCAGTTTATATTATCACGGGAAAGGGCAAAAAGGACAAAACTCTAATTATTTATTGCAAATAGTTTATCTAAAGTCGGTGCAATAGAATTGATCAAATAATTTAAAAAAGCAATTTGAATTATCTATTGACAAAAAATAGCTGTGACTGATCTGCTTCTTATTTAGTATATTGTTCTCTGAAGTTAGAATGGTCGTGTTCTATTATTATTTTATATTATTATGTCTAGTTTGTTTGCTTGTCATAATTAAATTAACAATTAATCAATAATGTAAAATAAAAATCTCATTTCTTTTCAAGCTGACCTGGAAAATTATTAGATGAATTTAAGCATAGGAAATGATGCCGAGACGTTGCTTGAATAAATTACGGACTCACCCATAAAGTAATGTCAAATTACAAAAATTCCCCTCATATTTGTGTAATAATTACAACCACCCTTCAAACTATGAATCTTCTTACACGTTCACCCTTATGGTGTCAAATACAAAAAGATCTTCTAGATTTTGTTGGATGTTCTATAGTTTGTACTCGTTTTGTGCAAAAATGCAGTTTCTAATGCACCACAATCTAATATTAACAAGATAAGAGACACATATTATGATCATCTTGTTTTAAAATGTGGAGCTCGAATACGATAACACGGGTACAAACTGGAGAATATTCGGCATAATTTAAAAGATTCCACTAAATTTGACACCGCAAGAGTGAACTTGTAAGAAAATTCATAGTTAAGGGGGTGATTGTAATTACCCAAATATTAGGGCTTTTTCGTAATTTAACTTATTTTAGGAGGTGACCGTAAATTACCCAACATTGCTTTCTGGGCAAGCATGAAAACTCTCTTAATTAGTGACATTTGATGAAGTCAAATACTCTAATTAATAATTAAGAGATCAAGATCCATATCCCATTAATCATACATCAATTTATTTAAATTCTGACTAATCATGATAGGCATGCCAAGAAAATAAACAATTCCAACTATAAAAAATATCCATAAAAAAATTAAACATTAGATTAGTTTCCACATCTACTTAAAGGTTAAAACTAATTAATTAATTAATTAGTCTCTTCAAACAACTTGACATCAAACTATATCTATATATATTGCCGGCTTCATCATTTCACTTGTGATATATTCATTATAACTTTCTTTTCTTCCCAAAAATGGCCAACACTTAGATTATTTTTTGAAGCAGAAATGGCATTACAAATTGCAGATGAGAAAAATTCTTGCATGGGAGACAAACAAGGAGAAAGAATAAGGCAAATTTTAAATTACCAAAAGACCCTTTACCATTCTTCCTCTTCTTCGTTTTCTTCTTCGCGCACTTCTCCGACGAAAAGCAGTAGTAGTTTAATAGAGCTGATGAAAGGAGGGAGCACTTCGTTGAGAAGATTATTCGATATGGAGCACACTAGTTTGGCTAATTATTTTAATAATTATAGCCTTTCGCCTCTCGTTAAGCCTATTCTCTTGTGGGCCAGTGACGACGATAGTATTCACGACGATCCGTGGGCAGAATTCAAGAAGAATGAAGTAGTAGTTGCATGTTCGAACGATGAAGATTTTATCAAGAGGGAGATAAGGCTAAAATCGCGCGGTCGAAAGTTGATCCGAACAAAGTCGTACAAGAGTTTACCAAGATTTAGTTTTTTGATATGTAGGAGGATATTCAAATTTAAATTTAGGCTAAGGTTGAGTACTAGAAAATTGTGAAATACAATCACAAAGTTCAGTGCATAAAAACTTGTGTATCAGATTCATTTTATTGAGAGAAATTTGCCTATATTGCTTCCTTGTTCAATCTTGATTATGCTATTTTGGCTATTCCACAAGTGGACCCCATAATACGACCCGTTTAGCTGCCACCGGCCGGGTGGTTAAGCCATCAGGGGCAAAATTGTAAAGTCGAACCCCTCTGTTTTCGACAACTCTTTAACAACTGTAGAGTCTTAAGTATATATGGACCGTAATGACCTTGCATTATTCCCCATTAAAAGTCAAAGCAAATTCATTAATGAACTTGAAAACAACAATTGCATTATTAATGTTTACTCAAATTTCGGATTGGAATCCAATGAATTCAAACATTAGATTAAAGACAAAAGGAATGGAGTCTCATCGGAGAAAATCGACGGATAGTAAACGGAGAAGGTAGCAAAGAAGTTCTCCGGCAGTCACCAACTACATATAAGCTAGACTTGGAAGAAAAGCAAGTTCTGTATTTTTTAATTTTTTTTGATATATATAATATATAAGTAATATATAATGGAAAAAAAAAACTTTTGGGCCGGGCTGTGGCCCATCTTCCGTCCCCTTCCCAAATCGATACGTGTCACTCAAATTTTAGGCCCATATCTCCTATTTAGACCCACCTGAAAACTTTTGGGATGCAGGTTGAGTGGGCCCCAGAACCACTTTTTTTTTTTTTTTTTAGTTTTGTTTTTTTATTATTTATAATAATTATTTTCGGATTCGTTTTATTGAGAAGCATTTATATAATGGGTTTTATTGAGAAGCATTTATATAATGGGACGTACTAAATCCCACACATGAATTAAAAAAAATTCTCTCTCTCTCACTCAAATTTTCTCTAACTTCTCTCTAAAATAATTTTATCCAAGTCACTCAAAATTTGTTAATTTTTACGTGAATAATCATAAAAAAATGAGTTCCGCTTTATTTAATATTTATTCAATTTCATTAATTATTCGAATTCATATAAATTTGAATTTTTTCCTCAAATTTGAACTTTGTTGTAGTTTGAAAATGTGAAGTTTTTTGTCAAATTTGAACTTGGAATGCTAAGTATGTTTTTAGTGTGTGATTTTGTGAAAAGGTTAGGGAAAATGAAAAAAGGTGGGGAAGGAGAATAGAAGATTCTAGAGAGAAAAATATTTTTAGTTATGTCCATGATTCGGTAAAAATAGTGTGGGATTTAGCATTTAAGTTATATAATATGGGAAATTAGAAGTAAGAAAAAAGGAAAGAATGTTTGGATATACATTTTTACAAAAATAAAATAGAGGGAATGTATTTTAAAATTAAAGCTTTACAAAAGGCACTGATTTTGGGTTTTTCTAATCAAGAACTTGAAGAAATTTGCCTATTGCATATAACACAGTGACTATAAATCAACCTATCTATAATGCTTCCTTGTTCAATCTTTAATCTGCTACTTTGGCTATTCCACAGATGGACCCCATAAGACGACCCGTTTAGTTGCCGGATCTTTGCCTCGACCCATTTCGTACTCACCGGGTCGTTAGGCCGTCCGAAAAAACCCGCGACCCGTGTCCAATCCACCGGATAGAAAGCCATCGGGGGCAAGATCGTAAAGTCAAACTCATCTGTTTTCTTCACTCTATTAACAACTCTAGAGACTAAATATGGACCATTATGACCCCATTTATTCCCATCAAAAGTCGAAGCAAACTCCTCGATGAATTTGAAAACGAGAGGGTGTTTCTTGTCGAAAACAAGAAACGCATTGTTCAATCTTGTCCAATTTCCACTCAAATCGACGCTCTGCGCTCCAATCGAATTCCTCAAACCCGAAAAATCTTTCAAGATTATAAAATCGGTGTCCAAATAAACACCTCCGTATTTATATAAAGCAGCAAGCCTAATCAAATTGGACAAGTTTTGAGGCAGGGGAATTTTCCCTGTTTCTTTAGTACCATTCTTGATTTCATCGAACCAACTCTCGGCAGGGGTGTTCTTGACTAAACCCCACAAATCGGGAGCTATTGCACGAACACGAAAACCGAGACCGGTCAAAGGTTCTAGAAGCTTCCGGCCCTTTTCCGAATCCATAGTTTTAGACAAGATGATCAAACAGCTTGTGGGGTTCGTCTGAAATAAGCTCTCCAATCCGAAAAACTCCCTTTCGGTGAAAAATTCCACGGGCGAAATCCATGTCATAAAGATCCGAACTTTGCAACTGCTCTCGAAAAACTCTCTAACACTTGAATCGAATCTTCTAGAAGAATTAACGGATGTGACGAAGAAATCGAATTCTTCGGGGTTGAGCTTGCTTTTGGGGTGATCAACAACAAGCTTTGCATCGTCACTTGTTCTTAATCTAATAATCTCTTCTGATGTGTGGTGAGTCTGAAGCAGCTGATTCGGATGGAATATTCCTCCGTGATCGAAAGCGTGTTGTTGAAAGTGGAGTGTGACGTTGGATATGACACCGTAGGAGAAAACTACTATTACGAAGACGATCAAAGAATAAGTTATGGTGGAAAATACGTTTAATTTCGAAGGGGCGAATTTCGGAGAATCGAACATCCTCTTAATGAATTTTTTTTTTTAAAAAAAATTCAAAGATTAATTGAATTTGATAAGAGTGAAAACAATGATAATATATTGCATGATAGAGTTGATTTGTTTATTTGACTGCAATTAGTTGCCGAAGACGAAGACTTTTAAAACACACATAAACACATTCCACACGTTTGTTTGTTTTTGTGCATTTTCTTGCATGGGGCCTCTACATAGTAATATTTATTTCTTTTAATTTATTTATTTTTTCCACTCATTTTTGGTCGTTTTCTATAATCTTGCATAGTAATATTTATTTATTTTTCATTTGTGTGTCTGACTGAGCGCGTGGGCGCGTGCTTGTGGGAAGGTAGTAGAGCAAAAAAGGTAATTTTTAATTCTTAGCTGTATTATTATAAAGCAACGAGAGATATCAATGTCATCACGCATGCACTATTTTTTAATTATTTAAATAAGAATTAAAAAAAAAAAAAAAAATTCCTTAAAAGAAAAAAATGTTTTCTTTTGATCATAGTTGCAGATTCAGGAAAAGTACCTACTTGACTACTTCTATGCTGCAATTAATTCAAGTTATTTATTGTTTGCTATTAATTTCCGGTAGCTTAAGAATGGGAGAAAATATTTAAAGTATGTATTGAATTTGATCACATTTAAACAATGAATCAAGGATAAAATCATCTAATTCTAAAATAAGTATATATAAATAACGACAACCAAACAACCCCATTTGTTCTTCATAAATGTGGAAATTGAAACCAAAAAAAATTGAATTCCGCCGACTCCTATTCCAACTCCGATATTCGAAAAATATTTTTCATATTCGAATTTCAAAAGTTTGGATTTCAATTTCTCACAAGGACAAATTATTTAATGGCTATGTAACAAGTTGATGATTATTGATTTAATTATCATGTTTTGACCTTTTCAATTTTTGAAACATAAATGTAAAGTTAGAGCCAAACATGGAATAAGTAAGAAATGATCAGAACCCACAAATCTCTCGATCCTCACTTTACTCAAACAAGACCAAGAATCGAATCATACGTGCATGGGAAACGGTAAAATACATCAACTCTGAATTAATTAAATAAATAAAATAGAATAACAAAGTTTTCATATATATTATATATATACACACACATAAGTAATACACTCACTCTTCCATACCAAAATTCATTGTGAATGTTTATATATATATCAGCAGCTTTAATAGTTGCAGAAACTCATCTTTCCCCGGCCCGGCCCGGCCCTTTTGCTAATCTCTCACTACTCTCTCTTTGAGACCATATCGCCCCCGCAGAAAAAATTCACATAAGTGCATTTAGTTTCTTAATTCTTCCTACTTACTATAAAAGCTACATTATATTAAATCCCTTTATTCTATTATTTTTCATTCTTATTTGATAAAACTAAAAACACCGAGCTAGGGCTTGCTTTTTGTGCTTCAAATTATTTGAGATCGATCGATCGGTCGATCTCGGTTCAAGAAAAAGACTCATCCAAACGTACACTAAGGTATACATATATATTTCAGAAAGTACGTGCTATCCAAATTATTTTTTATTTTTTGTTTTATTTTTTCTGCTTTTTGCGCGCATAATTATTTGTATGTTGACAGATCCGGTACGGTGTTGGCCGTGAAAAATCGAAAACAATGTCGACTCAGGAGCAAGCAGGGGAAGCTACAGCCTCCAACTTCAACCAAACCAACAATAACAGCTGCGGTGGCGGCAAGAAGGAGGAGGACGCCGTTGTCAGCTTCAAGGACGCCCTCTGGAACGGCGGCTCCGCCTACGATGCCTGGTTCAGTTGTGCTTCCAATCAAGTATATATACATACATACATCCACCATCATTGCATACAATACAAGAGATTTTAATTATACCAATTATACTAATATTATAATTCCGATCATGCATGAATCGTAATTATAGGTTGCGACAGTGCTGTTGACACTACCATACTCAATTTCACAACTGGGAATGTTGTCCGGAATATTACTACAAGTATTCTACGGCTTGATGGGAAGCTGGACTGCTTATATTATCGCTGTCTTGTACCTTGAATACCGTAGTCGAAAGGAAAAAGAAGGTGTTACCTTCACTAACCATGTCATTCAGGTTAATTAATTTGTATCCATCCATCATACATATACATGTAACATATAATGTTCTTACATAACCAAAATAATTATAAAATTAATTAAAAATTTATAATGTATTATGTGAATCATGAATTGACAGTGGTTTGAAGTGCTGGATGGATTACTAGGGCCATATTGGAAAGCATTGGGTTTGGTATTCAACTGCACTTTCCTTCTTTTTGGTTGTGTCATCCAACTTATTGCCTGTGCCAGGTTAATTTCTTTTTTCTATTTCTTCATCAAAACTCTAGGATTTTTTTTTAATTAATCATTTGATGATTAATTAAAAATATTTAAATTATTACAGCACCATATACTACATTAACGACCAACTGGATAAGAGAACATGGACATACATATTTGGAGCATGCTGTGCAACAACTGCTTTCATCCCATCTTTCCACAACTACAGAATTTGGTCTTTTTTAGGTCTTGGTATGACTACTTATACCGCCTGGTATATGACTATTGCTGCTCTTGTTCATGGCCAGGTATTTTACTCATTATTGTGTTAATTAATTAATTAATTAAATAATATACTAATTATTATTAATTAATTGATAAAATAGGCTCCGGATGTTGTACACACCGGTCCGAAAAAGCTGGTGCTCTATTTCACCGGCGCAACTAACATCCTCTACACTTTTGGTGGCCACGCTGTCACTGTGTAAGCTGCTTCTTCTTCTTCTCGATTATCGGCTTCTCTTTGGCGGTGACCTCGGTTCTTAATTTGAATCCATGAACTATTGTTCTTTAACAAAGTGGTGGTTGAAATTAAAATATATATATATGTGTTTACAGGGAAATAATGCATGCAATGTGGAAACCCCAAAAATTCAAGTACATATACCTATGGGCCACCGTGTACGTGTTCACACTAACGTTGCCGTCGTCGTCGGTCGTCTACTGGGCGTTCGGCGATCAGCTCCTCAACCACTCCAACGCCTTCTCTCTCCTCCCCAAGACCCGCTGGCGTGACGCCGCCGTTATCCTTATACTCATTCACCAGGTCTCTCCTACATCACCATCATCATCATTACAATTATTAATAAAATTTTAATCCAAAAAAAAATAAATAAAATTTTTTGAGGGTGCATGCATGGTGCAGTTTATCACGTTTGGATTTGCGTGTACGCCGCTGTACTTTGTGTGGGAGAAGGTGATCGGAATGCACGAATCGAAGAGCGTTTGTTTGAGGGCATTGGCGAGATTGCCGGTGGTGATTCCGATTTGGTTTTTCGCTATTATTTTCCCATTTTTTGGCCCGATTAATTCCGCCGTCGGTGCCCTATTGGTCAGTTTCACCGTCTACATTATCCCGGCCGTCGCCCACATGCTCACCTATAGGAAAGCCTCCGCTCGCCAGGTTATTACTCTATTTGTCCCATATTATTTGTCTCTTTCCTAAATTATTTTTCACTCATTACTTATTTAATTTGGGAATTTAAATATTTATTTAATGGCATCATATATATATAAGTTAAATTTAACTTGGGAATTTGAATTGCAGAATGCTGTTGAGAAGCCTCCATCCTTTATGCCAAGCTGGACAGCAATGTATGCCCTAAACACGTTCGTGGTTATATGGGTCTTAATTGTCGGGTTCGGGTTTGGCGGGTGGGCTAGCATTATCAATTTTGTCAAACAAGTCGACACTTTCGGGCTATTCGCCAAGTGTTATCAGTGTAAACCGCCCGCCCATCCAACAACGCATTAACCGGGCCGGGTTTGGGTGTTATTTTTCCCTTTTTCTTTTGTAATATTATAATAAATAGAATATTAGGATTACGAGCAGCAAAATTAGGATTTGTTCTTTGTAAAAAATAATGTGATCATGGATTTTTAGCTAATCTCCCATCTTAAAAACTAAAAATTGTTAGTTATTGGATATTTCCTTGACATTAAATTTTTTTTTTTGGTTAAGAGAAGTTGTTATAAACATAAATAGAAAAGCAATAATAATTTATTAAATAAAAGAAAGTAAGAAAAGGAAGAAAAAAGATAAGTAATTGAAATGAGCTTCAAATTTGGCTTATCGCATTTTAGAACCCTTGTGTTTACTGTAATTATTAAATCTCATCGTATTATAAATATTAATATCAAAAACCTCCCTATAATTAGAAAAAAATGCATCATGGCCCCATGGGGGTTGTTCTCTAATATTTCCATATTCAATTTTACATTCATAATGATTTTAAAACTCGTTAAATTCTCTCATACTCTCTACATTTCTAAAATGCTAAAACATATAATACTTTCCAAGGTCTCAGAATCAAAATCATATATTAAATATTATAAATTAGTTTTTTATTAACTTAAATCACTTTATGGTGTATTATATATTTGAAATAATTATTAATAATAATAATAATAATAATAATAATAATAATAATAATAATAATAATAATAATAATAATAATAATAATAATAATAATAATAATAATAATAATAATAATAATAATAATAATAATAATAATAATAATAATAATAATAATAATAATAATAATAATAATAATAAAAAATACAAAATTAAAACAGAAAACAAAAAAATGTTTTGCGGCCCATTTAATCTGCCTACCCAAAAGTTCACAGATGGGAGGTGGGCCTAATATTTGAATTAGATAGATAAATTTGGGAACGAGTGGTAAGATGGCCCGGCCCGGCCCGTACGTACGTATTTTCCTTTTCCTATACTAATTACTAATTAGTATTAGGCCTCGTTTGCTTGCAAAGATTGGATTAACCTAGATTGGATTAAATTATTCCAATCTCTATTGACTAACTAATTATTTAGTTAGTAGAATGTTTGGTTTATTATATTAAAGTATCGGATTAAATTTGTTTATATCTGGTACAAAATGTAATTTATCTATAATACCCCTGAGTTAGCAATAATCCAATCTTGTGTTTGGTTCAAATGAATAAACAAGAATTATTAAAATTGGTAAAACAACCTCAAAAATTATCGGCTGCTTCTTTTTTCTTTAAAGAACTCAGGCTATTTTTCTTCTTCTCACAAAACAACATATCAACATGGATGTAACAAAAAAAAAAAAAAAAAAAACATCACCTAAAGTATTGCAACAACTCAATCATTCAAGTAGAAAAATATTTAGAAAAGTATTATCTAAAATACCGTGCCATATTACTGTCAAAACCAACCAAAATTATTATCCACACACAAACAAAAGTTATAATAAAAAAAACAGGTCTAAGCCTTGATCTTATGAGAGAAAGAAAAAAGAAATTACTAGACCTGACCATCAAGCAACATCATGACATATTTGAACTTGGCATCATCAGGCATGCTAAAGAATAGATCCATACTATATGTGGAGTTCACAAGTTTATTTGCCGCCAGTATTTGATTGTCCATTGAGAGGCCAGGAATGGCTGCAAGGGCGTCAAAAACTTTCTTCCTTGCCATAGAAGCATCGTGCTCCACTCCGAGTCGCTTGCTAAGGTCTCCAAGAGCCTCTTTTGAGTCAGAAATAAATGTGCTCATCATATTGACAATGGGTTCTACCACAGAAGTAAGTTCAGAAACCTTGCGTTTCTTATAGCCACTTGTTTTGCTCTTTGTATCACTACCACCACACATTGGAGGGCTAACGGGTAATGCATCACCACAGTATTCTTCCTCTTCAAGTGGTATGCTAATATCTTCCGGCAGTGGTAATTTTCCATGATTCCTGCTTCTACCGACATCGGTTCTATCATTCAATAAATCTTGGACCACTTCCGTAAATCCCTGTGCATTTACACCAGTTGCTCTCGATTTTCCAAATATCTCTTGCCACGAAGGATAATACGGATACGAGTTGTATCGCATCTTCTTAACCTCTGGATGCACCTATACGATAATTAATATCCACAAGGGATTATTGACAAGGTTGATGACAAATATAGAAAAAAAAATACATTGAGTAAATAAAAAGTATTAAGTTAATATTGAATAGAAAAGAGATTCACCTGTACATATTTGTCCCAAACATCGTCGTCACAAACAACCATCATTGTTTCTTCATTGAATCCAAAGCCGCTAGTATCCAGCATCCCATAAATATAACCATAAGTCTTTTTCCATACTTGCAATTTTGATTGGATATGAGGATCTCCACGAATGTTGGCCGTAGGAAAACGGTTGGCTAATCCACGCTCCAACATTGGCAAGTATCCACCTTTGAAAGCATTATCTGCTTTCATGCCTCTAGCTATCACCTCTTTCAACTCAGCAATCAACCCATCTTCTTCCTCACGAGTCCAGTGTCTGCGTGTTTGTGCATTGCGCCCCTTTGATACTCCATTTACTGGGTTACTCATTGATGCCTCCATTTCTCCCTTAAAACAAAAACTAGAAAAATATAAATTTAAAAATAAGGTTCAGTATAAAAAATTAAAACAAGAAAAAATACAAGAAAAACTAGCCGCAATTCTTTTACTTGATCGGGTATTTTTTCGATAATGCTATACTTCCTTCGTTTATTACGTATATTACTTGGAGTCCGACCATCTTTAAGTATGATTATGGATAATACAAGAAAAAATAAGAAGATGGTAGTGCGAAAGAGATATTAGTGTAGTACGATCATGATTTGCACTTTCATACGGATGTCCATTGTGTTAGCAAAAGCTGTACACGAATTAGCAGGAAGCAATTTGACTACAATATTAACAATAACAACAATATTAAATTGGAAAAGTAATATTAGCAGCTTGTTGCTTTCTTTCTTATGTATTCCACACATAAATTTGGTACAGAGACAGTGTAATAACAAATCTAAAATATTCAAATAGAGTTATTGTAGAAGAGAAGAATCTCCAAAGTTTTCTACAATTCTGAAGAATCTCCAAAGTTTTAATCTATCTCGTTCACATAACACAAGCAAATACACAAAATTTAGTTTCAATTAATTATGTATACTTGTGTCTATATCCAATTTAGTTTGTAACAGCTCTTTGAATCGAAAACGAAAAACAATAAAAAAAGTTCCTATCCAATTAAAAAGATATGTGGCAACAAACATTACTTAAAAAACTCACCAACAATTGATAGGAATGTTATACGTGTTTTGCCTCTTCAAGCTTTTCTTCCCCCTGTTCTTCTTTCTTCCGCCTGTTCTCCGAGTATTGTTCAGAATTTTTTTTAGGGTTTAATCGAGAGGAGATGTGTAATTTGTAGAATATTTTGAGGGTGATTTTGTCTTTTCCTTTCCTTGTCAGCATCTACTAAATTAATCAGAGGGGGGAAGCTGCGATTAATTTTTTGAGATAATAGGATCTAGTAGCGGGCTTTTATTTTAATAGCGGGCTGGAAGAATTTTGAATCTTACCAAGCAAACGTCCTATTAACTCCTATTATTTAGTCAATCTAACCTAATAGTTAAAAGCAAACGAGGCCTTACCATACTAATTAGTATTAATATATAAATTAAAGAAGAAAAGAGAAAAACAGAACCAACTAGCTTTTCTTCCATCTCTAGCTGAAAGATTCGGGTTTTCTGTTTTATCTTTTCTCCGTTTTCTGTCCGAAGATATTCTACAAAGCTAACTTATGGGTCGGGAGCGAGTCAAAACCCATACCAATTTTCAACTCAGGAAGGTGAGCTTTCGACTAATAAGCTTTTACACTTTTTTTTTTTCGTTTAATTTTCTCTTATATGTTATATGGTGTTTGCTTCTGCGTTTTTATATGTAAAAGACCAAAGATTTGTTTGGTTATTCTATAATAAAAGAGGTGGCCAATTCTGACGTACGGTTGTTATCTTGTTTGACTGACAGTGTGGTAAGAGAAGTTTAGTTGTGGTGGATGATAATGATCGAATAAGTCAGTTGCCTAACGATATTCTGGTTGATATACTATCTTTGCTGCATGAGCGGCACGCACTAGTGTTCTTTCGTCTCGCTGGACCAACTTGTGGAAACACACACCCAGGGGCGGATCCAGGACCTTTTTCGAGGGGGGGGCGAATTACTTTTAGCAAAATGCACAAGCATATAAAATAACAAAAGTATGTAATATAAGATAGGTAAAATATAGCATTCCAAAAAATATTTTAACAGACATGTTCAAAAAAATAATGCAATTATTACAATTGTGCTTTACGGTGCTTCAATGAGTAAAACTCGTCTATTATTGAGTCCGTACTAAAAGTATCAGCAATTTCTCTCTCAATATGTAGAAGCATGCAATCTCCGAGAAACTCATCGTTCATTTTGTTCCGAAGTCTAGTTTTCGTAAGCTTCATAACAGAAAAGGCTCGTTCGGTCGTAGCAGTAGAAACCGGAAGGAGTAAAATCAGACGAATCAACCTATCAACTAAGAAATATACGCTTGCTTTTTTCGTCGATGTTAATCCTTCACATAGTGCTGTAAGAGTGGATAAATGACAGAGGTCTTCATGCTTAGTCATGTCCAGATGATAATGGTTCAACTGAAACTTCAAAAGGATTCTTTCTTGTTCTGTTAAATCTGCAGGATAATATTTATCAACAAGAGTGCAAATATCATCTACTTTAAATGACTTGTATGAGTCACTCGGATCTAAAGCAGAACTAAGAGTCAGGAGTTCCAACGTCTGTTCATTAAATCTGCAATTCAACTCTTTTAGTTGCGTGTCGATCGTATTCAGAAAGATGTCAAAATGAAAATGATGTTCGATTGTGATATTAGTATCCCGTGGTTGATGAATTGACTTTCCACGACCTACTTTGTAAGCAGAATTCATATCAGGCATCTCAACTTCATTACTTTCACAAAATGAATTAACATCCCTTAGAAAAGTATCCCATCCACTGTCTCTCAACTTCTGAAGCAGATGCTTTGTTGTTGAGACTAAATGCATAGCATTCAATATATCTTGGGACCTTTGTTGTAAAGCTTGACAAAGAACATCGGTAACTCCCATTATCTCTTTCATCAAAAGTAGGATAAAAATAAACTGAAAGGATGTCATGGTAGTATAAGCAGAATCGGCATCACCACGTTGGGAATATTTTGCTCCATCAGTTACAATGTTTTGTAGTACGGTTCCAGTTGCACTAAACATTTTTATCAAACTACAAACTGAAGAAAAATGAGAACCCCAACGAGTATTTCCAGCTCGTTGCAAATTACCAATCTGATTAGCTCCACTACCAGTCCCAAGTTCATCAATCGATATCAAACGAGAAATTTCAGCTTGTTGTGCAGTAATTAACTCCCCGTTTCGCTTACAAGAAGCACCCACAATATTAACAATCAAGTCCAACTTTGAGAAAAACTGATGAACAAGAATTACCTCTCTTGAAGCCGCAACTAATGCCAACTGAAGCCGATGGGCAAAACAATGCACGTAGTATGGATATGGACAATCTTTTAAAAATAATGCTTGTAATCCATTCCATTCACCACGCATATTGCTTGCACCATCATAACGTTGCCCTCTAAGGTTTTCGACGTTTAAAGCATGATGAGAAAAAATATTAGAAAGCTCTTTTTTAAGAGTCGATGAACAAGTATTTTCCACGCTTACGACACTACAACAAAAAGTCCCTATTGGGACACGGAAAAGTGTCCTAATATGGTAGGTATCGGGACACTTGCAGTTTTTGGGGCACTTAATATATGTGTCGCATGTATGTGTGTCGCATTAAGTTAGGGACACTTAAAATGTCCCCATATCATACCTTATCGGGTCATTTATATATGTCTTAATACCTGCTTACAAGATACAAATAAGTGTCCCAAATGCCTACTTACGTAGTTAATAATCAATTCTTTGGGGACACTTATTTGTGCCTTCAAACTTATATGGGACATTTACATATGTCTCAAAAAATTATATTAAGGCACATATAAATGTCATTAAAAAATTAGTGATAAAATTAAATGTTTTATGAGATATTATATTTGGGCACTGAACAACAATAAAATAACATTGCAACCACCTTATAATTAAAGAATAAATCTACCAAAAATTACATATATATTGAAAGTAGAACATAATTCGTGTTCTCAAATCAATTCATAAAAATTCAGAGTCAATTCCATTTATTTTGATGAGATGGCAACAAAATCTCAACTAATATTCAGTGGCAAACCCACAACATATACAAGAGTTGTGTGGATAACTTGCCAAAACTTATATACGAGTCCTCTAGATAGCTACTCGCACACTGCTAAGTCGTGTTCTCCCTTTCAAGGCTTGCTCTTCCCTTCAGGTTTGCTCTTCCGCGTGCGTGTTTAGATTTTCCTCCATACTCTCTCTCTCAAAATCAGCCTGTTACAATACTACATATATCACAAATAGAGCGAAGTACAATACAATATAACCTGTTAAAAGACAAAAGATCTCCTAAAGGTAACCACTTAAAACCAGATGTACTTACTTTCATATTTTGCCGTCGTTCCAAGAGTCTTTTCCTTGTTGTAAATGGCCTTCAATTTTATCTTTCTTAACCACATTCGTACTATAATGCCAATACCAAACATAGATCTGCAGAAGTGAAAAGGCATCGCTCTTTGAAATAGTAGAAAAAATAAGTATGTAAAAGAAAGAAAAGCAGTCAACACTCCTTGTAAAGTGTATAGATGAGAAGATATTAATTGCTTCCAGTGCAGCTGAAAGTTAATACCAACAAACACGAAAATAATCCATTTGCCAAAAAGTTGGAACCCAAGTAGCTTCGGCAGCTCAACCTTTTAGTCACTTGCACTTTAGAAAACCTTTAAATATAAAAGTTTTGTTAGTGAAATCACAAAATAAGTCTGAAAGCTATGATAAACAACTACTTTCAGAAACATCCAAATCACAAACTTCAGAATTTTTCAATTAAATTTCTACTATAATTGAGTAATTTCAGCACTTTCAGACTACATAAAATAACACAATATACATATGTATATATACCGGATAAAATATAAACTGCAAAGAGGCAAAAAATTACTCCAAAAGAACTTTTGGAGAAAAAGTGAGCAATTACCAAAGTTCATCGTCTTCCCAATATGATAAATCAACACCTTCTGTTTCGTCCCCTCATTCGACTACTTCAAGTAAATCTTCTCTTTGTTGGAAAGCTGGAAAATTGATGTTATGATGTAAAAACTATATATAAAAAACAAATACTTGGGTGTCATGACCAGCAAACAAAATAACTTCGATTATTATAATGGACTTCTAAAAAATAACTATTCCATTTGATTTGGGTGTTTGCTTACTGGTGGTGGTGGATGGAGTTGTAGAATTAGCCTTGACAAACAAAATGAAACGAGAGATAAATATGCCCGTCGCCCTGTTTGAATGATGAAAAAAAACAATGCCTATAACAATCGTAATTCATCATTGATTAGCTTAAAATGTAATGTAAAATATCAGTCATCATTTGCAAATGAAGTTACCCTGCCACAAGTAGACAAATCTCTCTCAATCCGTCCCCTTTCTGAACAGTAATAGGACTTCGATTTTGAACTGTTATAAGAGAAACATAGATCATATTCAGCAGAGAGCCAAAACTTTTCAGTCATCAACTAAGACCCTTGACTACGCAAAATTGAAATATTATCATTACAAACAACAAGAAATTCAAGAGGAAAAACAATTTCAAGCAGCAAATACACTAAAATAAAGTTCCGTAATCATTAAGAACGATTAGAAGTATAAAAATCGATATGCCTATGTTAATTATTTCACACACCCTTCGTTTCTGATTTAGAATTAGGGTTTCAAATAACTGAATAAAAAAAAATTAAAAAAATTGAAATGGAAGGGGGAGGGCGGGGAGGGAGAGAGAGAGAGATGAGATAAATTTTACCTTCAGTAGATTAGGTCATGGAACGGCGTTGAAGAGAAGTTTGTCGAGAATGACCGATAAAAAGTGAAGTTAGAGAAGACTGAAATGGGACAAGGGTAAGAACTCAAGTTGTGAAAATGTACGGTTTTAAAATGTATTCTATTTTTCTTTTCTAAGAATTTTTTATTTTATTTTTTAAGTGTCCCTATAAAAATGATTTTCGGGATACATTATAAGGAATGTCCTAACATTTATTTTATGAGACATTTAATAAATAGTATCCCAAAAAAAGTGTCCTAATATATACTTTTTGTTGTAGTGCGATATCAAAGAAACGTTCTTGGAGAAAACCCATCTTGTCTACAAATCTTAAAACAAGAGCCATTTGTTCTCTTTTGGACTCGTCTCGTGCTTCATCAACAAGAATACAAAATTTGGAATCACCAATATCTTCTCGAATCTTCCTTCTCACTTTAGAAGCAATAACATGCAATATCTCCTTTTGGATTATTGGAGATATATGTATTTTGCATTGTGAGGAGCTTTTTCTAAAACAGTTGCAGCTACTTTATCATTATAACTTGCCAATAATTTCATCATCTCACGAAAATTACCCGGATTCTTTGATGTTGGCCCTTCGTCATGACCTCGAAAAGAACAAGATTGATATGCAAGCCAACGAACACAATCAATTGATGTTCTAAGCCTCAATCGATTATTCAATATCTGCTCCGATGACTGTTTTTGCATGACCTTGTCAATATGCCTAGATTGATTCATTAAATCCTCACATGATTTCATAGAGATAAAATGGGAGGATGTATGATTTCCGACATGACGTAAAAAGGAACACGTATCTCCATCATTTACCTTCTTCCAATTGCTAAATCCTTCCACCGTGAATGCATTTGCACCAAAACGTGTTACTTGCTTACTAGCAAAAAGATAGCACGGCAAACAATAAGCAGCATCTTTGGTAGGTGAATACTCCAACCAAGAAGAGAATTTAGAAAACCATGAATATTGGAATCGTCGACGAGTATTCTTCTCATTGCTTGAATAAGGGTACTTCGATAAGAAAAACTGATACGGCCCCAATTTGATATAAGCGCGCCGAATTTCATCTTGTTGATTAACAGGATATGTCCAAATCTGAGGTCGCTTCCCCGGATCACGTTCCAAAGAATTGCTTGTAAACTCTTGATCATGTATAACTCCAATATCGATAATAGAAGGCCCAACAAGTTCTTGTTCATCAACGAGAGAAGAACTACCAACATTAGATGATGACGATTCTTTAAGATCACGTTTAAAATATGAATCGATCGTATTATGTTTTGTTCGCTTGGGTGGAGGCTTTGACATCGGAACAATAGTCAATAGAACCTACAATTCAAAGAATCAAAATATTTTACCATTTAGAATATAAAAATCAAAATAACCCCTAAAGCCCGAACATAAGATTTCAAACATGTGATAGTCATGAAATTGATAAATTCAAATATCAAACAACCCTAAAATAAATTCCAATAAACCCATCAAATGTAAATGTCAAAGAACCCTTAAACATGTATCATAAAACATAATAAGTAATCACATACTTTTTATAAAACAAAATATATATTTAAAACCCTAACATTAACATACATCTCAAAAAGAGTAAAAGAAAAATACATAAGAGAGAAGATGAAAATTAATATTACTTGATAAAAAGAGGATGAATTTGAACTTTGAATGTTTTTTGTTTCCCTTGAGAAAGAGAGAGAATGGAGACTTTGAGAGTGAGAAGAGGATATTTAGAACTCTCTGTTTGTTGACGAGAGAGAATTCTATATTTGTACTCTTGTAAAGAAGAAAATAATTTTTGTCTAATATATTGACTTTTATAATTTTTTATTATATTTAATTCTCTGAAAAAGAGAAAGAGGAAAAAACAAATCTTTTTTTCTATAACACCGTATTACATTTGGCGGTGAGCAAATTTTCAAAAGAAATACAAAAAGTCTGGTGGGGCCAAGACTCTACTTCTTAAAAAAAGAAAAAAGCATTAAAAAATTAGTAGGATTTTTTTTTTGAGGGGCGGCTGCCCCCCCCGCCCCATCTTTCATCCGCCACTGCACACACCCTCTCTCGATTTCGACACTGATCAAAGTTTATTGGACAGGTTTTATTACGAGGACGAGTTACTCGAAAGTGAGAAACGCAAGTATGTGAAATGGGTCAACTCCGTTATTCAATCGCACGAATCTCGAACCTTAAAAGAATTCAGAATCCGTTTTCATTTAGATAGATCATCCAGAAAGACAATCGATCGTTGGCTTCAATTTTCATTTTCCAGACAAGTTGAGAGGTTGGAGTTGGACATTAAAAATTATAGTTGTCCGACCAAATATAATTGTTTCACCGAAAAGTTACTTACCCTAAAAAGCGGTTGCATCCACGATGATCCTCGTCGTATGCTCTTTAAGTCGTCCCTCAAAGCATTGGTTTTTAAAAGCGTTATATTGAATGATGGAGCTATTGACTTGATCTTGCATAACTGTCCGCTACTCGAACAATTGATTGTCCATGGATCGAGAGAAATATCAAAGCTTGAAGTTTGTGGCTCGCACCTCAAGTTAAAACACTTGGAGATAGCCGGTTGCCCGCTTTTGAAATCACTTAAAGTTTCTGCGCCAAGGCTTACTACACTTATTGTTTTGTTGAATTTCAAGGGACTTTTACTTGAGAATGTTCCGATGCTAGTTAATGTATCCGTCATTTGTCGCAGTGACTGTGTTTCAATAAAACGGATATTTGATGTCGTACTGTCTTGCTGCATTTCTCAATTGCAGACTCTTTGCTTGGGGCTGTACAACACCCTTCCTGGTGATGATAACAGCGGAGAAATAAACGAGCTTCCTAAAATGCCTAAACTGAAGAAGTTGGTCATCGAATATGATGGAAGTGGTCATGAATGTCTTTCTAGACTGGCTACTTTTATAAGCCTATCGCCTTACTTGGATGAATTTGTATTACAGGTATGCCTGCCCCTTTTACTATTTTAGCCCTTTGTACTATTTTACATGTTTCATATTTTCATTCTTCGCTATGTGCAGTTTAGATGGTTTAAACTTCCGAGGGAAGATAGACAAGTGAAAGATGCTATAATAAGGTCTCCACACCATCACCTTAAAATCTTCAAGTTTTGTGGCTATTATGGAGCCACCAATGATGCTGAATTAATTAAATACATTTTGGAGAATTGTGGCGCGCTCGAGAAAATAACAGTCGATCCCTACTTTGTATGGTCTGGCGACAAATTAGTGGAAGAAACAACTAGGAAGAACGCTAAACAAAAGCTCGCACCACAAGTACCTCAACATGTTGAATTGGTTATTCTATGAGTTCAAACTCAACATGTTGAATTGGTTATTCTTTAACTTATTAAACCATGTATGTATTGTTTTATTTTCCGGGTCGGGTTAGGTGTTATTTTCCAATTTTATTTTTTTTGTAATATACTCCCTCCGTCTTATTTTATTAATTTTTAGAGTTTTTTTATTTCAAAATAGTTGTCATTTTGGATTTTTAATGAATTTTTTTTTTTTTTCAATTTGTCCTTACTATATACTCTTAATAAATTAGGTGAAGTAATTCATGAAAGTTATTTTTTAGTTATTTTATTATGATATTTCAGAATTCACGCATATTTATTAGTTTTCTCAATACGCATCAGCTCAAAACGACAAATAAAATGGAATTTTTTTTAGCGACATAATGCAATAAACTCTTGTGTTCACATATATTGTAATTATGCGTGCCGAGTTCAATATAAAACTGGTAATTAGGCCATCAATTGCGATAGGGTGGTAGCAAAATTGAAATCACTAAATTTCTATGGTATTATACGGTTATTTTTATGCTACACCTCGGTGAAAATTATACTAGATGATTTTTTATCGTTGATCTACACACCAATGTATGCTTTGTGTATTTGAATGATATTATAACGAGGACAACCATATATCCATATTCAATTTTACATTCATAATAATTTTAAAACTTTTTAAAGTCTCTTATACTCTCTACATTTCTAGAATGCTAAAACATATATACTTCCATAAAAAGAGGGATACAGTTGAATTATATATTTAATATTATAAACGGTTAATTACAAAAATACCTCTCTATTATGGACTTTGCATATATCCATTTGTACTACACATAAATACAAAAACTTGTGGATGCTATATTTTTTCCAAAATATAATGAAAATATCCCTGGTAAGCCTGTAAATATAAGAGTTTGTTTGAGCCATTTTCACTATATTTTTAACATTTTCGATAAATTTTACTTAGGAAATTTTTATATATTTTTATTTTTCTTTTTCAAAATATTTAATTACTTAGATTTGTTTTTTTTTTTTGAATAAAACCTTTTATTTTTGTCATATTGAATTTCTTCATTTTTTCTTAAATGTTCGGTAGTTCAAATTCTTAACAATAATAGGATTGTAAAGATGTTTGTAATCTTATGATGTTTGAACTACTGGAAAACATTTAAGAAAAAAATAAAGAAACTCAAAATGACAAAAATAAAAGGTTTTATTTAGAAAATTAAAAAAATCTAACCAATTAGATGTTTTGGAGAAAACATATTAATACCAAAATTTTCTACGTAAAATTGACTGAAAATGGTAAATTATATAGTGGAAAATGGCTCAA
>NW_012192977.1:1780798-1831139 GCF_000504015.1 Erythranthe guttata
TGGTTTTCCTATTGAGTATAAATTGGTTTGAGTTGTTTGAATTGTATCATCTGAATGCTGGTTCTTCAAGTGATGCTGCCATTTTTAGATATCAATGTCATGCATTTTTTTTTTATTTTTTTATTTTTTTATTTTTTTTAAAATCTGTTTTAATGCTAATTACTTACATCATTTGGGCTAGTGTGGTAAACAAGTTAGGAGAGCAAAGCGGGTCAATAACTTGCCAATTTGATGATCCTGAGGTCCCTGCGAAATGATCACACGTGAACTAAGCGGGGTTGATCCGGTGGAAACCACTCCGATGCTCAAGTCAAATGTATAGATCGTGGAGATGATAGAGAGAGAATTCGTGTTCTAGAATACTTGTGAATAATATAATGTACCTTAACAAATGAGTAAGAACATTTATTTATATGTCATTGATTAGGTTGGGTTTACTTTATTGGACCGAAGCCTTAAGCCTTATTTTGAAGGTGTTTGGGCTTTCGTGTAGTGGGCCTCATTTAATTAGATAAATTAAGGGCCCATTAGGTCGGCCCAATTAGGTATATCAATATATATATATATATATATATATATGTGTGTGTGTGTGTGTGTGTGTGTGTGTGTGACGAGCCTAGAAAAACTCAATTGGAATGCCGTGGACACGCGCCATTTCGGCGATCGCCGCAGAAGCCTCCGACGGGACCAAAGCAGAGTAGAGAAGAACACATCCCTGAAAGGCGTAGGAATCCTTGAGTAGGGACCAAAGCAGAGTAGAGAAGAACACGTCCCTGAAAGACGTAGGAATCCTTGAGTAGGACAATAGCTTTCATGTCGGGAACACTATAGATAAGGATGTCCTTCTCCTGAAGGGCCATGGCATAGCCCCAGGCGTCGCTCTACTTTGATACTGTCTCCTTATCATCGCCGGGAGGAGACACTCCGTTGGCTCCAATCGCCGCCTTGAAGTCCTGCAGGAAGCCTCTGATATCTTCAACCGTTTTTGTTTTCTCCAGCTTATGAGGATGGTAAGACAACTATGTACATTCATGAGAGGAAAGCTAGTATTAGGGAGTTTTACGGTGAGCAGATTTTAGACTTCGAATTCACGTCTTACTTTCTTGATCTGATAAATAATAAGGGGTGATATTATATATATTGGATATATGTAGATATAGGAGTGATATTCCCATCTTTGGTGCAACTTAATGGTGGAATGAGTGATTGCCGAAGAGAGGATGCAAACTGTAACTTAATGTCATATTATATCAGAAACAACACGTACTGCCCCCTACATTTACGGCAACTCAAATAACTGAATAATCATTTCTCAGATTCAATCATAAATCATAATGAAAGCATGGATGCACCTATGTTTAATTTCTCACAAGGACAATTTTTTTCATGGCTATGTAAAAATTAAGTTGATGATTGATTTAATTATCCTGCTTTGACTTTTTCAATTTAGTAAATAATCTACTATTTTGATTAATTTATGTGATCGAGAATTGGACAATTTAGGAAATTACATTTTTCTCTCACTCTCTCTCTCTCTCTCTCCTCTCCCTTCTTTCTTCTTTGTTCCATCTGTTTTTTCCTCTTCACGCAGGTCTCCCATGTCCAAACTGATATGCCCTCATCTTCTTCCCTTCCTTCTTCTCCCTCTATTTGTTCTTTCTTCTCTCATTTTCTACACATACTGAGATTTTTATCCACCCTTTTTTTTTCTTTCATATTTTTCTTTATTTTCATGTTCACCTCCTCCTTTATTTTTTTCAGTCACATATGCCCCAAATCCGATTAGATCCGTTCACCCACAGCCGTTTCCGGTGAGGTCCAGTCACCCACGACCATCATAGATGCAGATCCGGCCATGAAATTTTTATGCAGCTAAAACCCGGTTCTTGGACCGGTTTCCGGGTTTTCCGGTTCTTACCGGTCAAACCCGGGTTTTGGTACGTAGTTGACCCGGTTTTTTGGCAATTGTGGGTTTTCACTATTAACCGGACCGGACCTGGCGGCGGTTCGCGGTTAAACCGGTCGGACCGGCCGGTCCGGTCCGGTTTTCAAAACATTGCTATGAACTATTCAGTATAAATAAACTTAAAAAAAAAAAAAAAAAAAAAAAAAAAAAAGAATGTTATCAAAGAAGGTACATTTTGATTTTAATACATGATCTGAAATTTGAATTTTATCTCAATATTGATCGGTAACCCCATGATTTCATTCTTTATCATCTACTAAATACTCCTAATAACTATACTATAGACCACTTGATAATTTTTGGGCCGAGTCATTATTTTGGTGTAATTACTCAGAATCAGCACAAACTTATCATAAATTATAGGGTAAAATGCATTTAACCCCCTGTAGTTTCACCGTTTGGCACTTTACCCCCCTCTAATATCGCACTTAATCCCCCTGGGGTTGTCAAATTGTAGCGGCCGTCTAATAAACTAACGGAAAACACTAAATGTCTGAAATGCCCTTTTTTTATATACTATTTGTTGGTCCAAACCATGACTAAAAACTCTTATATTTTCTTTTTAATAAATAAATATAATTCAAAAAGATTTAATTATAAATAACACAATTTTATAGGAGTAACAATTTTCATAACTTCTTATTTGCCTAGTATCTTCTTTCCCTCACCATCAAATCGGTTCAAATTATTACAGCATCTTCAAGAAAAAAGAAGAATAGGAAAAAAAATAAAAAAAAACCCTCCAAAATATTCATAAACACTTCCCAAAAAATTCAGAAAACCCGATCAAAAATAAAGTAGCCCAGATTTTCACCTCAAAACCCATTGCTCGCAATTTTTTTCTTCTCCAACTACATCTTTGCAACTTTCGGTTTTTCTCCGTGGTGGTTCATCCCCCTTCTTGTCGTTTATGCGAATTTTTGATGTCTTTGTGAAGTGGTTGAATATTATTTTGATAGTGAAAATTGAAACCGAGAGTTCCAAAATAGAGGTATTGGTGGTGGTCGGCGGCGTTTTGATGGTGGGCTAGTGGTGGTGGTCGGCGGCGGTTTGATGGTGGGCTATTGGTGGTGGTCGGCAGTGGCGGATCTAGCTATGGTCTAGGGCGTGCAACTGCACACCCTTGAGTTTGAACAAATAATACCGTTATACATAAGTTGACAAGAAAAGCAGTTGGTTGAGTTGGTAAAGATGTTCTCTCTTTTGTTAATTGGTCCCGGGTTCGAACCCCCAGCCTTTAAAATGTTGATTTTTTTTTCAAATCTTTACATTTTTCACCCTTTTTCTTTTTAAATATTTACACAATTCACCTAAAATTTTTAAATTGTAAATTTTTGGTCCACTATTTTTATAAAGTGATATTTAAATTTTTTATTCTACAATTTAGCACCCCCTTGGCAAAAATCCTGGATCCGCCACTGGTGGTCGGCGACGGGTGGATGTTTCAATATCCAAAACCCTCATCTTCTGTATTCACATTTTCCTCGGCCCTGTTTTTTTTTTCGATTTTTGTCTTTTTTTATTGTTTTTTTTTTTTTGCTATTAGATTTTGGTGGATAAATCCTTCAGCCCTCAACAAGTCATTTTAATTTTCTTCTGTAATTTTTAATTTATGTTTTATAATTTATGTATATTTTTATTTAAAATAAAAGACTTAATGAACATATGTTTATTGAAGAAAAATATAAAATAATTATAAAGTCAGATATGTAATTTTGAGAAATAATTCATTTAGAATGAAAAAATATGTCATATAAATTTAAAACATAATTTTAATAAGAGGAAAATAAAAGATTGGTGTTTTTATTAAAGGCAAGACAAAAGGATAACATGGGTATTTTAAAAAAATAACCTTGGAAAATCTTCAACCACTTCAATTTTGGGCGAGTGATATGCACTCACGATTAACTTTAACGGATTTTTAGACGGACGCTACAATTTGACAACCCCAGGGGGTTAAGTGCCCAAATCGATATCAGAAGGGGGTAAAGTGTCAAACTGTAAAACCACAGGGGGGTTAAATGCAATTTACCCTAAATTATATAGTAACATGTTAACAAATAACTATTGAGTCCTTTTAAAAAGAAATCATTTTCATAGAAGCCAAATCAATCATCCTATGGAATAAAGTCAGTTTATCGGCAGTTGTTTGGGTAGATTAATTGTTCACCATTTCCTATAATTTCGTCTTGTCTGATACATTCATCAAATTCACCCCGGACCTGAGTATTTCATAATGAAAGGCGAAACAAAATGATTTAACTTCAGATCTGCTTTCTGCTAGATCAACGTAACTTTGCATGATACCGGTCACAGGAATTTGGTATCTGGTAAATATATACAGAGAAGCAATTACAATACACGCTGGCCTCAGGGAAAATATTTACTTGTTAAGAGGCAACTCAATTACACCAAATTCCTGCTACTCAATTCTGGCTTCTTCGCTTTACTTGGGGATCCGGATAGCCTAAACATAAAAAGAAAAACAAATTACATTTATAGACGTTTTCCAGTCAAAGCTAAAATTATAGTGCGTGTATGGTAAATCAAAATCAATTAAGACTGCTAGGAGTTGAAAATATTTTGTCCAAGTTCCAATAGCTGCAATAAAAAGTCATTCTCCAACATCACAGAGCCATAAGCAGCACATGGCATGGCTCTTTGGTTCTTTTTGCGACACCAAGTGACAATCCCTTCTGACCAATTCAGCGAAATCAAGATTAAAAAATGTACAACAGAGTTAAAACATGACATAAAACTTTCCCCTATCTTAGGGTGGCCAATGTATGTTCGACTAATTCACCTAGTTTCAATGAAATTATAATCGTTGTAAATATTTGCCAACATAATAGCTTTTAAATTAAGCATCAGACAATCAAGTTTCGGCACAGAAAAAGGATGACAGCTACACACTAAAAGGTGGACTTGGAACAATGAAAGAACAAGCCGTTCATCACATTTTGAATTTACATGGAAAGATGAAAGAAAATAACGACATTTTTTACCTTGGACAAACGTAGATGCTTTCGTGTTCTGATGATTCACTTGAATGGAACAAGGGCTGCTTCAATCCTTAGCTCAGCAACCTGTCAAATAATTTCAACAAAATCACATTAAAGTCAGCTTACAAAAAATAAGACAAGGCATGTCTCTGAATAGAGTTAAGCGTTTGTTGACAGATTTAACAAACATCCAACGAATGAACTGCACTATAGGATGATTAACAACAAACTTCCTTTGGCAACACAAAAGTTTGTAGATTAAAAAGAGAAAAAAGAAGAATAAAAAAAAAGGAGATACAGTTTGACTATAGGATAACTCTTGGATAGCAGTTACAAAGTAGAGACTGATCCATCAGTTTTTTTGTTTTACCTCCAAAACAGAAGTTCTGGAACGAGGAAGAGACAGCAGCTGAGAAATGAAGCAACTCGATCCACCTCATCCTGTTTCCGGTTCCCATATCTTGGGCAAGCAGATTAAAAGAGATGAGTGGTTTATCTCAAGAAAATCACCACTCACCATGAAACATCCACACGGCACTTGTCCAAGAATCCCAGATATTTAAGCTACTGAATTAGATCAACCATTGGAAGTATTGTAAGAAATTCCCACTTCAGAAGTTTTTTGTTTTGAAACCCCATTACTAGCAAGGACTTCTTCTGATCCAGGCTTGACATCCCAAATAAACCCATTTTCTTTCTCCAGAAGAAGCCGATCAAGATCATTTTCCACAGCTGTTGATTGAGGTGCAACGTAAGATATGTAATGATCTGCAATAAGCAACTTAGTTAGCAGCTGTACGCTATAATCAAGTAAACATACTGATGGGCACTAAGAAAACTTAATATCAGGGTTCTCACATAAACATACAGCTTAGAATTAAATGCCACTTTGCACGTGCATTTCTTATTACATGATTTTAAGGAGAGAGATGGGTCTTACCAGCCAAGCTACGAAGGGCATTCGCTGCTGCCTGTTGCTGGGCATCTTTCCTTGTCTTGCCCATCCCAACACCAACTTTTTCGCCAGTGAAATAAACCTACAAAATGATTTAGCTCATTGAGCCTCCAAAAATCAAAGCAACTCAAGTGAACAGCACAAAAATATATGAATATCAGACAGATGAAGTTCATCAAGATAATTTGAGAATTATCAACTAAGCTGAGATCTCCAAACGACAATATTTGGAAGTTTTACAAGCTAATGAATCTATTTGCAATAAATGAAGATAGTTATATTCTGTCTCTAATTTAGAAGCTCAATGTTTGGTTTCATTTCCCAAACCTCATTTTCTCCAAAATAAAACCAAATGTTCCAACAGTCATTTCCCTCCAATACAATATTACGTTCCCCTACCCCCAAAATATTTCAAAACATCCTAATTAATACACTCTAAAATATTGTAAAACAAAATCAAACATATATGTTCCCCAAAACAGAGGAAAACACCAGATATGCCCTATCAAAACAGTTTTTTGAAGATATCTTAAATAGAGAAGTTCAAATGACACTTGCAATTAAAAGTGCAACGTAATATGAGGTTGATAACACTGACCTCTACTGAAAACTGCAAATTGTCACTGGTACTTACAACGGGCCTAAATTCAACCTGAACAGTAATGCATATAAGATAACACCCAAAGAGAGAAAAAGGTAAAGGATGATCAAGAGTATTACTGGCTAATAATAGGATTTACCTTTGACTTGCATCTTCTTCCAATCTCTTGGAGCACGCCAATAGCCAAAGATGGCAGCAGATTTATTTTATCACCTTCGGTCTTTAGTTCTTTATTATTGGAGGACAGCTGATTGTTAGACACACCAAACTCTGTAAAGAAAGAAGAAATAACAAATTAAGCAAGGAAGAAAACAATGGATATTATAAGGTAAAATCATGGTGAGATCTGCTCCGTCTCAACTGTTACTGGTGATATGTTCACATGGCAAACTCTGCACATATTCCTATCCTTCACAGAGTGTTACAGTTCTAAATTCATAGATATGTTAAGGAAGGCTGGTACGGAAAATAACCGATTATATACCATCTTCATTACAAGAGACACAAATTCAAACAAGCAAGCCAACCATTAATTGTGGGGACATGTAAGCATGAAAGATTAAAATACCTGGAAACCGATTTTGTGCAAGAGGGTTCTGTTTAGGGCTGTCATAGCCTGCATTAGCCTGCATTACAAGTTTACAAATGAAAAAGTTGTTCAAATAGGGGAAATCTAATGTTAGGATAAACTAGAAATGGCATGTTTTTAACCTCTTCAGTCTTTACTTGAGACAACTCTGCAGGAACTGAAGATGATGTACCATGACCAAGTGAATTTTGATGAAGTCGTTGTCTGTCCGATGGATCAAATTCTGAAATTATTCCTGGGGCTCGGCTTCTGAAATTACCTCGATTAGTATCTTCTTCCAGCCAGCCTCCTTGTGGCTGCAAGACAGGTGCCTGCCAAGGCAATCTAGACAATAGAGGTGGTTCATTTGAACGTGGATACCTGCTATCTCTTCGAAATGGATCACCAAGTAAACTGGGCTCTGCAATTTAATTCGGCAAAATAAAAGAGAACATATAAATTCATGCATGGTATTTAAGAACCAAACCACATCAACTATCCTACGAAATACAATCAGCAAAAGTAAATGGAAATGCCACAACATATCTCACATAGTGCTCAGCACCATGTGTCAAGTTCTAAGAGTGAAGAGATCTACAGAACAAAACCATACTTTCAGAAGGTAACACTACTCTTGTGGATGCTGGAGCAGTGGCACTTGCAACAGACACTACGGGAATCTTGCAGCTTTCAGATTTCAACTCAAGGTTGTTAGCCATGGGATAAGAAACAGCGTTAACAGCATTCTTCTCTTCCTGGACAGTAACAAGAGGACAATAGTGCCAAAGATCATCAACAAGCACAAATGAATGGATAAAGACAAAATAGGAACAGACAAATGGTATTCCCTGTTTCAGGTAGACAGGAACTACATATAATAAGGAAAGTAATGAGCTGGTGTAAAAAACTACCAGAGACTGCAATCTTTGTGCAACTTCAGTTCCATTCATTCCCTCAGCAATTGGAGCATTTGTATTTCCATTTGGTATAAAACTAGCATCCTGAAAATATAACACGCTGTCATTAAAATGAAATTCAACAGTAGGATTGGGACACCCAAATTATATGTGCATACCTCTGAAATCAAGTAGTTGCTGACATCTGGTGGACAAGGTAAGTTCACAACCTCGTCTTCGAAGAAAATATCGGATATTCTTCTCAGTAAATTTTCATCGTACTCTCTGATAGTTTTAAGAAATAAATAAATAGTTGCCACAAAACGTCAGTCCAGAAGAATACTAAAAGGACTAAAATTAGCATATCTATTAACCAATAACTTTAACAGAATATAAATGCAACTCACTTGAAGAAACCACCTCTGACATTGCAAGCCACGTTTCTCGCCACACACAGGACAGGAACAGGATTGGCAATCTAGATTAGTAAATACTTAATCATTAAAATGGTTCTAATCAAACGCTAAGAGATTAAAACAATCTCATGAACATAAATGCGGTACCTCGGCCTGTGGAGCATAATATGGAGTGAATGCAGGAACTACATGAACACGAGGCTGATCTTTGTCTTCCCAAACCTTTAAACGATCATCTATAACCATTGCCATCTTTGGATGGCAACTGCCATTCTGGAAGACATTGAGCAAGGATTTCCTAGCCCCTAAGAAAAATTTACCATAATAGTTTAATCAAATAGAAAATGGGATGGAAAACTAAGGATGAAATTGATTCATCAAGACAAAATGAAGAACTTCTACACAGAAACATCTGAAAGGTAGAAGATAAGTAATGACTTTTAGAATTTATGTATATTACAGTACAAGTAGCAATGCAATACACTTTCCAAATCCAACATGCTCTAGTAATTAATTAAATTAATTTAGAGAACCTTAAACTAATTGTACTGCATAAAGGTTAAGAATTTCTGCCTACAGGAAAATCAAGTTCACCTGGTTTGACACAGACAACACGGTCCAGTAATTGCTTTGAGCTAATTAAGCGCGCTTCTGGGTCAAGCAGCCTCCACATTTCCAGTGCATAATCTCTTTCAGCCATGGTACAGACATAAACTTCAAATCTTTTTCGGCCTTTTGCAGTTAAATAGTTTCTCAAGTCTTCCCAAGCAGGTCGTAATCTTACTAACACACTGGTGTCACGAATCTATACAAGAGAACATCCACGAATAAGAAAGCAGACTAATCAAACTGAGTACAGGTATTAGACGAATTCTATAACAATCACTTGTACTTGAAAAATCTGGGTGATTCTCAAGGCATGTGTGTGTGTGTGTGTGTGTGTGTGTGTGTGTGTGTGTGTGTGTGTGAGAGAGAGAGAGAGAGAGAGAGTTCAAAATTTAGAGAAACTCTACTTGAATACAATATATAAGTGTAATTAAAAAAATCGAGTAAATAGTGTGTAACAATTGAAAATTTGACAATCACAACTCGAAAGTACAGTATGAACTAAAAAATGGAGAACACCAAGATATAGCAACAAAAATGGAATATACAAGCAACACTATCTTCTAACCTCGGGATTAATTCGCGTAAGAACGATGTTTTTCTCAGGTAACCTTACAACAGGCCGAAGAACACGATGCTTTCCATCAGATAGGAGAGGCACTTCCTCCAACTGGATCTTATAAACTTTCCCGCCATCCACAACACAATCAGTCTCTGCATATTGCTTCAATAATGCCCGATCCTCAATATATCTCTTCATCTCTGCTTTCATCCCAGACTCCCGAATCGCGTCAGACTCACGTGTAATCCAACCCGTCAAAGCTTCGATTCTATCTTCAAATGACTTCAATGTATTGGCAACAATGAGAGTTTCATCAAGATCAAACACAATGGCTAAACACCTCGTATTCAACATCCATAAACACGCATTGTACAGACCAGATGGCACTGAATAGCACCAAAAACATGGAAATTTCTTCTGCTTGCTTGGCATCGCCACTAAATGAATTTCCTCATTACCAAGCAATACAACCGCCGTCTACATTAAAAAAAAGAAATTGCAAAAGTATCAGCCAGACAACCATACAACCATCTGGCATAATACACATCTAGCTAACAATTCGATGTTTACATCTGGGGGAGTGGCTATATACGTGCGCTAAGAGAATGTAATCAATTCCCACCGTTACAATTACAGTGATACATATATTTTTAAAACCACAAAGCAGTCATGAGTAAAAGTACAAGAACAAATAAACGAACACTCTCGATATCATTTCCACATGAATACAAACACCCAAAAGAAAACCAAGCGAGCAGAAATACAGTGAAATTAAAAAAAATGCTCTCATCTACTGATAAAAGTAAAAATGGAGAACAAAATGCACAACCTTAAGCTCGTAGAAGCACGAGGCGTGGAGAGTAATCAATGGAGACTGCTCGGCGTTAGAATTAGAATTGCTATTAGAACAGGGCTCCAGCTTGCAACGAACAGAGGCATACGAAATCGTCTGCAGAACGGATAGAGGATGGCATCTCTCGCTGTTCGGCGAGATGTAGTGAATCCGTATCTCATTATTCGGAAATTGAAAATTCCCATCCTTCACTGAAACTGCTTCCAGTTCCCCTAAATACAAATCCCCGTGATAAACCGCGGATTTAAACCCTAATCGACTCATTCTATTCTCAAATTGGAAAAGAGGAAAAACAGGTGATGAAATTATGCCGATTCTGAAAACAAACACAGAATTGATTGTGAGAAGAAATCACTCCCCACTCTGCATGATCTCTGGCCTTTTGCAGCCTTCTCTCACTACTCTAAAAAAATTCTCTCTCTAGAGGCACTTTCTCTCTCTTACTCCCTCCCCAAGCAGCGGTTTCAAACGATGGGGGGTCGTGCCTTTATATAGAAGCGTGAGAAGGGGCAAATTACGTAAATTGACCTGAGTTTTGTGAAAATTACGCATGTGCCACCGCTTGTCCGTACGGAGTGTTTTTGGGGGGTAAAGATGGCAACTGGAAAAGTGGGGAGGTCATGCTTTTTGAGCCATGGGATGGGATTATGGCATTGTACACGTGGCGGACGATGAGGTGGTGCATTTTTTGTGCTGTGTGATTATAATCGCCGTTGATTTTCATGGCATTTTTTTTGGCAGAGTGTGACGTTTGCTTTGGCATGGATTTCAAATTTTCAAATCTTTTATTATTAAAAGCAGATATCAAAATTTCCAAATCTTTTATAGACACTTTGAAATGTTACGATATTGACTTATTTAAATTATTTTCTATTTTGCTTATAGCAATTGTCTCCATTGTAATTGTATACTTTTTTTTAATTAAAATAAAAAAAAAACTCTAGCACTTAATTAAAAACAATGAGTACGATATGATATTATTCGTATTGAATACGATCGATAATAAATAATGAATAACTAAATAATACTCTCGATAATAAATAATACCCCAAAAAGTATACTTTGTTCGTACCTTTTTATTTGTTGTGTGAGGTTTAACCACACAAACCAAAAAAAAAATTAATTAGTTTTTATTTTTGAAGAAGAAAAAAAACTAGATTACCCCTCTAACAAGATTATTTCAACATTAATTAATATCCTACTCACCTTTCTAAATTCTAATAATATCATGTCTATTTTAGTATTTTTCTTTATGTGCAGTTAATGACCAATGATAAAATTAGCAAAAAGATAATTAACTTTTATGTATTGAATTTCAAAACGGGTAAATGATATAGATATTTTTTTTATTTTTTAGTTTGCCAAATAGAAAAATAAATTGGACGGAGATAGTATTATAATTGAAGGGAAATTATATTTAATGCATAACTTGTATATAAATTTACTAGAAACACAATTGGAAAAAATATATATTTAATGTGCAAATTGTGTGCTTTGGTACACATAATTAGGCCGCCCAATGACCCTCTAGGCTATAATAATAATTTTTTTAGTTAAAATCTCATTAATAGTCATCGTCTTATTATTTAGTTTCAATTTAGTCCCTCATATCTCCGAAGTCTTATTTTTATTTTTCAATCCTACGATTTATTTCACTACAGTCCTTCATATAATTTAGTTAACTTTAGCGAATTTTTTCATTTAACAGATTAAATATTCTATTCTAACTTATTTTTAATAAACTATAAGCAAAATAAGAACAATAGAAGAACATATAATCAAATTAATTCTTTAAATATTAACATAAACTCATAAAATATATAAATAAATTCAAATAAAGAATATATGTAAATGGTTTATCATAATCATTTGATATATTCCTAAATTCAAGTCATATCAACGAAATAAATCTAAATGATTGTTTGTATATTAATATAAATTAATATATTGTATAATTTTTTAAGTTATATTTTTTATAAAAGATACTTTTCTTGGTTGTAAAATGAATTTTAAATTATAAAATTAATTATTTTATCTATTTATTTATAATTTATCCAAAATAATTCATAAATGGAATATTCGGTCCACCCTTAAAAAGATTTCGTTAAAGTTAAAAAATTAATTCACCAAGAGACTATATTTAGATGAGTTATAATATTGAGGGATGAAAATGAGATAATAGAGGCATAAAGGACTAAAGCGGGAGTAAATAATAAAATGATGGACTCAAGTGAAATTTGGCCAATTTTTTTACTAATACAAAATTATTGAAGCAATAATCTTACAGATCAGCATGCATGGAACCAAGACTGGTGGGGCACGCGCCAAATACTAATCTACTCCGGGTGCAACTTAAAAATTGAACTTTTAATCTTTTAAGGAACAACGTACAACCCCAAACAGCACGCGTACTACTTCCACAGATAAACCGCGTAGCAGGTAATTATTGCTCGGCAGCTTAACAACAATTGAGTTCCATCGACGAAAACGAAGAGACGATCAATCCGAGTCGTCGTCGGAATCCAAAGAGAGGGAATCATGTCATCAGACTTCGCCGATTCGTTCAGCGGAGCCTCAGCGCGTTTCGGCTACGAGCCGCGGCTCTCCTCGCAGCGCTTTGACTCGGCTCGTTTCGAGTCGTTTCTCGACTACGCTGAAAGCGAGTGGATGAGTGAGGGAGGTTTAGAGGAGGACTCGCCGTCTTCCGGCAGCGGCGGTGCGGTGCTTCCACCTCCGACAGATCGCGATTTTTCAGGTAACGAACCTCCTCCGGCGGCGGAGGGTTTTGCTCTGAGAGAGTGGAGAAGGTTAGTTCAAAGAAACGCTTGTATTTGTATTAGTATATGTGATATGTCACGCGCCTGTTTGTTATAATCATAAACGAAATGAAAGTATCTGAGAGAGATCCATGCTTAATTATTATCAAGCTATCGTTTCCATGTCGAATGACGAAAACGTTGCAGGAAAAACGCGCTTCGATTAGAGGAGAAGGAAAGAAGGGAGAAGGAAATGGTTAAAGATATAATCGAGGAAGCCGATACGTATAAAACAGAGTACTCCGATAAATGGAAGATTCGGTGCGATAACAACAGAGCAATCAACAGAGAAAAGGAAAAGGTTAGCCTTTTTAATATCTTTTTTCTGAATGAAGTTTTGATGCCGATTTGCGAAACGGAAGTTTCTTGGCGATTGCAGTTGTTTCTAGAAGGAAGAGAGAAGTTTCATGGTGAAGCGGATACAAGTTACTGGAAGGCGATTGGCGAACTTATACCAAAAGAAATTCCGACAATCGAAAAGAAGGGTAAGAAGGCGAGTAAAGCTTCCATTGTTGTTGTTCAAGGCCCTAAACCAGGGAAACCGACTGATTTGTCGCGAATGCGTCAAATTCTCGTAAAACTCAAACACCAACCACCCAGTCGTATGGTTTCGCCGAAACCTCAAACTGTATCTGCTATTGCAGAGTGAAGTTCTCGTCTCCGAATAATGTGTAAAAAGTGATGTTGCTTTTCGGATGATGATATATTAGTGTTCTATAAAATTTGTCTGAAGTTTTATCCGAACACTGTCCACATTTTGGTCTGCCTCGATAGTGACGTGTCAACTACTAACCAAGAAGCTGTGGGCTAAAGAATGAATACAATTAATTACCTGTGGGAGACTATAATAATAACAATGTATATGTATTAATGAAGTAGCTGGGGTTATCTAGGAAGCATCTCTGTAAAAGTTTGAGCATCGTCAAACCGATCTGAAGTCAGAAAAGGAGTGGCGGCTGATGTTTTGCCTTTGTCTGAGTGAGAACTCGTTCTCGATTGAAGGATACTATGTGGTCTGTATAAACCAGGCTCCGACAGTAAGTTCTCGTTGAGATTAACATCTGTGGAGAGCATTTTCAACACCTGTTTCATGTCTGGTCTTTGCTGAACTGCTGCTTGTGTGCAAAACAGCGCAACTTTCGCGAACCGAGTGATTTCGTCCGTTCGATAGTCCTTCAATTCTGGATCAACAATCTCTACTAGTCTACCTTCTTTGAACAGTTTCCATGTCTGCAACAAGATTTAGAAATCAGATTTTATTATTATTATTTTTTTAAATCGCAAAAATCAGCGGAGGCTCAAAATCGTGGTAGAAACTTACCCATTCAAGAAGAACCAAGAAATCCTCTCCGAAAGAAGCTTTGCCACTACTTCTTCCAGTTATAATTTCGAGCAAGAGGACCCCGAAACTATATACGTCGGCTTTCTTTGTGAGTTGCCCCATTAAAGCATATTCTGGAGCTAGATATCCCCTGCAGTAAATCAGACGATAATAATTGTAAAAAAATTATACAATTTTTTTACAAGAAAATAAGCAGAAAAAATGAATAAGAAACTTTCACTTACACAGTTCCTGCTACTCGTGTCGCTAACATGGGTGACATTATCAGGAAATAGTTTTGCCAAACCGAAATCTCCGATTTTGGGGTTGAAATTCTCATCAAGAAGAATGTTGCTAGCCTTTATATCTCGATGGACAATGCTCGGTTCAGCATCTTCGTGAAGAAACGCAAGGCCAGAAGCTGTACCCACACATATTGCAGCCCTCTTGGACCAATCCAGTTCAACAACACGTTTATCATGCGAGACTGGGAAAAATAACAAATTTGTATTATTATGCTAAATGAAAAAAAATACCAATATTATTATTTCTTAAGAAATATTTATAAGCTAATCAATACCGAGTAAAGCACTGGTGAGGCTGTTGTTCTCCAAATATTCGTACACCAATATTCTGTTGTTTCCCTCTATGCAACAACCAATAAGCTGAACGAGGTTCGGGTGTTGGATATTTGATATCGTATTAATCTCCGTTAAGAACTCGTTAGTCCCTTGCTTAGATGCTGCCGAAAGACACTTGATTGCAACTTGAGTTCCGTCTCTCAAAACTCCCTGCAGTTATGTACAGTTACACAAGTTAAACATAAGACACAGAAACGAAAAGGCTGTAAATGCAAGTACGAACTGACCTTATAGACTACGCCGAAACCACCTCTGCCGATTCTATTCAAAGGATGAAAAACCTGTGTAGCTGATCGCAGAGAATGATAAGTAAAGAGCCTCACATTGTTCGGAGCAATTCCTGACCACACCAAATAACACGAAGATTATTTTATAAACAAACACGTGGAATCACATAAAATGCAATAAGACAATTACAACACATATAAGTTCTACTACAGTAATAGTAATTAAGATTGTCAACCAAAACAACACAAGATCACTGTACTAGCAGCAACTAACGACTAATCTCCCATTTCATTATTTGCAGACTAATTACTCACTAATCCATGGCAACTTTTCAAGAAAACCTAAGGTCCTAAAATTGGTCAACATGAGATTCTCACTCATCACACTTATTACAACATTTCTTGTATAAGATCCATAATAGTAATATATTCAATCAATCAATCTAAACGAATATTTTACGAAACAAAAATTTGCCATTACTAAGAAGAAAAAACAGAACATAAATTAGTGGCAGCACAACAAGAATTGATCATAAACACAATAATTATGCTACTCTTACCTTTGGCTTCTGTGACAATCTTCTCTTTGCAGGAATCAAATGCACCAAAACAAGTCTTAAGCCCCATTACCATGCTCACTCGTTTCGAAATACTAATAATAATAATAATATTAAAAAAAAAAAAATCAAATCTTTAATGGAGTCTCGCATGTAATCCAATCCAATCAATCAACCATCTTCCAACTGCAGCACTGCATAGGATCATAGCCCAGATAAGAACTTCACAAACATAAGCCGCCCACAAATTCACAATAAAAAAAAAGGAAGGAAGAGAAAAGAAGAACCACGTTCACACCTGAAGAAGTTGTACCGAATAAAAAGAAGAGATTGTGGCCTGACGTGAGGGACTGTGTGTATGTATTTTATTCCTATATGCTTATATATAACACCTTAATTAATCATCATTAAAATAGTATTATCGAGATAATGTGTTGTCTTGGTGTTTGATTGGTTTAATTTTCTTCTCGCTTTGGACTTTGGGGAGGTTTGACAATGAAGAGAGAGAAAAATCTAGAGAGAGAAAACTCAAAGGGGGAAATTGGAAGTAATAGAAAAAAACGGAGGGAAAGAGGAAGTGATGGTGACGGCCCCCGTGGCATATTTCACGGGGATGTAAATTTTTACAGTTCACACCATTTTCGTTCAGATTTGTCCTGTGAGGCTGTGACGAGTGATTAGTGACGTACGATGACGATACTTTTGATTTTTTTTATTTTTTTTAACATACTAGCCTTTTCCTCCGGTTCCATTGGTACGATGTTATTCAATTTGACCTGAAATCGAGGGAAGAGAGGCAGTTAAATTAGCGACAGCTTGGAATTGGAAAAAAGAAAAAGTCGTGGGAAATTTCTATTTTAAGTGCAACTTAACCTACAAACTCTAGAAAACCTAAACACCAAACTTTAACCTAACTTATATCAATTATTTCGACTTTTAATAAAGAAACCAAACTTTCAACATTCAACTTCACGGCAAAAAATATGACTGCAAACTGTTCAACTTTGTAATGATTACTGAGTCAAAGAGGTTTTAATTTGAACTATCAACAAATGCAATTCAGTCAAACTTAATTTCATATATGTCTTTTTTTGGGATTTTTTTAAAGTGATATTTTTAATTTTTTATATATGTTGATCTGAATAATATAGAAAGATGAAGGAAAAATATTAGTACATGATCATGCTTGAATATGAAAAAAAAAACTATTAGTGCTACTCCTTTTCTCAAGGTAGAATGGAAAATTCGTAGACGAAGATCATAGTCGTGTTTCTAGAATTTCCTACAAATAAAACGGGTGTCGCTTAATCTAAAGAATGGTTCGTCGAGTAACATTCATTTGAAGATTATAAACCTACACAAACAAATAGCTGGTCAATGCTTTCCTATATCATCTTTAACCATGAAATTCAAAATTATGTTCCAAAGTTTACAACTGAATGCACATATAAGATGGTTTGGGCCTCAAGAATAGTATGATCTTTTAATTATTATAGGCCCATTTATATTTCCCTTAAATCCGAAGCTAGATAGTTTATACTTGTCTAACCTTGATACAATCCTTTGCAATTACAACCCAAAATCATATATAACGGTCATTATATTCCAATTAACACAAAAGCATTTCAAAATCTTTATAATAAGTACGTGTGCCTCGTGTAAGCATAGGTAGCAACTAATCCACATCTCCGTCATTCCCCGTAACAAACGAGAAAAAAAGAAGATAAAAACCCTTACGAAATTTGCACCAAGAGGCATATAAATGGGTTTAAAAACCCATAATCTAAGCATGCAAACAAATGTCAAGAAAGCCATTCACATTCATGCTAGAACGATAGAAAAGAAGGGGTTTCAAATTGAAAAATCGAAGATGAGGCAGAATCAAGAACATGGGAAACGCATACAAGAGCTCATTTCTCAAGTCTTACTCATAGAGTGTCACTGAGACATGGATCATGTAATGGCGATCTGGCCACAAATTGCTAAAATGCAACAACCCTTGTCAGACGAACGTAATACAGCAGTGGCGCAATCAATAAAAAATAAATCAAGATTACAAACATTTGTGAAGGACTCGATGATACTGCACTATTTGAAAATTAACAATTTTTTATATAAATATTAGATATAGATTTTTAAAACGTGTACGTGTGTGTGTGTGTCATCACTACAATGCCATGCCTCAAATACGAGATAAGAAAATATGAATAAAAATATGAGTCAAGAGTTTTTGTTTTGCAACAAATAATTCATCAGTTTCCATGTTTTCTAAAGAAGAAACAATAACCTGCGGTTAAGTTGTGAATGGCAATCTGTCCTCAGATACTCCACTGTCAACTTTACCCATTCTTTGAGGTGGCCATTCAACATGTGTAATTCGGCCACAAATCAAACCAAGAGGAATCTGTCAAACAGTGCCATTTTCAAAGGAAACAAGGAAGTTACTATAATATTGTATAAGTAACGACTTCAAACATGAATCAGAACCGTATATACAAGAACATCATAACGTAAAGTATAAATTTCACACGAGTTGGTGCAGTAAAGCAAGTTGTGACTTACGGGGCCAAATGATCTCGAGTCTAGGCTACAAGCTGAACTGTCTCCCTCAACCCAACAATGCCCTGATGGAATCCTCACAGTGTCAAATGAAGGGAGATGAACAGAGTCACCTGGAAGGGCAGTAATTCTCTTTACATTTTTCTCTTTGTAATTACTCGGTGAACTGCACAATACGGTGACTATTTCATCAGCATCACCCATCACCACAGTCAGCTTAGTTAAGTAAAATTTTAAGCAGTAGATTATTTATCCTATCACTCGACAAATTTAATACTAGTTGTTCCGGAAATGGGGAAAAACACACAAATTCTTATGTACCAAAATCATCGACTGCAATTCAGTGAGATGTGTGATTCACAAAGCTATTGTGTGCATATCTCAAGTCTCGGGTACAACATATCCGGCATTAAGATATTATCCTGTCCTTCCATAAAATGAAACACCGTAAGAGCTATTTTTTATGCAACTAACTCCACCATCAAGTTAGCTTGCCACGTATGCATAAGATGCAAAATGACGATAAATGTTCCAGAACAATGGTTGCATTTCTAGATTCTGTGCTCTAATCCAGCATATGTCATTCTTAATTTCTTCATTTTTTGTAATAACAAGAGCAAAATTTAGCAGGGACCTACTACATTTTATATTTTCTTATGCTCTAACACAAAAATATTCGACAGTGATCTATACATCTATGAATTTAAGAAAGTGAAACAATGATCTCAATCTCAAGCGAAAACCTAATCAACTAACTAGATCATGCATTTTACCTGACGAAATGAAACCATGACAGAATTGGGAGAAAAGAACCCTATAAATTGAAGAATAAAAATTAAGAACTAGATTTACCGAAAAACAACGACATCACCCCGCACGAACTCGTATTTGCCGAGGCATAACTTCTCGACCAAGACGTAATCATCTGCAATAGAAGTGAACACACATTCAAGCAAAAATGCTTAATACTTCCGGCGTTAGGAAAATACAAATTGTAAAACAATTAGAAAATATCAAATTGACCTGATACAGATCGACTGGATTTTCGCTCGTAGGGATTGAAAGTGGGAGCCATGGAGGAACCACGAACAGCCATTAAGCTGGCATAACGGTCGGATATTGCGAGGCCAATCACACCGGCGGCGAAATACTTTCTACCTACATTCCAGATGAAATTTCCATTCGCCATATTTCTGTATAAAACAACTGTACATTACCTGAAACTTTCTTCATTTTAGAGATCAGATTAATTATGAAGAAGAATTATTAGCAAAAAGAAATGGTGATGATCACCCGAATCCATTCCGATACGGGCCGGGTTTTGTTGAAAAGGGTTTGGATCCGAGTTCAAAGCCCAATACTCATTCAGTTTTGGGCCAATGTTTAATAAGCCCAATGCTGACTTAAGCAACACCGCCCATTCAACGAGGCTGCGATCGCCTGGTTTTCATTCGACGCGCCTTCGACTCATCTGGCTCCACGTGTCATTTCCTTTAAACGCCACATCAAATTCCCATGCCATAGCATGCAGGCGATAACTTCCTCCCACATCTTCTGCGTAAATAAAGCGGAGAATCTCCGGTCCACCTCTTTATCCTTTTTCAGACGGTTCAACCATCCGGTCCGCAGATGGATTCTCGAATGTACTACTTTCATTAAATGTGATTTTTTAGTGAAAAGTTAAGGTGCTGTTTACCGGCTACTGGTTAGTCAGGTAACCCAAAGTAAAGTTACGCCTTCTACATTTCTCCCCGGGTCGTACGATTCTCTTATTTATTTTATTCTCTAATCGGTTCTATTATTCACTGATCAGTGATCACCGATCGCTTGTTATCTTCAAGGTATGCTTATTTCTTACTTACTTACATTTATTCTACTGTTTATTTTGTTGTTAAGAAACTGAATTTGCTGCGTTTTTTTTCCTTCTCCAAATTCATACGCAAAATAGTGCTCACGTTTTGCTCGTCGCTTTTGGTATTTTTTTTGTTATTTGTTGTATTTTTTGGGTATTGATCTTAGCTAGCTGCCTAATCTGCTTGATTAACTATTTTAATATTTTTTTTTTATATTTTATTCTGAAGTATGCTGATTTGTGTAGCTTTGTATCAGTTGAATTTTTACTGTTTTTAGTCATAATTAGTCTGGGCATGTAATCAGCTCTTAAATTTGCAGAGGTGATAGGAGAGACGGAGATGAACTGTTTATTTTAGTTCTTAGATTTATGTTTGGCTGTTTTTCTTCATTTTCCTGAATCTTTTTTTTTTCGGTTTAGGTACATAATTTTGAATTGTATGAACAGCTATAATTTTGAATTGTATGAACTGTAGATCGCATGATTTTAACATAAAACTTCATAGCTTAAATGTTTTTGATTGACTGTGTTTATCTGTGTGTTATGGCTGTTTAGATATGAAGCCTAACAGCAGGAGTAGAGGGGTTACGAGGCAGGAAACTAAAGAAGCTCTGAAGCCTGTCGAAGATAGGTCAATCTTTGTTAACGGATTTATTGTCGCCAAAATTTAGTCGATCAGCAGACTTACAATCATATCCTTTCTAAATATAAATATGTAATATGTTCCGTTCATCATAACTTATAAGCATATTTAATTCTTTCAGGAAAGTCGGGAAAAGGAAAGTTGCACCGAAGGCAGAGAAAAGGCAGACCAAGAAGGAAAAGAAGGCAAAGAAAGACCCAAACAAGCCTAAAAGGCCTCCCAGCGCCTTCTTTGTGTTTCTGTATGAACTGTTATTCTTCACATTTTATGAATATTTCTCTATTTGTGAACTATTTTTCGGCTCGTTCTTAGTTCTATTTTATTGCAGTGAGGAGTTCAGGAAGACTTTCAAAAAGGAGAATCCTAATATCAAGGCCGTCTCAGCTGTATGAAGCTTTAATTAATTTATTGCTAATAATTAGTTCATAGTTTGTAGATTCGGAAATTTATGGTGTGTGGTTTTCCGTGTGTCTACGGTGTAGGTTGGAAAAGCTGGTGGAGAAAAATGGAAATCCCTGACCGATGCTGTAAGCGCTAAGCACTGTCGCTTAAATATTGTTACTGAAGTTAGTTAATTAGAGGATTTAATTCGAAGCGTTTATCACTTGTCTATTGCGTTTCATGCCGTGTTGTTTCAACATATGAAATATGACCTTAACATACGCAAAATCACTCTGCTCTTCGAGTTCTGGTTGTTTGTGCACAAAAACTTAGCAGATTATGCCATCCCTTTTTTTTCCCCAGCAAAAGAAGTTGTTATATTGATAATTTGTGAATTGTATGTCATGTTCGATTGGCAGGAAAAAGCTCCATACGAAGCTAAAGCTGCAAAGAGAAAGGTCGAATATGGAAAACTGATGGATGCCTATAACAAGAAGCAGGTGAACACATCCTTTCTTATCTTCTCTCTCTTTTCCTCCGTGTGTGTTAGTTTCTGCTGAGACTTAGCTTATGAGCTGAATGTTTAAAATTATATGCGTCTTCTAATTGACAGGATAGCTCTGCTGATGAAGGTGACGAAGGATCCGAGAAATCCGCATCCGAAATTCATGATGACGAGGAGAGTGTACAGGTCTAGTTCAAATCTGCTTAAATATACAAAAAAAAAATATTAAATCTCTCCTTGTGCATTTTGTTCTAACGCAGGCTGTAATCGGAGGTTTTTCTAGACTACAATATGCCAAATCATTGAAGTTTACAAACAAGTTTAAAGTGCATAAAAAAGCACGAAAACGTTATAGTACTAAAATATTCCGTATCTTGATTTTGTTTCTCACCCCATCAGTTTTCGAGGCCTTCCCATCATGTTATATTGCAAGATTATCTTTTTGAAATAATTTATTATCCAATTAATTTTCTAAAACTGCTTCTTCACAGGAGGCGGAAGATGAGGAGACAGGCGATGACGAGGATGAAGACGATGATTGAGGTTTGATTGTCTAGTTCAAGACTTTTGGCTTACGTACGGCAGGGATTATGGGCTGTGTATGTTAAGATGTTTCTAGACTAATATTTTGGTATATGTAAAAATCGAACAAACTTGAAAATGTAGCTTATGTGCGCTGTGTAGCTCCTTTCCGGCAACTCGACCATTGTTAAATATATATCTCGACTGTTCGAATTGTGCCACGAAATCGTTGGATGGCCTGCATAGTTTTCTACTCGCTCTTTTGGGTTAAAATTTCAGCGTATCCGTTAGTTGACAACTGGTTGTTCGACAGGTCAAGAATATTTGATTTAATAAAACAATGAATAGAAGATTCGACTCGATTGTAAATTATATAAACACGATGTATCAACGCAACAGAGGATTGTTAACAATTTAAATAATGAAGGCAATCCTAATGTATTTACAGTCACAAATGTAGAAGTAAAAAAGAATGTATAAACACAATCCTATATACAACAATTTGGTATCCTATGTATGAAAATTCGACAAGAATCCTTCATAAAAAATGAGGATCATAAGAAACTGCTATTGAACCTGGAATAACGAGAGGCAATCTATTAATATACGCGAAGAATCTCTTCAGATTTTCCTTTGCAAAGGTGGATAAGTCGATAATTTCACAGTTGCTAGGGTATATCCAAAGTTCATTAGAATTCATTCTCTTCAAACTATCTCGACAAAATGGGCACGATTGAGATCTTGTCCGCCTGAAAAAACATAAAAAAAAAACGATTTTATTAATTAAATATTCAAAGGAATCTCGAAGAAAGATGCATATAAAATCGGAGATGACAAAAAAAAAAACGCGCACAATAAAAGACGGTCCATTTGATTCTCTCTTATAAAAACAATCTTGCCATACTATTTGCGAGCTCAAATTCAATACAATACAATTAACTACGGACGCATATTATTGCATTAGTCTACTTACCAATCTCTGTAGCACTTAATACACAAAGAATGACTGCAACTCGGTAGAACAACCTTAGTTTTCATCTCCATACAAATCCCACATTCTTCCTCTCGCTCGATTTCAATTTCGGACAGTTTACCCTTGTCCATCACATCATCTTTTCTCCCGTATTTGCTCTCACAAATCTCTCTTTGTTTACTCTCTTCGGCATCACTTATTCCACCATTAAGTTGCCCCAAAGATGGGAATATCACTCCTATATATATATATATATATATATATATATATATATATCCAATATATATAGTATCATCCGTTATTATTTATCAGATCAAGAAAGTAAGGCGTGAATTCGAAGTCTAAAATCTGCTCACCGTAAAACTCCCTAATACTAGCTTTCCTCTCATGAATATACATAGTTGTCTTACCATCCTCATATGCCTACAAATTACCAAAAAAAACTCGTCAATTTCCTTCTTGATTTTGGCGTAACACAATTAAAATCGAGCAATAATGAATACACGTTAGCGAACAAAACACAAGGCTACCTTGTAAATAAGGATCCTTATTAACCCGAGTGCACCTGCAAGATGACAATCGGTCCATTGAACAAGGAAGAGAAAAATATGCGCACAAGGACTATACGATAGTCTCATCTGAAGGCAAGCACCATCGTACTCCTTCGGATAATCGGATGCCCTGCATCTCAATTAAATAAACTGCATTTAGATAGAGAAAAAATATTTACTAATTTCACCTCTGAATAAAGCTATTCTTATACAAATATTCAACAATTAATCCATCAAAAAAAAAAAAAATCTACCACGAAAATCTCAAAAATACAGTAAAAATTTCAGAACAGCACCCTCACCAAAAAAAAAAAAAAAAGAATGATTAAGTGAAGAAAAAAGACATACAGAGTGTTGGCATGTTGAATATCAGCTTCAAGCGCTTTGATTGTGTCTTTAAAAGAGTTCTTCATCAACCACACCCTTGATTTTGTTAACTCTCATCCAATTTTTCACCTCCGATTACTATTTTATTTGCAAACACCCCCACCTTAAAACTGAAAATTATCCTAAAATCCTCAACTTTAGCTCTTTAACAAACCCCAAAGAAGCTGAAAATCGGCAAGTGAATGAGTTTTTTTGCCGAGGGTTTTTGGGTAGTTACAACTTACAATGAACAAAGTTGTGTCTTTCGCTTGAACCGCACGCTTCGCTCACTGCTCCTCCGCTTTCTGTAATTAAATCATACTTTTATAGGGCTTGTTTGGTTCGTACTATTAATCATGATTAATTAATTGGATATTTTAATAAATTATTTTTTATTAATCTTAACTATTTCTCACTAAATCCAATACGACGCCGTGTGGATTTTCACCGACAGTGTCCAGCTTCCAAACATGGGAATGCTTGTTTTAAAAGCTAGCTGAAATTGGAGGGTGGGTTTATCTTCAATTATTGATTGGTGCTGTTGTTCACAATTTAAAATTCCTATAATAAATGTGTGAAATTAATTAATTAATTAAATTTTACCCACAATTGGTCTACATGTGTATTGAATTATTGATGGGTAAACGTAAATGCTCTTGCCGGCTATTCAATACTTTGCCTGCCCCCTAAATGTTAAAAGTCTCTCAACATGATCACGTAGAAATCTATCGAAAATCGAATAATAACACAATATTTGTTGGTCGATAAATATATACATACGACTATATAATATGATGTTGCATGAGTAAATAGTATAAATAAATGAACTGGTAAGTGGTAACACAATTGGTTTTTGTTTCACTCTCTCCAAAATCAGGCCAAAAGTGAGAAATATTGCCGATTCTAAAAGTCAAATAAATTGAACGACGAGCTCGAAAAACAATAATTCAAGCAAACACAAGTTCTAACGGAATCCAAATAACAACCTAGCTAAGCTAATAAGTCCATCATCAACAAACACGAAAAAGAAAGAAAAAGAACTAATTAAGGTTTTAATTTAAATCGGGGTGGTGGTGGTTTGGAGTGAACCACATAGGCGAAGGTTCAATCCTTTGTATGCTCTCGTAATCACATGGATAATAGCACGGCGAAAAGGTAGAGTTTATTGCATTTACTACCCCTGTGAAATTCGCAACTGCACGATTCCCCCCTGTCATAAAAAATTTAGCAAATGCCCCCCTATGCTTATTTCTAGAATGCACATTCGACCCATTTACTTTATTTCCATTGACCAGCCGTGAAAGGACCAAAATACCCTGAGTAAGTTTGTTATATTACACGTTCCGAATTTTTTCATTATATTTAATTAAATCTTAATTTTTATTTCTATTTTAAACAAATACAATACACAAAATATTATTAAATATAAATATATAAAAAAGAAAAGAAAAAAGGAAGTTTTTAATTTTCATTTCAGTCCTTTGCACTTTCAAAAAAGCCCTCTCCTACACCACACATAAAATCACCATTGCCGGACAACTCAAAAAACTCCGAACTAGCCGCCCAACTCAGCCACCACCTCCACTTCGCCGCCCAACTCAGCCACCACCTCCGCTTCGCCGCCCACCTCGTCACTTCCCCGCGCCGTCCAACTCAGCCACCACCTCCGCTTCACCGCCCGCCTCATCACTTCCCCGCGCCGCCCAACTCAGCCACCACCTCCGCTTCGCCGCCCGCCTCGTCACTTCCCCTGCGCTGCCCAACTCAGCCACCACCTCCGCTTCATCTGTCCGCCGTCCGACCGGGACAATTTCTCAGAGTACCGATACAAACGGAGCACGGCCTTCTGCAAATCCGCCGCCCACAACCACCCCAATTCAACCGCCCACAACCACAAACATTACTCAACCCCTCTCTCTCCTCGACCTTCCTAAATCCTTGCCGTTCAGGTCCAGAAATTTCCAGATATTTTGGAGAGGAAGAAGATTAGACGAGGAAATAAATTAGGGGGATAGGTTTAGGATTTTAATTAAGTTCTGGAAAATTGTAATTTAACCCCTGCATTTATTTTAAAAATTCAATTTAGTTCCTTACCTTTAAAAATTATATTTTTAAGGTTTGTATTTTTTTATTGCAAATAACCACGGGGTAGTTTTGTCCTTTCATAAGCAAAAGGGAAGAAAAAATCGCAAACGCGGCGAGTGAGCCGCACGATCAGCTCCAAGGGGGGTTTTCGCCTTTGACTAATAAGTATAGGGGGGTATTTGCTAATTTTTTTATGACAGGGGGGAATCATGCAGTTACGAATTTCACAGGGGTAGTAAATGCAATAAACTCCGAAAAGGTACCATCTTTATAGTTGAAAATGCCAAGATCGTGCCCACCGTACGTATTTTCAAGCAAATCCAGTGGGGAATATGTGTCCGTAAAATAGATGGAATCGGGCTTTAACTCCGGGAATTCATCTCCCCTAAGAACAAACCCATGGTTGAGACCAATGAACAACACAAGTCCATCCAATGTATCCATGTAACAAGAGCAAAATTTAGCAGGGACCTACTACAATTTATATTTTCTTATGATCTAACACTAAAATATTTGAAAAGTGATCTATACATCTATGAATTTAAGAAAGGAAGACAATGATCTTAAGCGAAAACCTGATCAACTAACAAGATCCGCTGACAAGAAGAAGCCATGACAGAATTGGGAGAAAAAAAACGTGCTAAATGAAGAACAGTAATTAAGAACTAGATTTACCGGAGAACAACAATATCACCCCGCAACAACGTATCTACCAATGCATAACTTCTCGACCAATACGTAGCCCCCTGCAAAATAACACACAAGCGAAAATGCTTAATACTGCCGGTGTAGAACAGAAATGTAATGAAATTACAAAAAGGCAAATCCTTAATCGCTGGTCCTAGGATGTACTATCAGTCACCAAATCTAGCTAGAGTTTGCAGAAAAGTTGTTCTCTGTATTTTTTGATGTATAAATCAGAAATAAAAAGGCGCAGTTTTTGTGTCAAAACGCCAACGTAGACATAGGGGACGGCGCCACTGAAAATACCTAAGAAGCTATTATACGAAAAAAGGATAAATAAAAAAAATATCAACTATCTTATGCATACAATTCATTTATTTGTGAAAAATCCAAAAATATATAGTTGTATTATATACTTGGTGGAGGCGGAGAGACAATTGATTCATCTGAAATGCCACTTCCTTTCAGACGAGTCCGAGAACAATACGCACCTGAAAATTAGTGGGAGGCGATCCGAAAGAAACCCGACCCGGAGATCCGTTCCCTTCCAAGATATCAAACTCAATATGCTCAATAGATGATTAGAGGGTAAGATGTTCCTGGATTGAGATTTCCTTTGGTACCTTGAGATTGACCTTATCTGTATCCCATCCACTCTTTTTTACTTGTATCAGAAAATCATTCTTTTTTACTTGTATCAGAAAATCATCAAATTTATCCTTCAATTCAATCAAACTTCCCTCAGGCTGGCTCAACACTTCATCGTCTGATCTGGTCCGATTCTGATGGAGCCAGTAGGATTGCCACCCGCTTCGAAGAACTGTAACATTTGTAGCTCCCTCCTACAACATGAGTTCAAGTTTAATATATATATACATATATATATATATATATATATATATATATATATATATATATATATATATATATATATATACACACACACACATGTGTGATAGGATAGCTATTCAACAATTTCATACCTTAAAGGACACAAAGACCTCAAATTCTGTTTGCATTTGGTTCACCGCAAGAAAATATTTCTCCTCCGCATATAGTTTAACAAGTCTCCTCAACTGTTGAAAAACAGATAAAAGAGTTGAATCCAGCTTCGATCTCTAACGGGACCTTAAACACATCCACAGAACATAGACGATGCATAGAGAAGAATGTAGACAGAGATCCATTCACTTTTTATTTAGTTTCTCTCATCTTCTCACTTTTCATCTTTTATATTAAATTTATCCACCTCGTCTTTGCGAATACATTACAGTACTCAAGAAATGTAAATGTTTCCTACTCAAATTGCAGAATAGTGTAAATCGGGTGATGTTTATACTAAATAATTTCAGGAAAAACATGAATCAAGAAAATGAGGTCGTACCACAGAGCCACGTTTTTTGCCAGTAACCATCTCTTCCAAGGGCACACCGAAAGTAATTTTCGGTCGAATAAATCTTTCCCACACTAACACATTTTCCATCCTGTTGCAGTCACTGATTCCTGATCAAAATGATGTTATTTATTCCATTCAAACAAAATGCTCAAAAAATGCTCAAGTCGACTGAAGAACAGAATCTTACCAGGAACCTTTTGATGTAAAACATGCGAGTTCACTAGTATGCGAGCACGCTTGAGATTTATCTGTCAGAATATGAATAGTTAACAACGAGGATGTTTCTTTGTATTCGATTACCACGATCTTTTAAAGTACTCTTCATCATGTAGATATCACATCTTACCAGAGGTGAAGAAGCCGCACGCCCAGCCATGTCGATACAAACACAGTATATGAAGACGAAATGCCAGGTGTATCCTGAATTGTTTTTCTGATTAAGCTATCAAAAATAATTGAGAATCAAGAACATGGGAAATGCTTACAAGAGTTAAGAACTGATAATAACTGCCAACAAGGCAAATCAGGAATGACAATTATTCAAGTCTTAGTCATAGAGTGTGGTTGGGACAAAGATCATGTAATGGCAATCTGTGGCAAGTAGTTGCTAAAATGCAACAACCCTTCTCAGACGAATGATGCAAAATCATGCAATACGCAGTAGTGGCCAAATCAAGAAAAAGAAATCAAGATTACAAACATTCGTAGAGGAGTCAATAATAGAACACTATTTGAAAACGAACTTTTTTATATAAATATTAGATATAGATTTTTAAAAGTGCGCCTCTGTGTGTGTGTGTGTGTCATCAATACAATGGATTATGGATGCCTCGATTATGAGATAAGAAAACAAGAATAAAATTATGCAACATTAACCTGCGGAAACAAGGAAGTTACTATAATATTACATTAGTAACGACTTCAAACATATATCAGAACCGTACATACGAGAACATCATAATCTAAAGTATTAATTTCACGTGAGTTACTATAGTAAAGCAAGTTGTGACTTACGGGGCCAAATGATCTCGAGTCTATGCTACAAGCTGAATTGTCTTCTTCAACCCAACAATGCCCTGCTGGAATCCTCACAGTGTTAAATGAAGGGAGATGAACAGAGTCACCTGGAACGGCAGTAATCCTCTTTACATTTTTCTCTTTGTAATTACTCGGTGAACTGCGCAATACGGTGACTATTTCATCAGCATCACCTCAATCAGCTTAGTTAAGTAAAAATTTAAGCAGTAGATTATTTATCATACGACTTGACAAATTTAATACTAGTTGTTCCAGAACTGAGGGAAAACACACAAATTCTGATGACCGAAATAATCGACTGCAAATCAGTGAGACGAGTGATTCACAAAGCTATCGTGTGCATGTCTCAAGTCTCGGGTACAAAATATCCGGTATCAAGATATTATCCTATCCTTCCGTAAAATGAAATACCTAAAGCTATTTTGATGCAACTAACTCCACCATCAATTTAGCTTGCCTGAAATGAAATACGGTTTGGCTTTTGCACATATGCATAAAATGCAAAGCGACGTTAAATGTTCCAGGAAAATCGTTGCATTTCTAGATTATGTGCTCTAATCTAATCCAGCATATGTCATTCTTATTTTCTTCAGTTTTTGTAATCACATTCACAAGAGCAAAATTTATCAGGGATCTACTAGCATTTTATATATTTTATATTTTCTTATGATCTAACTAAAATATTTGACAGTGATTTATACATCTATGAATTTAAGAAAGTGAAACAATGATCTCAATCTCCAGTGAAAACCTAATCAACTGACTAGATCATGCATTTTAGCTGACAAAAAAAAAAAAAAAAAAACGATTGCAGAATTGGGAGAACAACCTGTAAATTGAAGTGTGGAAATTAAGAACTAGATTTACCGAAAAACAACAACATCATCCCGCACGATCTCGTATTTGTCGAGGCATAGCTTCTCGACCAAGACGTAGTCATCTATAACAGAAGTGAACACACATTCAAGCGAAAATGCTAAAAATACTTCCGGTGTAGGAAAAAAAAAATCATCAGCATCACCTCAGTCAGCTTAGTTAAGTAAAATTTTAAGCAGTAGATTATTTATCATATCACTCGACAAATTTAATACTAGTTGTTCCGGAAATGGGGAAAAACACACAAATTCTTATGTACCAAAATCATCGACTGCAATTCAGTGAGACGAGTGATTCACAAAGCTATTGTGTGCATATCTCAAGTCTCGGGTACAAAATATTGCATTAGTAATGACTAATGACTTCAACCATAAATCAGAACCGTATATACAAGAACATCATAACGTAAAGTATAAATTTCACACTAGTTAGAATAGTAAAGCAAGTGGTAACTTACGGGGCCAAATGATCTCGAGTCTACGCTACAAGCTGAATTGTCTCCTTCAACCAACTCCACCATCAAGTTAGCTCGCCTAAACTCTAGGTTTGGCTTGCACATATGCATAAGATGCAAAATGACGTTTGATGTTCCGGAACAATGGTTGCATTTCTAGATTATGTGTTCTAAATCCAGCATAGTTCATACTTAATTTCATCTATTTTTGTAACATCAAGAGCCAAATTTAGCAGGGAACTATTACATTTTAAAATTTCTAAGGATCTAACACAAAAATATTTAAGATAGGAGCAAAATGCTGACAAGCGAAAACCTAATCAACTAACAAGATCAGCTTACAAAAGAAACAATTACTGAATTGGGAGAAAAAACCTGCAAATTGAAGAACAGTAATTAAGAACTATATTTACCGATAAAGAACCATATCACCGCGCAAGAACTCGTATCTGTCAAGGCATAACTTCTCGACCAAGACGTAGTCATCTGCAATAGAAGCGAACACACATTCAAGCGAAAATGCTTAATACTTCGGGTGTAGGAAAACAAAATGTAAATAAAAATAGAAAATAGCAAATTGACCTAATACAGATCAACTGGATTTTTGCTCGTAGGGATTGAAAGTGGGAGCCACGGAGCAACCACGAACAACCATTAAGCTGGCATAACGGTCGGATATTGCGAGGCCAATCAGACCGGCGGCGAAATACTTTCTACCTACATTCATTTCCAGTCGCCTTACACCTATATAAATAAATCAACCAAAAAATTCCTCGGAATATGAAGAATTAACAAAAATGGCGATGATGCGGCTAAACAAATTGGATTGTGGAGTAATGTTCACCCAACCCATTCTAATATGGTCCGGGTTTTCTTAAAAATGGTTTGGATCGGCGTCCAAAGACCTATGCTCATTCGGTTTTGTCCGATAAAATAATACAAATGCAGAGTTATTAATCGAAAAACGACATATCTAATATATTTTGAAAAGTGTTCGATACAGATGTTTTACATCGAGTAGAGCAAAAACTCAAGAAACGAAAACAGATCCTCATCAAACGAAGTGAAACAGAAATTACTAGATAGCATTCATATAAATCCCACTATTTCCATATATGTATACCCCACTATTTCCATACGTATACCCAACTACATGCTTACAAACCCCACCAGCTTACAACCAATTTACGGCAGATCCATCACTTCAACCAGAATACAGGAGTAATCTCCATGCCTTATTGAAAAGCCTCATTAGAAGTGATGGCAATAACGGTAGATTCTTTTCAAGTTCCAAACAGCGGTCAACGGTTCAAACAGTGAGGAAAGATAAGTCACGCGAAAATGACATCATGTTTGTTTGTGTTCTTTGTATGCGGACATGAAATCATCGAGATAAAAATGTGTTGCGAATGCTAAGTGATGAAAAAGGAAGGAAAAATTTGAAGATAAGAGGTTTGTAGTAAAGTTCGAATGCGTTGCGAATGCTAAGTGGTGAAAAAAGAAGGAAAAACCTAAGAAGATAAGAAAAAAGAAGGAAAAACCTAAGAAGATAAGAGGTTTGTAGTAAAATACTTCATTGTTTCATTCTTGTTGGATTCTTCTTGGATGATTACAGATGAGTATCCTATCCTATTTATACTAGCCACCTCCTTAATGCACGGTAGAGATCTATTTGATCTAACATTTAGGAGTTGTTCAATAGAACATTCTAAAATATTCCTATAAAATATTTACAAATGAGGGTTCTAGAAAGCTTTCTAGATACCTCCAAGAATCTCTACCTATCTCTATACATTTTGGCTAACTTGGTCTAACCCTAACACATGGAAAACTGGCAGAACTGAAATTAAACAAACAGAAATTAAAAAGTGAAATGTGTGCGTTGGTTGCGTGTGTTGTTGGGTTATATATATATAGATATATTACATATAGATTAGTGTATGTATACGTATGTATATAAAATAGGGAAAAGTAGAGAAAACTCTCTATCTAGGAAAATGAGTTAAAGAAACACCCCTCCTAAAAATAATTAGAAAATCTCCTTAGCTAATATTCCACTCAAGTGATATTTTATCTTATATATAAAAGAAAGAAACGTTGCGCAACCCTAAAAAACCCTAATTGTATTTATGTAATTATTTATTTTTAATATTTATTCTCTACTAATTTCTAATTATATTTTTTTAACAATTATCAAAATTAAAACTAACACGTGAAGAATCCTACCTTATTGTTACTTATGTAATTATTTATTTTTAATATTTTTTCTGTACTAATTTTAACTATAATTTTCAACAATTATTAATCTCCTATTTTTCATCAATATATCTCAAATCTTAAGAGATAAAGCTAGAAATTCGATCTGTTAAATCTTAGTCTATTTATTTGGATTATAAATCTTAATATAAATTCGATCTATTAAATCTTAGTATATTTATTTGGATTATAAATCTTAATATGTAAGATTTAAACAAACTAATGTTATATAAAATATGAATAATACTACATTGTATTATATTTTCTTATTATGTATTAAATTGATTATTTTTTTTATTTTTTTTACTATTTAAATATATTCCCGTGCGATGCACGGGGGAAAAATGCTAGTTTTCATAATTTCAAAACTACTCTTAATTGTCTACTATACTCTTTCAAAACTCTAATCTTATTTTCTCTTCTCTCCCGTCTCTTCTTCTCCCGTCTCTTCTCTATTTTTTTTCCTCTCTATTATACTTTTCTTTCTCAATTCTTTAGATTATTCTCTCTTGATCGGAAGATGAAAAACCAACCACCAACGTCACCACCAGAACAACGATGTCAATTCCGTTGAAGCCATCGTCGTCGTTGCCGTCTCCGTCGTCGTTGTTGTAGATCTTAACAAAAGCCATAAAGATGGTGATGATTTTGATAGCGATTTTGAGTTCGAATGTCACGATTACCATAAATTTGGGTGAGTTTTTCTCAAATGATGCAAAATAATTTAGACATTTCTCTATTAAAAGAAATATTAAGGGGTTATGTAAAAGTGGTCATATAAAATAATACTGAGAGAAAAGATTTGACAAAAAACCATTGGAGTCCTTCACGATCGGCACATAATTTTATACGATCCTAATCAACGGCTCAGCCGACAATCCGCGTCAGTCATGAACAAGCGCTGATGATTAGTCATTGGTTGGTGCCAACTATGAGATAAATTAAGCCCAAGTATCAGTATTTTACAATTTCATCCCTGTCCACCATAATGATGGCCCCCTCTTTAAGTATGAAAATCATATTTAATTCCCGGCCCACTATTCGTGGAATGAAATCCCAGAAATAGTTAATAGCACATTACACCTTCACGATAATTTTTTTACATCGCCTTTTTCGATGACGGCGGATATATTCAAGCCCATTTTTTTATTAGTTTAAGACCTCCAACATAAAAAGACTAATTTACCTTTAATGAAATTCAAAATCATATAAAAAATATAAATCATAAATAAACTTAAAAAAAAAAATAAAAAAAAATCGGCGTTACAACGCCGATTTTGACTTGTAAAGTCGGCGCTGTGTCGCCGATTTGGTTAACAAAAATCGGCATTGTAGCGCCGATTTTCGTGTACAAAATCGGTCTGGATAAATCGATTTGGAAAACCAACGAAAACACAAAAAAAATCAATTTCAATCTCAATTTTATTTCCACAATCGGCTAAAGCATTGCAACCCAATAAGAAGTAATCATAGATTAATGTTCATCAACGCATATTTATTAAGAATCGATCATCGAAATGTTTTTGAATTGACAAACAAAAGTTTAGTAAAAAAGACTTCTTGGTGGTGGTGGGGTGGTGGTGATGGTGCGGTGGGTGGGTCGTTGGTCGTCGCCGGCGCGGTGAAAGCCTCGCTAGTCGGTGTCTCGGCGGTCTGGTGGCGGCAATTGTGAGTTTTTTCTATTTTTTTTGTTTTTTTTTTAGTTTTTTATTTTTTATTTTTTTGTATTGAACAAATGAAAAATAGAGTTTGTTTGTATTTGGATGTTATTTATTGATAAGGGTATATTCGTCCTGTTTGGTCTTGATGTGATAAATTTAAATTAATTTACGTGCTTGAACTAATAAACTCATTTATATGGGTTTGAACTAATAAAAAATTGGGCTTGCATATATCCGCCGTCTTTCCAGATATTAATTTTATTAGTTTTTTTCTTTCAATAATTATTTATTCTCTTCGTTTTATTTTATGTGACCATATTATTTTATCTAGATCCCATCTTGATTCTACTTTTTCGAAATAAGGAAATCAAATTATTTAAATTAGATTGACAAGTTTGTTTAAAAACAATCATCTCAATATTTGATATCATTTATTTTAATCGAATTTAATAGTCGGAATTCTAGCCAGAATATTTACATGTATAATTCTATTTTTAACCAATTCAGTGCTCGTCATCAGAATTATAGTAGAGATAGATATCTATATATTAATACAGTTGGGGCCAGCCAAATTTTATTAATTTAACGAAATATTTTTTAGCACGTTGTCCTTGAGTCGAGACCGAAAAAAAATATCATTTAAACGAGATTATTAATTTTATCGAGGTTCTATTGCTTGATTAGAGGGTAAGATGTTCCTGGATTGAGATTTCCTTTGGGACCTTGAGATTCATCTGATCTGTATCCCATCCACTCTCTTTTACTTGTATCAAAAAATCATCAAATCTATCCTTCAATTCAATCAAGCTTCCCTCAAGCTGGCTCGACACGTCATCATCGTCTGATCTGGTTCGATTCTGATGGAGCCAGTACGATTGCCACACACTTCGAAGCACTGCAACATTTGTAGCTCCCTCCTACAACATGAATTCAAGTTTAGTTCGTATATGCATATATGTGTATATTTGATAGGGTAGCTATTCGACAATTTCATACCTTGAATGACACAAAGACCTCAAATTCTGTTTGCGTTTGGTTCACCACAAGAAAATACTTCTCCTCCGCATATAGTTTAACAAGTCTCCTCAACTATTCAAAAACAGATAAAAGAGTTGAATCCAGCTTTGATTTCTAACAGGACCTTAAACACAACCACAGAACATAGACAATGGGTAGAGAAGAATGTAGACAAAGATCATATTCACTTTTCGTCTTTTATATTATATATATAATATTAAATTTATCCACCTCGTCATTGCGAATACATTCACGTACACAAAGATATGTCAATGTTTCCAACTCAAATCGGGTAAATCGGGTGATGTTTATACTAAATTATTTCAGGAAAAACATTAATCAAGAAAATGAGGTCGTACCACAGAGCCACGTTTTTTGCCAGTAACCATTTCTTCCAAGGGCACACCGAAAGTAATTTTCGGTCGAATAAATCTTTCCCACACTAAAACATTTTCCATCCTGTTGCAGTCACTGATTCCTGATCAAAATGATGTTATTTATTCCATTGAAACAAAATGCTCAAAAAATGCTCAAGTCGACTGAAGAACAGAATCTTACCAGGAACCTTTTGATGTAAAACATGCGAGTTCACTAGTATGCGAGCACGCTTGAGATTTATCTGTCAGAATATGAATAGTTAACAACGAGGATGTTTCCTTGTATAGGATTACCACGATCTTTTAAAGTACACTTCATCACATCTTACCGTGTTAAACCGCAGAACTGAGAGGGACAAATAGCGGAACCAGAGGTGAAGAAGCCGCACACCCAGCCATGTCGATACAAAAACAGTGTATGACGACGTAATACCAGGTGTATCCTAAATTGTTTTTCTGATTAAGCTATCAAAAAATAATTGAGATGAATCGAGATTTATGTTCAGATAAAGTGGAATTAAGAGTGAAGATAATCAATGTACCAGAGCAAGTATGCCTAAACCAAGGCCGACCAGCTGGGCGGCTACTTCCCAAACTTCCTCCTGCCAATTTCAACAGCAAAAATAGTAAGATTACTATTTACAATAAGCACATTATTACGTTATATTACGATGAGCTATAAATTACATGCTCAAGGAAAAGTTTATATATTAAATGAAAGCTCGTTAAAAAATGAAGTTAAGGAAGTAAACTATGAAATGAGGAACATTCAGAAACAATTACATGGTATTACATAAGTCATAAGTTACCAATAGAGAAGAGTGTCGAATGGCCTACCTTTGCAGATACATCTCCCAAATTTCCGGAGATTGCAAAATGGTTTTGTATTACTCGAAATGAAGGATCTCTGAGACCCCTCCCAACTGCCTGCAAAAATAGAACATTCAGTGGATAAACCCCTCGTAACCAAATATATCTTTAACATTGTTCTGTACTTAAAGATACTACAAGAAACATTTATTTCACAGTTGAGTGCTGTCTATTTTTCAGTCCATTGATTAGGATCCACGGTGAAAACACAGTTCCTTAAATCCAGATCATATACTCAATAAATTTACCTTTGCAAGATTTCCTAGTGACGCCAACGGCAAGAAATAAGCAGGATATAGTTGGGTGCTCAAATCAAAGATGCTGCAACAGAAGATATTTTCATCACGGAGTACAACAAAATACAAACACGATTTTTTCCTTACGAACATACGAGCCTAACCTCCCGGTGCTGCCAATGAAGTCTGCATACAAGCGCCATTGTTTAGGATCGTCGTCAAAAAGATTACCAAATCTTCCACCTGCAATTAAATAAATAAACTATTAATTGAGCATGCATATGATTGTGTTTCTTGTATTTTGCAATAGATAGCCATACCAATGACTAAGCGCCCAACTGCACCAATGCCATCCTTTGACACCCATCTGCAGACGAACAAAGATGACCCTACTTTAGTATGCTTAGTGCCAGCGTTTAAGAGAATGTACATCAACTTCTCAGATTTTTCCATAGGTGGGCAAGATATGCCAAACTAAACAATTGAATAAGGATGCAAGCTATTACCTAATGGCAGCGGCAGAAGCTGCAGCTGTTGCTGCAGCTGTAGTTCCTGGAAATGATCCTACTCCAACAGCCTGCATATAGACTGCCAAATTTTAGAACCAACTTTTAAATACTACCTTTGCCGGTGCGAGTTGTATGAGATGCTCGAAATATTGGTTACAAACGGAAAAGGGTAGGCCCAAAATGGTTGGATGCCTAACTGTTTCTATAAGAACAGAAGGTTAATAGAACCAATTCTGAAATGTTCCCCCGACTTCTAGTAAAGAGTAAAAAGTTGTACTGGCAAAATTTTATAAAACTTATGATACATTAAACGGAGTAATTTTGCTGGCTTTCATCTTTGTAACAACAGTAACATAAGCAAGCTAAATTAAGGGCCTGAGTTAGATTCACGTGCCTTTAAAAGACTGGACGTCACCAAAGTATGACATATCCACCCTGTAACATTAGTTGGAAACTGAAGCAATATGTACTCCAAGTAATCATCTGAAACTGACTCTGCACCATAAATTGGAAACTAATTCAAACGACTGCAAACTAGTTATTCAAGAGAACTGAAAACCATGAACGGCATTATTTCAACTTCATCCCACCCCACCACGAAGTGAATAATATATATCAATATACCTGGGAAGCCTGCAGGCAGAACAAAATCCTTGATGACTTTTGGAAGCCAAGACAAGTCCGTGTCGTTTTCCACATCACGCGAATCTTGCAACACATTAGTTGCGGGCAAGTGTTTCTCGAGTACTATTCTAATTTGCAAATCAGTTTCCAAAATATATCTGATCAAAGTGCAACAGTACAATATAAGTCAAAATTGACTATCTATGCCCTAATACTGCAGCAGAGAGGAAGGATACATACACACACTAACACAATCAACGGGTGATATCATAAGCAAACTGAACATATATACCGAATAATATTATGCAAACTACACATGAATGAGAGATTAGTGCAATCTAACATCACTAATAATAAGTTAATACAACTTAAACTCAGTAAAACTTTTCATTAGTTACCTCTTGGAAGTGCCATTCCCGTATTTTTCCAGCAAAACCAGATGCGGTTCACTTTCCTCCCTTCAATTAATCATCAAATTGAATGAAAATTACGCATAGTATGAACAGCAGTTGCTGATAATTTGAAGGCAAGTAAACTATTCATACTTGAAAGATCGGGAGTCTTCTGCTCCGGCGGAATGCGGCGGCGAGGAATTGCAGAGAATCTGAGATCGATCAACTCTAGCAGGTATCGAATTCCTCCGGCTGAAGCTATGGCAGGATAACCGCACAGCCGAAGCCATTTTCGATTTTTATTTTTGTTAGCTCGAGTTTAAGCATATTTTGTCTGGAGGAGATGTGAGAGTGTAGGTGATATTCGCAACCAGCATATTTTATTGGATCTTTATTAGTATTATCTTTATTTTATTCGCAACCAACTTTTTTATTTTCAATGACTATTCTTTAAGTATTTACAAATTGCACCCATGTACTTATTGTCAGTGTCGCATATACCCCTATACTATAAAATGAGACAAAGTGGCTCCTGCTGTCAAACCATGTTAAGAAATCCGTCAATTTTCAAAGTTGACCGACCATTCCACTAGATAAAGAGGTCATGTACCTGTATTTTCCTAATTCAATATGTTCGAATTTTGTTTGGTTCACGAACTCGAATTCGCTACGTTACAATCAAATTAATATGTGTACATGACCCAGGCTGTGTTTCAAGTTACATACAGACTAGTGGCAAAACAATCGAAGCTCAACGAACAAATAAGCATATCGGATAATGCTTTTCCATTATTCAATTTAAGACGATAAAAACCTATTTGAAAATATTACAAAGACATATAGGTGAAATACAATACCAGAAAACTAACATCATCTCAATAGTTGTTTTAGACACTACAGCTGATTGTATCACGAAAAAATAGAGCCCGGAGTATAATCCGATTACCCGAAGCTAAATCTCACATTTCAAATACCTGTTTTTCATTCAGACATATTTTTCTAGTTCCTACAAAATAAATATGTCGAGGGAGACTAAAAACTAGATACCGTTGTCGCTAGAGCTTTGCTCTTGTTTCTTGCGATTCCCCTCTGTGATGCTTTCAAATTCTTTTTCTGCTGCTGCAATTAGACGCTTCACTGTGTCGAATGTAGTAAGCCTTATGCTGCAACATACAAATAACTGGAATGAATGAATGAATGAATGAATGTGTGTGTGTGTGTGTGTGTGTGTGTGTGTGTGTGTGTGTGTGTGTGTGTGAGTGAGAGAGAGAGAGAGAGAGAGAGAGAGAGAGAGAGAGAGAGAGAGAGAGAGAGAGAGAGAGAGAGAGAGAGAGAGAGAGAGAGAGAGAGAGAACCTGCTATTTGGTAGCGTTTTTAATGCATTGGGAAGGAAACCTCTGTAAAGTCCAACTAAACCATCACGAGCCACAATGCCTGATTCGAAAACGTTCGTCCAGACAATCAGCAATTGGAGTTATGCATAAACTTAACATTGATTAACTTAATTAGCCGTCTAAGTATAATTAATTACCAGGAAAGGCATCCAAAATTGTTACGTAAGGAGTGCCCCTCATTTGCATTTGTCGCCGAACTGTGTCCAAAGGATAGCACATGAGTGTGGCTACCGAGGCTGAAACAAGTGCTGTTACCAGAGACGATTCGGTTTTCTTCTGGTATTTTTCAGGCAAAGACTTCTTCACCCTGAGATTCAGACAAGATTACGATTAAAGTCTGTAAACTTATTCTGCCTGAACAGCAAAAGAATTGGAGAAATACTAAAATTAGTAAAGCTCACAAGTCAAACACGCAAAAATTCACTGCAATGTAAGGCGCGATTCCGATAAGAGAAGGTCCTAGACCATTATAAAATGACGCAAATCCTTCCTCTCTCATCATGTTTATAGCAACCTGCACAACATATAAGATAAATTATATATTTTTCATCTCATACAGAGAGCCGAAAAGGGAACAAATAGTTTTTTTTTTTTTTTTTTTTTTTTTACCTCTGACATTGTTTTGTATCCAGGTTCAACAGCCAACCTCAATCGAAGGACATCGAGCGGATAGGTAACCTAGGAAAATAACATATAATTGAGATACAATCACTTTTTCGAAAAGCAAAAATTTACAAAATTCAGTAGTGGTGAGGACATGTAATAAATTCATTTCAACTTACAAAAGTAGAAGTCATGCCAGCACATGCACCTGCTGCTAATCTTCCAATTACAGAGAGCTCACCATCTTTCCCTCGAAAAAGTTTCTGAAAAACGAAACGTAATCAATTTACATCATTAAAAAATTAATATCTGATGTGGCGCTATGCTACTTATAGAATACAGTTTCACCGTCACCTTGTATGTTTCATAGGCGAAAAGCTGTACGGCACTGTAAGGAATGATCCGTATCACCTAGAGATTGAAAAAAATGGAGCAAAACCGTGTTTTAATAGAAGATCATAAACTAACTAAACTTCGGACGCTGTAGAAAATCTCGGAGTGCAGAGAGCAGATGAATACCTGAGGGAGATTCCCTTTCCAGTACCCTTTTAATCCTTCTTCCTTCCCGATCAACGTGAAAGCCTAATTTTAAATTCAAAAGATTACTGCATATGGAAACCTTGTACAGCTAATTCAGAAAATATACAGAATTATTCAAAGTAAAGATGAAAAAACTCGGGATTAATCAAATAGATAGCTTATATAGAAATTAGGAAACCAAAGAATCCATTAAATGGGCGTATCTTTTCATAACTATGGTGACGTCATCTTTTAATGAATGCTTTATGCTCGTTCACAAGTCGCAACATTTGTAGGCAATAGAAAATCAGAGATAAACCATTACTCATAAAGGATTAAAAGGTAATGCTTTACACATCGTCTTGTATTTCTACTGTCAACGAAAGTACTTGCGTTTCCCAATTGACAATAAAAAAAATTAAATTGTGGAATATTGTGCGAAAAAAGGAAAAACTCGTAATCAGCATCAGTAGGAAAGATGCAATTGGAGTACCTCTGCAAATCCTATTGCCTTCTTTGCGCCTTCTTGTCCAGCTCTAAGTCCATGAGTCTGCATAATACGACCGAATAAATAATCAGTAAATGCAATTAACATCACTAAGCTTTAGTAACGAGAACGAGTAATGCAACAAGTGCGTCAGATTCATTAACTTAATTTAATCATCTTATAAATTAGTAGAATCAACCCCCATAATTATATCAAAATTCTTCTTTTAGCAGCAGCTACAATTATTTTAGACAAGTATGGTAGTTGACACATGCAACAAAACTAGATGAATTCATTATTTTACAAATGCTTTTAAAACAAACGACAAAATCGCATGACACAGGAATAAGGTAAAGAGTAGAAAGCATCAGCATTATCATTTTTTTAATACAGCATTAGCACAAAAAAAATTAGGAATAATATACCTAATAAAACCATAAATTAAATTAAATTATATTCACTAGAGATATATTAAAGTACACCAGCAAATGCAGAGTTAAAGCTTCTAAACCTGCCTAACTTTCATAAATAATGCAAAACTTTTCCTAACAGATTATGCATTCCCCCAAATACTGAACATAACCGAGAAAAAAAATTAAAAAAATAAATTAATTAAATTATTACTTAGAAGCAACAAAATCGGGGGCAAAAAAATCAGTCGATTCACAAACAACCACAAAAATTCTGGTTTTTAGAAAAAACAAACCTGCAACAGAAGCTTAATTCGGTCGAGCGGCGCGGTGACGGTTTTGGCGGAGGCGCCGGCAATTGCGCCGGCGGCGAAGAGCGCGGCGTCTTTAGGAAGCAATGCAACCATAGCCAATGGGTGCTTGAGAAGCTGGTCGAACGAAGGCGAGAATTCCTTTTCATCTCGTTTCTCCGCAAGCGATACACACGCGAAATTGGACCTTCTGACATTGCGACCGTTGGGGAACAATTTGGTTCGACATTGAACCGGTTCTGGTGAATTATCCGGGTCAAGACCCGGAATTTTGCGCCATACTAATTTAGCTCGATTATTATCGGTCATAGCTGAATAGAGGTTGGGCTTCTGTTTTTCTCCCCCTCGGTTCAGATAAGGTGCCGAAGTTTGGTTGCAGTTTTCTTGCAGACAAGAGAGAGAAAGAGGAGAGAGAGAGAGAGAGAGAGAGAGAGAGAATGAAATAGAAAGAGAGGACAGTTTTTGGGGGTTTTATTCTATTTTTGTTTAATTTTTAATTACTGGGTCTCTGTCTTTATTTATTTTCATACACCCCCAAATCTGAAAGTGGGTTGGATTTTTCAATATTTTATTTGAAAACGACTGCGATTTCATAAAATGTTATATTTTATTTTAAATATTATTTTTTTTTATAGCATAATTGCTATTAAAAAATTCATTTTGTAATTTATTAGAAAGAATATATAATTTTTTAACTAATTTCTGCCGGAATCTTTTTTCTTCTCTGAAATATTTTAAAAAAAAAGTGTTATGCAATATTTTATTTTCTGCATGCATTTTGCATGCACCAAAATTGCAAGTAGAATAATAGTGGAGAATTACCAAACGATGTCGTTTTGATGGAGGAGGCCCAAGTATTGGGCTTTTGGTTCACTTATTAATTCAGTAACATAGGGCCACCAAGCACTAGATCACAATAATTCAAAATCTCAAAGCCTTAATTATGCTACTGATTTAGGTCTACTGTATTTATATGAGGCAAAAAGTTGTATTTATGAGTGTATATAATATAATTTTATTAAGTTATGATTATTAATTACCCTAATTAATAATTATCAAATTAATTAATTTGTAAAATATCTTATAATGCCAATGTTCTCTTGATTTCTGCTGCTACGATTCACTCACACGTAAAAACATACGCTCGTATTAGTGTAGATGAACAGTAATAATCTAACGAGTGTACGTTAATACACTTCACCGCGTTTGCAACAAAATATAAATCTATAATAGTACATCATTCCAACTTGTAAGGTTATTTACAATACATTAACGAAGATTTTGATATAGAGTTTAATTAATGCTGACTAAAGTGGCGCGTCAAACAGGAAAAAACACGCCGCAATGACAACGTAACATAGCAGAAGAACGAGTCCCTTTATGTAATGAGATGTTCCATCCTGCAAAAACTCGGGCATATCTTACCATCACTAATTGTTTTTAGAATAAATTAACGTCGCAAATTAGAAGTTCATAAACTAATTAGACCAGCTTAATTAATTAATTACCTGTAATGTGAAGCTTGTTACAATTATCGATAGAGCAAGAGCGCTTGTTCCAAGCAGACCGAAATCGAGATCCATTCCGATTCCCGCGATCCATGATACTATTACACTTAATGGTATCTGATTTTTTATTTTTTATTTTTTTTCAAACAAATAAACAGAATTTAGTATTATTTATCGACTTTGATTAATATTTCATAGCAAGAAAGTTGAAAATCTCACCACAAACATCGAAATTTGAGTTGCTGAACCTAGAGCAACGCCTAAAGATATATCCTGCATCGTAAAAATAGTTAAAATCTAACTTTTTTTTTACATTTAAATATATTGAGAATTAATGAAAACTTAATCGGGGGTTACCAATTTATTTTTGAATGCAAAAATAATAGCCCCGGCGTGTTCTGCTGCGTTTCCGACTATCGGCAGTAGGATCACACTAATGAAGCTGATAGACAATCCCCAAGTATCTGATGCAGCCTACAAATTTAAATTCCAAAATATCCACAATTAATTTTACTCAAATGTATTATATAGTTGAATATATATTTTAAACAAATAAATAATATATGTGCAATATAAATATTAGTTACTTACTTCAATAGTGGCCACAACATATTCAGAGAGAAGAGCAACAACACCAGTCATTAGAGCTAACCAAATAAACGCACTCCAGAAACTAATCACCGGCGATTCGTCATTCGATACAACATAGTCGTCGTCGTTGTTTTCTTCACTCTGAAAAATTTAAACACAAAATCAATTTTTCATACAAAAAAATAATGAAACACTATTAATAAATAAGAAATAGAAAATAAAAAAAGTCACCTCTTGTTCTTCGAAAAATTGTCGATGAGTCCACAACTGGAAAAGTAGATAAGCGATGTACGCAACTAGCATAATTACGCTACACGCCCTCGACAACTGAAGTGTCCGAACCGCTATCAGTTCCGTAGATTTTCCAGCAAATTTAAAAATTAACGGAAAAACATGGCACATTAATCCCAACAACAAAAGCAGCGAGTTCACATCCGCTTGTTTCTGTCGATTTCGATACAAAGAATAAATTAATAACATTAATCAGATAAAATCATAATATTTTCAAATTAACATTATTATATATACGGATTTAATTTTAATTTTAATTTTTTTACTTACTCTGTCGAATTTTTGTTGCTTGGATAAATTAACAATGCCACCGCAGAAAAGAGAGCTTCCGAGAACTAAAAGAAGGTTCGAGAGAATCGAGCCGAGAAGAGAGTACTTGACAACATCTACTTTGTGTTTAATCAGAGCAAGTATTGCAATTATCAGCTCTGTTGCATTTCCACATGTTGCATTTAAAAGTCCCCCAACTGCATAACATAATTAATTACAGCAATAATTATTAAATGGTACAATTAATGTTTTATTAATTACAGCAAGAATTGTTTTTTTTAATTGTAATTCGAAAAAAATAAGGTTGAATGATTTGATTTAATCACCTGTTGGCCCTGTGAAGAAAGCAATTTGCCTGCAATTTGACAAACTGTTAGCCCCTGATAAATATTATATAGTTTATTAATAAAAAAAAATGAACTATATATATTAAAATTAAAAGTAATCATTTCTTACTCTGTGAGGAAACTGATACGTTCGGCAAGTGGGGTGAGACCAAGCAGACTCAAAGCAAATATCCATGGCTGCTTATAATTAATTAGAAGATAATTAATTAACCACAATTAATTATTTGAGATAATTTCAATAAATGCAAATGAGCACATTATATTATATTAATAAAAAAAAAGTGTCAGAAACAATTTTTTAATTCATTCAAAATTAAATGCAAAATAATTGATTAAAATTTTAATATTTGCCATGCAGGCTGCAAGATGCTATAGAACTGGATGCAATAATTAATTAACTAATTAATTCAAATTACCAATAAAACAAAAAATGAAATAAAAAAAATAATAAAAAATTCTTACACTTTCGTAATTGCGACATTTAGCAAAAATGGCAAAAGGGATAGCAACAAACAAAACAGAAAGCTTCGTCCCCAGCAAAACTTCCTGCAAATTAGCCAAAAACAATCTCAACAACCCGACCCGAATTCTTGAAACCAGTGAAAGATCCGATTTCTTCCGGAGTGAAGAAGCCGACATGTTGTGGGATCTCCGGCCGCCATTCTTCATCTCTTTGCTCAACACCTTTATATTTCCATTTTCCAAAAGCCACGCCTCTGGTTCTGGAGATGCCGCCATTTTTCTTCTTCTTTTTTATTTATTTATTTATTTTAAATAATAATAAATTGTTTGTGAATTTAGTGGGTTTTGGGTATATGCCTAAAAAACAACGAAAACTCATGCAAATAGAAGCAAGGCTGAAGTGACAGCGAGTGTACGATGTGCAAAAGGTGGCAGCATTAATCAACTTTTATTTTGCTGCCTTCTTTTTTTTTAGGTCTGGTGATGTAATAAATATGTATGTGCGCATGTTTTGTGTGTATATATATACAAAATATATATATTAACAAATAAATACATGGATTGGGAATTTTCCGCGAAGCTTCAGTTCTTACCATGAACAACGTAACAGCATCCAGCTTTTGCCACCTGTGTATATATATATCCCGTGATTCTTTTTCTTTTAATTGAGTTTCCCATTTTTTTTATTTTTTTTTTCAGATTTGTATGGATTAATTGCAGACTCCTACTAAAGTATTTATTTATTAGGAGATCATATAAATTTATTTCTGTATTTGGCAAGAGTTATTAAGGAATACGAATTTATGGTTTTTAATTGAGTTTCCCATTTTTTTTATTTTCAGATTTGTATGCATTTATTTCAGATTCCTAAGCTCTTTATTACAAAATAATATTTGTTATAATATTGTGGACTTTAGCAAATGGGTTATTAGTCTTTTGACAAGTGTTAGGACATGTGTAGTCATTTCCAACAATGTTAGATGAAATGTTGACAAGTGTTAATGATGACTTATCACTTTGTATCTATAAATACATGTACAAGTGAATTAATAAAACACAATTTTTGGCTAGCATTTCTCTCTCTCTCCTTATACACTCTCTCTATCTTTCCCACTCACATTTATATTATATTATATTGTAATGATATTATATTATATTAATTAGTATATATACATATATACATATCCGTATATACTAATATATATATATGTATATATATACATACATATACATAACCGTATATACATATATATATATTAGTTACACATTGATAACTAACTAATACTGATTAATTAATAATATTCACACCATTAGTGTTTATACTATATAGAGCTTATGGGAATTATTTCACAACACGTTATCAGCACGAGGTTCTGGTCGAAAAAAGGTAGGTTATGTAAGTTTGTTTATGTTATTTCATTTTATTTGATAAAATCCAGATCCTCGATATCAAAGGGTGAAGCAAATACTACGGTATTTTATACGCCACCGATTTTCGGAGGAAAGGAAGGATATATATCTATAATTATGTGCATGTTGATTTATGAGGAAAAAAAGAGTCATTATCTCTGGCCTCGACTATGAATTTTCAACTTGCATTACATGATTTTGATTTTGTAAATTTAGAAACATGTAATTGGCATGTGCAAGTTTCGATCTATTTATTTAATAATCTTGTTTAAATTAGCAAAAGAAAATGGGCTGATTTAGATAAAGAAATGAAAATGACTCCGTCCCATAGGAGCCCAAATTAAGAGTCGATTTAAAGGCTATGAAAATTACTCCGAACATAATGTTCGTAGAGATGGTGGACGTTGTAGTCCCCAATAATGGCCGATATAGAAGCCGTAAATATAACCCCGGGTGTGATGCCCGTAGAGACTAGAGTCACTAAAAGTTGTGATTTTCCTCAAAGGCCAGTGAGGTTATTAAAATAAAATTAATTGGGTGCAATACCCATATAAACGATTGACATTTTTGTTAAGGGTCGATTGAAAGGCCATTATAAAATTAAATATGGGGTTAGGCCTACAATGACGAAGTGAAAAATAGTTCTCGTCAAGATGTTTTTAAATTGACTAGAGTGGATGTAGATATTTCCGCCGACATAATCATCTGGTCAAAATAAATTAAAACTCCTGAGTTTATTGCCTACGAATATATTTTGGCCTATGAGTAAAGGTTATATATTTGAGATCATGCATGATAATATTCTTAATGGTTACGATATAACTCTCTCGATGTAACGGTTTTCGAGATTGAATTTATTTAATTATGAGCATACCTCCCTCGGACGATATATACCCGAGGTTGAGCCTATAATATTTTCTCGAGATAAATATAAATGACGTCAAATTTAAATACTTCTCTCGGATGATTTTATTCCCGAGATTGAGCTAATTTCTAAAATAAGATTTATATATCTCTCTCGGAAGAAATATGCCCGAGATCGAGTTTATAATATCTCCCTCCGACGATACATTCCTGAGGTCGAGCTTAATTATATATTCCCCAAATAAAAATTTACGACTCTCTAGCTTGGACGATTTATTCCCGAGTTTAAGTTAGTAAAACTCTCTTGGAAGAAATATTCCCAAGGTCGAGCTTATACACCCCTGATGATATTGGTAATATTTCAAAGTTAATTTACTATGTCTACTAATTGTGTAACATGTACATATCTCTCTCGGATGTTAAATTCCCGGGATGCAGTTTGCAAAACACCATCGAACGAGAAATTCTCGAGGTTGAAATTGTATATATCTATTGGATGTTAAATTCCCAAGATTGAGTTAGCATTTTATTGACATATTATTTAATATGGATGTACATGTGAACAAATATAATAGACTATTGTTTATGGTATTATAATTTCGAACTTTGAAATTGAGTTATATATCTTTCTCGGACTGATTCCCGAGATTAAGATAAGTTACATATCACCCACGAGTGACATATTCACGAGGTCGAATTTTAAAAGTTCTCCTTCAGATGAAATATTCCTGAAGTAAAGTTTGCATATCTCCCCTGAAATATATTATATTCCCGAGATTGAGTTTAAATATCTCCCCGGACGATGTATTAGTCTAATTGACAATTTGATATATTCTAAATTTTATTGAGTGTGATATTGCGCAAAGCACGAAGTAAACTAAATTACTTTCCGTAGAGATTATGGCTCCGGGAATAAACAATTGTTCTACTTATTAAAAGCATTAGCTCTTGTATTGTATTGTGTCCTAATTCGAGTTTTTCAATTACTACACCACCATGCCATATAAACTAGTTAATCCTGAAATGTTCAGGTTTTGGCATATTAATATGGGGACGCCCATAAAATATTATGGTGGCTTGAAATAAAGAATATACTACGGACATTCGTACGATATAAGGATCCTTATGTCCAAAGAGAATTTCTGTAATTTATAGAAATCTCGTTATATAACCTTTTGTGCAAAAAGGGTTGATAATATTTCTGGACCAATGCAACATTCTAAGTGGACCAATATTTTAAATATTTATGATTTTGTTCGACGCATCTTATGGATGGTCTCGCGTATGTTTATTGTATTCATGCAATATGATTGCACGTTTTCTACACAAGTTACTATACCCCGTGCATATGTGAATGGACAGTGCCGGAGAAACTAGATCAAAATAATTTTGATGAGATTTATGCAGAGTACTTGGGATAAATATCAGTATTTTGTAGCACACGCTCACACTCATATGGATTAATTAAATCCACTGAATGAACGAGTCATGATAAACATGCTCCGGATAAATATGTAGAGATTAATCTCTCGACTAAGGGCAATTACAATTATAAAATTTCGGGATGATTAATCCAGTGAATCACGTTCAAAACAATAGAATGTCGGTAGAGTCAAGTTTGGCCTAAATGCGAGAAAGCGATTAAATCGGAATTGGCTTTCCCAGAGAAACGAAATAAATACGGATTAATGGTACCAACTCCGAACAATATAAATTCCCTAGATATAAATGGGGTTTTGTTTGTTCGTTAGAGGAATAATAACAACAAAATTGTTCATTATAATGTGTGCCTTGTAAAATATTGATTCTACCGAGTATATGGGAATGATTATATTTAAATGTATTTACCGGTACATCATTTTTTCGTTTCCAAGGGTTGTCCACGAGGGAATGGACATACGTCTAACAGACATTCTAATGTTATCTTTATGGTTCACTGAATTTTGATATTGCAAAGACGAAGTGATAATATGTTGCACTCTTTTTCCCTTTCCGACATAAGGTTTTTAACGAGGCAACTTATGATTATTAAATAGCCTATTTCGGAGGCCTAAGGTTTT
>NW_012192977.1:1857282-1887126 GCF_000504015.1 Erythranthe guttata
ATATATATATATATATATATATATATATATATATATCAAAAATAAAAATATTAGAATCATTGTAGTCAATAATGCTTTAAATTCAAAGTTTTTCTAAAAAATGGTTATTTCCCTCTTTATTTTTTGTGGGCCCAAATATTAAAAATCCAAATAACAATTTGATATACCTAATTGGCCCGACCTAATGGGCCATAAATTATCTAATAACTAGGCCCAATACACAAAAACCCAATCTATTACAATTGAGCCCAATTCACGAAAGCCCGAGCACCTTCAAAGCAAGGCTTCGGCCCAACAAAGTAAGCCCGACTCAATCAACGATATATAAATAGATGTTTTACTCATTCGTAAAGGTACGCTTTCATTATTCAACAACAATCTAGAGCTTAATTCTCTCTACCATCTCCACGATCCGTACATCTGACTTGAGCGTCGGAGGGGTTTCCGCTGGATCAACTCCCGGCATAGTTTACGTGTGTTCATTTCGCAGGGACCTCAGAATCATCAAGTTGTCAAGCTACTGATCCGCTTTGCTCTCTCAGCTCATTTTCTACAATACCCTCGGTGATCTACATTTTAGCATCATCACAATTAAAAAAAAAAATTCTATATCACATTTGAGTAGAAATAAAAGATGCTAGCTGAATCGCTTCTCCGGTTATCACATCCTGGCGAATCCCAAATAAAAGTTTTTGTTCTTGACATTCGAGCAGGCCAGAATTTAATTTTTTTATTCGTTATATTTTTTATTTATACTTTATACCATTTATATCCTTCATGCTCCAAGTTTAGCACTTAATGGGATGGTTGGATAATAAATGTGAATGGTTGACCTTTCATTTCTCTTGCTAATTATTAATTATTATTATTATTATTATTATTATTATTATTATTATTATTATTATTATTATTATTATTATTATTATCACTACTATTATATTCTATAATAATAATAATAATAATAATAATAATAATAATAATAATAATAATAATATATAATTAAGGTATATCAAATAAATAAATTAAAAGCAGTAGAGTTTGAATCAAAACAAAATCAACTATTTGTTATAATTTATTTCTTTGATTTAAATTTGAAGAGTTATTTATATAATATCAATAAAATAATAATTTGTTATTATTTAGTATACTGGGGATATAAAATTAAGGTATATCAAATAAATAAATTAAAAGCAGTAGAGTTTGAATCAAAACAAAATCAACTATTTGTTATAATTTATTTATTTGATTTAAATTTGAAGAGTTATTTATATAATATCAATAAAATAATAATTTGTTATTAGTTTAGTATACTATAATATATATATGATTAAGAATGAATATTGATGAATCTTTACGTTATTGGGATTTGGGATTACATACATATCTGATGTCCGTTAATATGTCATAATCTTGCACGAGAAATGAATTGAAATTTGAAACTTAGAAATCCTAATAATAACTGTAGAGAGAAACATAAAATTACAGTAATCTGGCCAACTAGTAATCTGGCCAACTAGCATATTTCGAGGGAAAATTAATAGGGATAATTAGCAATACCCCCCTCATCTAGGTAAATGAGTTAAGAAAAAACCCCCCTCCCAAAAATAATTAGAAAAAACCCCCTTACCTAATATTCTACCCAAATATTATTTAATAATTCCCAAACCACCCTTTCTCACTCTTATCTCTTCTCTCTCTCTTTCTCTCTCTCCTCTTTCTCGCGCACACATAAAAACACACACACACACACAAATAGCGAGAAATCTCAACAGGAGAAAGCTCAACAGGAGAGTAAGGAGGATTCCGCCGCCGCCGCCGCCGTCGTCGTCCCCGCGCACGCGTCAGCTGCTGGAGTGAGGAATCCATCGCCGTCGCCGGTGTTGCGATGGGTCTGTTGGTGGTGGCGGTTTTGGGTGGAGGATTGCGATGGGTCTGCTGGCGGCGGCGGTTTGGGTGGAAGATTGCGATGGGTCTGCTGGCGGCGGCGGTTTTGGAGAGCGATGCATCGGACGGCGCAAACATCGTCGGAGACGGATGCATTTCAGCGGCGCCGTTACAGACCCAGCCCCGACCTCCAGCCCCTGCCGCCGCTGACGAAGCAGCCTCCCCCACCACCGCCGATCATAAATTGCGATGGGTCTGCTACCGTCAAGAAATCTCTGCCCCTCAAAAACCCCTCTTTCTTTCTCTCTCTACTGTTTTTGAGCACGTGTTTTCCATGGAGTCGAGCTGTAAGTTCTCTGTCATTTCTCCAAATAAAAACCCATTCACAACTAATTGGTGCTTTTCAATTTGCCCTTTGGTGATTCGAATTTTGTATAAAACATGCTGTAATTTTGTTTCTGTATTTTTTTATGTTGTTTCTGTTATTGAATTCGGGTATAAATACACAAATTGGTGTTTTTGTGTATTTTTTTTTAATAATTGATGTGCGTTAAGAGAAATAAATAGGTTGGTTGTGATATGATGAAGCTTATATAAATGTTAGACTTGTTCTTGCTTATTTAATTTGTCGATTTTTTTCTGCAGGTATGCTCTGTTGTAAGTAGCATAAGCTTCAATTAAGAGGTTTAAAAAATCGAAGCAGATGGAAATAATCGAATCCATCGATAATCTGCAAGTGCAGGATCCGCCCGGTGAAGATTTCTCTTCAGCCGATTTGGAGTGGGTCAAGTTTGGAACCGCCGAGCGATGTGATGATGTGGCGCTTATTCCTTACGATCGAGTTGATGCCTTTATAATAGGAGAGTGTTCCTGTGTCGAGTGCCCGACTAGGTTCCACATCGAGAGGGGAAGAAAACGAGCCAGGGGAAGCTTGAAGCAGTGCAAAAACGACGGCGTATGTGTGCGTGGATGGTGATGGTAATGATGGTTGTGGCGGCGGTTTTGAGTGGAGGATTGCGATGGGTCTGTTGGTGGCGGCGGTTTTGGGTGGAGGATTGCGATGGGTCTTCTGGCGGCGGCGGTTTTGGGTGGAAGATTGCGATGGGTCTGCTGGCGGTGGCGTATGTGTGTGTGGTAGTGATGGTTATGGCGGCGTTTTTTGGATGTTGGGTTGGTGGGAGCGTGGCAGAAGAGCATTAAGGCTTATTCGACTATGTTCAGTAGCCGATTTAAGGCTTAATCGACTATGTTCAATAGTCGATTAAGGCTTAATCGACTATGTTCAGTAGTCGATTAAGGTTAACCGACTCTAGTTGTTATTTTGTTTTTTTTTTGATTTTTTGTTTATTGATTACAATGTATAAATCAATTACAATGTTTGTATTTTTTTTAAAATATAATTGTTTTTGTATTTTTTTTGTAATTGTGATTTGTTATTTTTAGTAGTTAAATGTTTAATCGACTATCCATTAATGAACCTGATAGAGTAAAAAATTAAAAAAAAAAATAAAAAAAAAAAAAAAAATTAGAAAAAAAAAAAAGTTAAAAAATAAAGAATTTCCTTAATCGACTATGAAGCACAAAGGCTTAATCGACTATGCCATAGTCGATTAAGGCTTAATCGACTATGCTTCATAGTCGATTAAAAAAACGGAAAAAAAAAAAAAAAAAAAAAAATCGCTGGAGCGCGTGACCCAGTTGTGATGAGGTGGCGGACGGGGGTAAAACTGGGAAACACAATGGCTGAATTGGATCATGGGCTTTTCTCAAATGGTCTAAAATATTTTGGGTCTCCCTCAATTAAAAAAAATAGTGAGGGGGTTTTCTCAAAGAGCCCCAAATTAATAACTTAAGGGAGATATCCAACATTATCTTGCGAATCTTAGCTGAAATTGATTTTGGATTCAGCACAATTCAAGTGTTTTAATATATAATCCATAAGATGATATTAAACTATTTCACAACAATCCTATATGTATCATAGGCAAATTTGCAATTAAACTCTGCACTCATTCGAATCGGAATACAACACAAGTTGAAGCATTATTATAGGATCGGATCCGAGCTATAAACACCACTATTATTGATAAATAGACCACAAAATAAATAGATATTATCACAAATATCATAAAGCATGACTGCCTGACATGTTCACCATATTTACAATATTGGTGAGAAAGATAGATTACAACAAGTGCTTGCATAATCAAATAAGAGAAGAACTTATCGGTTTAAACTCATGAATACACACTAAAACACATAATTTGATAATGCAAAAGCCTAAAGTGGGTTTAAAGAACAACCAATTGAACGTGGTGAGGTACATGTGGTTCAATATGTTCCTTTGCGTTCTTCCTCGCAGTATGTTCCACATCTAATTCGTCAGTGTCAGGGGATATTGCACCGGATGGATCAATTATTATTTTTTCAAGCACAACGCACTTCTCCAAAATGTAGCTAAGTAATTCAGCATCAATGGTTCGGCCATAATAGCCACAAAACTTGAATACTTTAAGGTGATTGTGGGGAGACCGTACTATAGCATCCTTCATTACTTTATCTTCCCTCGGAAGTCTATACCATTCGTACTGCACATGGGGAGAAAAACGTAAGAATCCATTGCCGCTAATTTTAAACGAGATGAAAGATTTTTCCTTTAAAGCCAGGAGTGAAGCGTATATTGTCATTCTATTCTCTAATTATTTTTGCCAGAAGCATATAACAAGAACAAAGCATATAACAAGAACATGTAGCATAAATAATAAAAAATGTAGGAGGTGGCATTTATGTTGCTTATAATAAAAAGAAAAGATCCTACCTTTAAGACAAATTCCTCCAAGTAAGGAAATGCCCTCATGAACGCAGTCAATCTAACAAGGCTTTCATCACCTGTTGCACAACATTTGATGACTAACTTATTCAATTTAGGCATTTCAGGGAACTCGCAAAGCTCGATTGGTTGTTCAATACTATACTGTTAAACATCAACCACAACAAATAAGGAGAACAATTAAGAATACGTACAAAATCAAACGAGAGAGAAATGTGAATAGCAGCTATAGATGTGTTGTATAACCTGTAAGCATATCAGCTGCAAGCAAAGAACCTTCAGTTGCGAAATGCAGCAAGACAGTTGGGAGAACACACGTTTGATAGAAATACTGCATGAATCGCAACGAAGAGACACCTCAGTTAGCATTGGAACATGCTCGAGCAAGAGTTCCTCAAACATCTTAACCGTAAGTGAAGTAAGCCTCGGCGCCGAAACTTTAAGGGATATAAAATCGTAGCAATTGACAATCTTCAAGTGTTTCAACACGAGCGATGAGCCACAAACTTCGAGATTTGACATTCTTTGGGCTCCATGGACAACCAATTGTTCGAGTAAGGGGCAATTATGTAAAATGCACTCGATATCTCCACCAGTCATATCAATATATCTGAGAGTTAATGATTTGAGGGACTTAAATCCAACAACCATGCTTTTAGGTGCTCCGACACTTCTTCGGTCGTAAAGAAACTCTCCTGAGAAAAGACAATTGCTATAAATACCAAGGTCCAACTCTAACGTCTGAACTTGTCTGGCAAACGCGAAATCAAGCCATCGAGCGATTGAGCTCTTGTACGAATTGTTCAAATCGAAACGGATTATGAATTCTTTTAAGGTGGTAGATTTGTGTGATCGGAGAACAGAGTTTACCCATCTCCTATAGTTGCGTCTCTCAGTTTTGAGTAACTTGCGCCAATCCGAGGACTCTTGTATTTTATTTCTCAATGCACTAAGAGCATCGAAATTGAGGGAGGGGGTGTGCTTCCACAAGTTGATCCAACGAGACGAAAGAACACTAGTGCGTGCTGCTTCATTGATCGATAGGAAAGAGAGTATATCAATGAGAATGTCGTCAGGCAACTGACTTATCCGATCATCATCTTCGCCCACAACACGTTTCTTTGCACACTGTCAATCAAACAAAGTCAATCAAACAAAGATAATAGCAGCAAAGCTATCAAATAAGATAATACTTGATTACAACTAATCGATAACGCAGATAAAAAGGAGCTCCAATTCACCCTCCCTATCCTTCTAAATATCCCTTGACTAACTCTTGTACTAAAAGACTATCGTTTTACATACTCTTACTAACCCTACTTCTCAATGCTAGCGACTTTTTTTTTCTCTTGTCGGAAACTAAAGGGAGAAAAAACACCTAACATCAAACACTCTGATGAACCATATCAGAAAATATAAATTTCTAGTTTAAGCAGCTCAAATAGGGATTTTAACGCCATAAAACAGCAAAAAAAAATTGGTCTTTAAATATATTATCCTTCACAGGTTTGAGAGAAAAAAATAAAAATTAAAAAGAAAAGGACAGAAGCTTCGTCGAAAGCTTACCTTCTTGAGTTGAAAATTGGTATCGATTCTGAGTCGTTTCCCACCCATAAAGATTGAATCTTTGCACAAAAACCTCAGCAATTGCTACACAGAAAGGGGGAAAAATATATACATATATATTTGAATGAGGTGATCTTTAAGGCCGATGAGATCTCCAGATCTAGAGTATTACCATACAAAAAAAAGTCCGATGTTGGGTTTTACTTATTATTTATAATAAATTACAACCAACCCCCTGAGGTATGGTCAAATTACGAAAAAACCCTCATGTTTGAATAATTACAGTTACCCATCAACTATGATTACGTCCACCTTATGGTGTCAAATTCAACATAATCTTTTAAATTCCGTGGAATATTCTCTAGTTCTCATTATGTGCAAAAAATACAGTTTCTTATGCACCGCATCTTATGATTATCTTGCTTCAAAATGTGGAGTTTGAGATAAAAGGGATACAAAATTGAGAATATTTCATATAATCTAGAAAATTTCACTAAATTTGACACCGCAAGGGTGGACAAGGTTTATAGTTAAAAGGGTATTTGTAATTAACCAAACATGAGGGTTTTTATTTTTTCTAATTTAACCATACCTCAGGGGTTGGATAATTTAAATCTGAAAATTTCAGATGAAGTAAAATTTTTGAATAAAAAATAAATTACATTTTAAAGTTGTGGTAAATTCACCTTGAATTTTTATCTACCCATGTTAATTACTACACCATTGAACTTGCACGTTATATCATAATTGTGCATATGTTTGTTTAGTATTATTTGCCATGAGGAACTCAATGTATAAAAAATATTTAAATAATAATCGATTTTAATGATGCATTAAATATTTATTTGTTTAAGAAATTTGAAGTTAAATCATATATGACCCAAATTTACTTCACACTAATTATTCTTCCATTTTTTCAAAAAAGTTAGTCTGAAAATAATTTATCCTCCATTTCTTTATAAATAGAGAGCTCTTCAACATTGATTTTTTTTTATAATTAAGATTAAGATTTTTTTAGAAAAGTTTACCAAACAAAATTAAGAGCTTATAAGCTATTAAACAACTTATAAGAGCTTCTAAAGAAGCTATAAGCTTAGCCACCCACCCTCTAATAAGTAATGTCTGCAGTGCAACATTTCAATTCAAGCTTATGGAGTCTGCACATTTTCTTTGCATGCATTAGAAAGGGAAACATAGAACTCTAGCTTCAAGAAACTTATTCCAAAGCTTTTCGATTATCGTTTGGCAAATATTTAAGAGATTATAAGTTATTAAACAACTTATGAGATGTTTTTTTTCTGGGGAACTTATAAGCTGCTTTTCGAAACTTACAAGTTTAGCCAAATTACCTTAAGTAGTTCCCTGCAACATCTCAAAAAGAAAATAGAGAGCTCGACATTCAAGAAAATTGTGCAAGCCCTTTCGATTTTCATCTGGCAAATATTCAGTACCAGACCATGTGCAGCTTAAAAGCCACTGCATCACCACTCACAAGTCACAAACCCACAGCGACAAATCCTTCAAAATGATATCTCACCCCAAACAGAGTATTGCATCACCTTTTCCCACTTCCAAAAACTGATATATGAACTACAGATGTGCTCAGGAAAAAAAATACAAACACCCTTTTGTAATCAGTTTCATATATAGCATCCTTTCTACGAATGCCACATAAAGCTCATTTTTCCCTAAAATATACCATAAATTAATTTACACATATAGCCCAGATTGTCAGAATTTACCTAACTGTTATTTGGTGGAGAGGAGGTGGTCGTCAATTTTTCGATATTTCTCCATTCAAAAAATTATCTGTCGTTGTAGGCTCCGGTAGTTGCAAATCCATTTGAAGAGAGTCAAGACTGCAAACAAAAAAAAATGATAGAAAATATAATATATGGAGTAATCAGACCAATAGTCAGGTAAAAACAAATCACATGTAACCAGATAGGAACAGCTTACAGAGGCATATTTTTTTTACCTGCAATTTTGCGGAACTCTCCAACCAGAGGCTATTGAATTTGGTGGCGAGGACAGAAACTTCTTCCAATCTTCAAGCAAGATTCTGAGGTCATGAAGCTTACTTTGCAAGCCGAAGCAACAGTTTGCATGCATTGTGCAAACTCGATTAAGATCTTCACTAGGTTCACAAAATCCACCAAAGTAATTAGTATCCAAGAATCTAAGTTTGAGCCCCACTTCTGTGATGAAGGAATTGTTCTTAATTCTATTGAGAACATCTTGATCATGTAAGCCGGGGTATGTCTCATGTGAGGAATACCAGAACTTGTAAAACTCTATAGAACGATTATTTGATCTTACGAAATTGAATCCTCCATTAGGTTTATTTTCTATATCATCAGATATACCAGAGAAATGATCACATGCTATCTGGAAGTCGGCATCTGGATGGAAGTGAGGAAATGGATCTCTGAACCACATAATATCCGCATCCTAAAAATCAGAAAGTGAAAGATAAATGTAACACGAGATTCCCGAAATGCTAAATACTAAATCATGATACAAAATATATATGATAAATACTTGTGAGTGCAGAGAGACAAAGAGATAAAGAAAGTACCGTGAAAACGAAGTTGTACCCCATTTCAAGAACAGATCGTAGGAAATCAATTCTTCTCCACATCATCTTTAAGTAGTCGGGGGTCATAAAATAAGCCTCACTTGAAAAATCAACTCCTTCAGTGACAAGTGCAAAACAATGGGAATGTGCAGCCAAACAACGAGAAAATGCCTTTCGATCTAAAGCAACAACCACCAGATGGTTCAGCAAATGGCGGGTCCGCTCTCCAATTCTGAAACTCTCAAGAAAGAGATCAAATACTGAATTTGGAGCTGCCCAAGCTTCATTTAGGGTTGTTAAGATCACTGAATTGTCTTGCATAGAAGCAGCCTTCAGAACTCTTTCAAGACTGTACTCCTCGTTATCCTACAACAACTATGATACAATTAGGAAGTGCAGTAATTTTACGATCATTAGGGTGATTTCATGATCTAAAGTAAACTACGTCAAAGAATCTCACGTGGACAATATCATAAGCCATATTAAACTAAAACAACCAAGATCCAGTAAAACTGCAAAACTGTAATAAGATACGAGACTACTGAATTAGTTGATCGCGATCAATCATTACTTGGCACAATGAGCGTAAATCCCTCTAACATAATTGGACATCTGCTGCATCAAATATGAAAAAAACTTGAAAGAAATCGAGTAATCCCACTCTAATATAGTCAAGAAAATCAATAGGAAAGGAATGACCATGAGTTCGCACTTTGCGGAGATATTTTAGTTTCTCGACTCTTTTTCAATAAAATAACAGCAATAGCCATAATATTACACCCTGAATCGTAGATTTTCAAACTCCACATCAAGCAACAGCTAATCCTAGAACTATATAACAAAATCGTGAAAATATTTCGAACACGTAACACAAATTTACTTTTACGAAATACAAAATAGTCTATAATGTTGTCCCTAATCATTTCCCCCCTTCATGTTTACAAATTACAATCATTATGATACGTTTACGAAAATTAAATGAATGTGAACTTGTTGTACTTGTCTCTTTACATCATGTAAAACGTGAAGAAATGATCTGACTGGAGAAAAGCACAGCAAAACCTTTATAATCAACATCGTTCATTGAACAGAAGCTTCTAGCAACTTCTCCGTTCAAAATCAATTAAATGGGAAGAAGAAAAAATAGGCTAAATAAATGAGAAGGGCAAAATTTAGAGAGAGAAGTAAACATTTAAATTTGAGATGGCAACGGACCGAGGAAAAGGAACCTATATCAGCAAGGACGGGAAACACGTGAGTTGCACGTGTGATTCCGGAGACGGCAGCTCCGTGGAGGAGAAAGCATGATAAAACAACCGCCGTGAGCAGCACCAGGCAGAGCAGCCAAACCCCCGCTTTGCGGATGTAGGACGGAAAATCCAGCCCCACCGGAGCCGTCGTCATGGAAATTGCTTTCAGCGGAGATGTACGGCGGAGACGCGGCGGTGCTGTGAGGATGGGCATCAGCATTGGGACATCGTTGCTCGTTCTGATTTTCAGTGAACAGACACGAGAGAGAGAGAGAGAGAGAACTGTGTCAACTTTGCCCCACTGGTTATTTATAAAGCTGCAAAAGAGGTAAAAAAAAGGGCCCATAAACAAAATTGTAAAAGGAAAATAAATTACCCTAAGATGAACATAACTCCTCCATTAATTAGTGTAGATTATTTACTGTGAATCTATTTTTAATCTTTGATTTGGCAATTAAGATTGCAATAATTTAAGTAAATTACTTTTGAAAGTTATAGTTTAACACTTCAAACAAAGTCCATAATGTACTTTATCATATGTATGCATTGTTTGGTTTTTAAGATTATATTTATTTGTCAATATTAATTTACAATTCCTTTTGATAACTTAATTAGGGAATATGGAAAACATGATAAGAAACTAATTTCCATTAGAAATTGTGGACCAATTTGAGAAGTTATTAAATTAATTAAAAAAAAATCAATTATTTAGTTAATCAATCCTAATTTATTATTTTAGAATAATTGATGTTATAAAATAGAAAATTAAATTGGGGTAGCAATTTTCTATTTTAACTTTGGATCGTTACAGCCCAAATATGTGTATCTAACGTTCTAATTAAGTTTGGGCCTAATCATATCCCAAAATTCAACAGCTTTCTACACCCGATTAAAATAATAACATTTTTTTTAATTTTTAATTTTCTTTTTGAGTATGACTAAAAGAAATTTAAATACGCATTATTCAAATCTGAAATCTCTTATGGCTACTTCAATTCAGATTCTCACCGGAGGTATAAATAACCAACTCGTTGAATTCCTTCAATCTGTATTTAGATTTTCGTATTTCTCGTCTGTTATCATTTTTTCCCTCTCAAACTTTTCATCGTTTCCTTTAATAGAATGGATCAGGTGGAGCAGTTACCGGCCGGAGGAGAAAGCTCCGGTGCTGCTTCTGCGTCGGCGGCGTGGGAGAATTCTGAAGAGTCTCCGCCGTTGCCGTTTCCGGAGAGGTCGCCGGAGTCTCCGCACAGCTCTTCTGAACGGGAGCGTTTCGCGGGGATGGATAATGAAGGTTACGTGGTGAATAACGAGGGCTCGTCGGTGATCGGAAACGATGCTAAGTCCTGCCTCGTATCTTCAACCGCGTTCTCGATTTTCGGTATGTGTGTTGAAGTTCTTATGCATTTTTTCATGGTTTGTTGGAATTTTTTTAAATTATGAAGTTAATTGAAGACATAGATGAACAACATTCGGCCATTTGGGGGTGAAATGCACTTTAATTTCTTCCTGATTTTACAGTCGTACTATACTTGAGACACGTGAGAACGAATTTAATGTTCTGCTATCCCTATAGTCAATTCCGTTATGATTTGGTTGTGATTCTAACACTCATCTGCAAGTTGAATGCTAAAATATTTTATTCTAAGATATTTGAGTCGAGCAATGGAAACTGGAGCATTGCCAGTTTACTCCTCCATGTAGTAGCAGGAAATGAAACCGTAGAGATTGAATCGTTTTGTGAACTTTGATCGATGTCAAAGTTTGGGAAATAATAGTATTCATATGAACTGAGTTTTATGCAATTTGAATATGCAGAAGCAGAAGAAGGCAGAGCTTGGTTAAAACTCTTTGATGTAATTCTAAAATTTCAAAATATAAAATAAATTGAATCGAGATAGAAGAACTGGTTCAGCCATAATATTCATGGATGATGCTAAAAGAGACTATAAAACTTCTATATCTCTCTACGCCTCACAATTATACTGTCCATGACTATGGCATAATTGGGGGTGTATATGGTTTTGCATAACTAGTGCTCTATTTGGCCATTTCTGATTTCAGTAGCTATGGTTGTGGCATTTTCGATCTTTGCACCTGAGGCTCTGCGGCTCGGACCTAGTGCCTCAGTTTTGATAAATCCCAGCCATTTACTCGTAGAATCTGTAAAGGTATTGTGACATTGCTACCAAGCTTAGTTTACTTAAATTCTACCAGTCGTTTCTGTAGGTCTCTGTGCCTTCTGCACTTCCATTAACAATGTTGAAAATTGTGTTCTAAGTTAATCATAGCTTATACCAGGTGGTAGCACTCAATGCCGCCAAAGGCTCAATGCTGTATGGATTTCATAAAAGTCCACCTCTCGATGTTACTATGACATGGTCCGAGACTCATAAGATCACTCTCCCTGCCGGTACTCACAAGGCGAGTTTCATAAATCATCACAGTGATTTTGCACTGAAGTACTTGATCTTAAATATCATGTTATGTTTCTTGATAGGTAGTTATATGTTTTGATTTCGACGCAGTAAATGCTAGTGTAATTCACCATTTTGACTTCCTTATTACAGGAATGGCTTTACTATTTGAACAAAGGATCTGAAATAAACATATCTTACAGTGTGGGATCCCTAAGTTCATTATCTCTTGTTCTTGTAATTGTGAAAGGTAAATTTTAGTTTCTCATGCTCGAGTTCATTTTGAATTCGCCGCCACTTCGTATATACATTTTTTGGCATTGTGAGAGAAAATGAAGGGATGCATGTCCTAAGGAGGCGCAGACAAAATTCCCATGGCTGTGGATAGATTATCGATAGGTGGCGCTATATAGTTATGAACACGTGCAAGATTTGAACATTATATGCTGCCTACATCTATAATATTCATAACTGCATAAAATTATGTAACTGCTCTGATAATGTAATATAGTTTTACTCTAACCATCGTAATGATTCTCGAAACATAATTGTCCTCACAGTGTCACATGCTGCTTGTTTCTTGCCTTCTGTTGAAATTTAGGGCAGCATCTGTCTAGCTAGTAGCTACTGCCATATGTTCTGAAGTAAAATTGAGCTTGCTAGATTCCTTGCGTTATTCAAGATGATTTAGCTCCAGCTTCGTATTGCTATGAATAAGCAAGATAACTCCAACTATTGGAGATCTTTTCTCATCATTGTCATTTCATATGCTAGATTAAAATTGATTTCGTCATGGGCCAATGTTTGCCACCTGAGACGTCTAAATGCTTGCAGGGAGTGCAGGTCTTGCTGAGTGGCTTAAGGATCCATCACAGCCAAGTATACACTTCTCAATGTCATGGAATCTAATTCATGGTTAGATGAAAAATTGGGAAAATGTTATTTTCTACTTCCTTTACTGTAGCTCACTTAGTTTGTTGTTTGCAGGAAATGGCTCAATACAGAAGGATGTGTCTGAATCTTCTACCTACTACATTGCAGTTGGTAACTTGAATGCTGAATTTGCTGGGGCAAGCTTCTTTGCTTAACCATCTATTGGAAATCAACTCATCCCTTCTAGACTTAGTGCATCACTAATCATTTTACAATTGTTGATGGCTCAATAGTGTATGCATTATTTTCTCATATTTGATTTGTGAAACAGGTGAATTTGAATACCACGATAAAGGCCTTCCTTCACAATACAACAGAATCATATTACAAATGTGCCCCTGCAGAAGGCAATTGTACTTTCCAACTGTTTCTTAAGGGTGGAAATGCAGCTGTTCTTACTTCTCCTGCCCGCTCGCCTGTAAGTTCTTTATTTGGTGAGGTACTATTTTTCCACGAAAAGTCTACTTGAGAGGCTATGAGTGCAAATTGCAATACTTCAATAAAAGCATAATCCATAAGTGTTAAGGCAAAAAATAAGGGACTGGAAGCGAGAATTATTCCTATGATCCCCTTCAAACATCAAACAAAAGTATAACCAATGAACCATTAAAAGCAGCTCAAGTCCTAGCCTACGGTGAAGCTTCTGTTTCATTAACAATGCTCCGGAAAGGTACTACTAGTTCTTTGGGTAGTGTGTTTCACAGTTTGATCGAGTTAATACTTAAGTACTTAATGAGGGTAGTGAAGATGTGGAATAGAAAGAATTCCATGCCAAAGCTTTTATCAGAAACATATCATTCATTTATGATTTCCAAGATGGTATTGGGGTGAGATGTATTGATAAACAGTCAGCATTCTGTTTCATCGTTCTCTAAATTCTGTAGGGTATGGTCAGCGGTGATTGGTATTTTGAACTTTGGTATGGACGTCGATGGGTTACATATTTGATTGGCACAGGTACATTATCTGTGGAACTCACTAGAAATAAGATCATGTACTATATCAGATATCTGTAATTTTATTAAATTGTTTTATCTACAGGTGGAATAACTTCTCTTCTGCTACTCATGAATTACTTTTCAAATCATCTTCGACGAAGAGATCCGCTTGGAGAAATTGAACCCGAGAGAAACACTTTGCTTTCACACGAAGATGGGGATTCCTCTGCCTCTATCTCAGATGATGACGAACATAGGCATCGTCATTGTGCAATTTGCTTTACTGCTCCCAAGGACTGTTTTTTCCTTCCATGCGGACACAGTGTGGCTTGCTTTCAATGTGCGACAAGGTAAAAACTCTATCTCTCCCAGTTTTAGCAAACATCGTCTGTTACAGTTGCAATTGAAATTTCTTAAGTATTAAATGACTGGAGAGTCAGTTTAAAGAATTTGAAATGTATATCTTGCTCCATTTATGCATATATATTATATATACTGTAAAATCTATATACCACACCAGAAATGGCTATGAAAAATTTAAGTGATACCTTAGCTCATAAATTGTGGTACTGGAAGTCTGGAAAAAGTTTCACTTCGTGAACTTCATAGAATAAAAGGAAATGGTTCGAAGTAGCTTCTAATTTGGGTGAGTGTTTATCGTAAATCAAATTTTGCTCGATATCACCTGCATTGTCTATTCGACAAACCTACTCTCATTAGGATTCGAGTGACGTGTAAATAGACATCTAACATTGAACAAGCATTTTTCATGATAGTAAGTTCATACAAATTTGCCCTTTGCATGATTGTAGACTAACTACAATAACCTTTTGGAATCTCTCGAAGCTTATATATGGTGGGTAAACAAAACTATGATATTGATCTTGTCAACTATCTTGTTCAGGCAATTTTATGTTTCATTTGCTGTCTATACGTTATGAAAAAAAACTACGATGATCGATAAATTCTGTTTACCTTCACAAATGGAAAACTAGTTGTCTGGGAGTCAACAATAGTTCAAAACTTAAATCATGTGTAATAATCTGACTCGAGCTTTTGCAGGATACGGAAGAGTTCCGCAGTTTGCCCTATTTGCCGTCAAAGGACGAGAAAGGTGAAAAGGATATACACAGTTTGAGCAGCACAGAAGCCCAATGCTTAGGTAAACATTTCAGCCAGGTATTCAATTTACTTGAAAATACGTGTTGCTCTATTACCTGGATAATGTAGAATTCGAACTTCTACGAAAAAGAAAATGTGAATAAAAATTGACATATTCATTCTGAAAGCATTGTCATATGTGCAATGTATCGAATAACTTCACACCAAAATACAAATGTTTGTTGCTTTCACGGGATCAAGTTTTCTTTCCCACAGCTTGTAATATAAGAAGCAACTTAAGGAAGTAGTACGATGCACCTCCAATTGCAGCATACTGCAATTTCTCAGGTCCTTCAACTCTTTCGAAATCATCTTCCGTGGATCGATTAAACCCTCCGGCTAACCACCCCAACTTCTTATACCCCCCTTTGTATAACTTCGCAACAGCCATCGAAGACCTTCATTTACATTTGACCGTAAAACAATTATCTCAATTATCTTCTGCCAGAAAAGAAACTGTTCATATTTAAATTAATCGCATTTTATTACCTTAGTCCCTCTCCGCAAGCCACGAGCAGCTTAGAATCTTTACCAGGAACCACATTCCCCACTTGTTCAAGAAAATCAGGATTTATCATAGTGAAATACTGTCCGGTCCACAAACCAATGTACCCGAAATGAACCCATTTTTTCAACAATGTGATGGGGCTCATATCCTTATCCTCGATGAAAAGTGGCACGTGAAGTGAACCCGAGACACGTGCCTTCTCTCTCTCCCACTCTGGCCTGATGTCAAGCAATGTGTACCCCTGTGACTGGATTTGTGAGGCTGCATATTTCGGTGGTATGGGGGTGACAGCACCGGATTTTATTAGCTCCTGAGCTCTGCCGCCTAAGACTGCATGCACTCTCAGAGAGGCTGAGCGCGGCTGAGGGGCGGCAGAGAATGGTGGCTGGAGGTGTTTGTTTAAGGTTGATGTGTGGTGGTGTTTCAGTTGAATTGCCATGGTCTTTTTTTTCCTTGTCCCTTCAAACCAACACTCTCTCCTTATCTTTGGCTCCCTCTTCACTGCTGGAAATGGGCCTTTGGTGTTTTCCACGTATGTGAAAGGGAAAGCATCAGTTGGAATATCATTTTTGAAATAATTGAAAATTAAATTTGGTTTTACTTTAATTCTTTTATCTCTTGGGAAACTTTGTGAAGTTGATTATTGTTATTTAACTAACTTTTAGGAAGTTTATTTCAGATCAATATTAATAAATATATAATTTTTTAAAATAATGTAATGTCATTTACCAGTTGCAACAACTAAATTTCAAATACTTGGTCAAAATTAACTGTAAATATATATCACTGAAAAAGCTTTTCAAGGCTTAAAAGATAAAAGATAAAAAAACAAAAAAGAAAAGAAAAGAAAAAAGAAAAAAGGTCTTCAAGAGCATAATACAAAAGAAAATAAAAACTGTCGAAAATCTTTGACAATATTTTTCGAAATTAAAATCTGATAGAAACTTGGAATCTAATTTGTATTCCAATTCCGTTTGAAAAAAATGGGGTAAAAAAATCGACGAAATCGGGAATTTTCATCAATTTCCACCCCTAATTGCTACACGACCCGTTGGGCCAGAGCCCATAAATCTTGAAACCAAAACTATATCCAATTAAAAAGTATTGGGCCTACGGGGTTATTCGGCCTGTTCATGAAGAAATCGTTTTGGGGTAAAATCCTGAAAATCGGAGCGCAATGTACTTCAATTTACAATCCCGCCTTGCCGGAGAGGAGAATCCGGCGAAGCGAATTTCATTTCCACACTCTTATGACTTATCAACTCGAAAAAACCCTTCAATTTATTTATTTAGTTACTGTTCAATTCTGATGCTATAGTGTCATTCTAGAAAACTTAGGGTTTCTTTGATTTATTGTGTATTTTAACCAACCGAGACGATGGTGGGAATGATGGCGGGGATATCTCGAGAGAAAATTGCGAGCAGAATCAACTCAATAAAGTACGGAGGTACCGACATTGGTCAGAAGCTCGACCAGTTGCGGCGGCTTGGTGATGATCTCGCCGCCGTGGATTCTGTGTTGCTGGTGGAGTTCCTCTCCCCTATTATTGACCTCCTATCTGACCGTTTAAGCCCCGTCCGAAAATCTGTTACTCGGTAAGCTTTTTCTGACAACCCAATGATCATGTAAATGCGCGTTTAATATGTCAATTGTCTGTGCGTGAATACTGTGTGGTAAGATGTGGCAACACTACAGCGAAGAATGCTTCATTTTCTTCCTTGTTCGACATTAAAATATAGAGTTGGGAATTCTTTACGCAACTATGCTGACTGAGCTGAGTGAGTAGGGATGATTATGTAGCAAAATTTCTGTGTGTATTTGCGTCAGTTTGGCGGGGCCATAGTTAGAAATTTTATTCGGTTACGTCTATAGTACCTAATTTTGGGGGTTTATGTAATAATGTCCAAGTTCTCAGATGCTTTCTTTACGCACTGAAGTGATTTTTTTTTTTTTAACGATGAAGTGTAGTAAAGGTATTAATTTAAACTTGATTATGGTCTCCATTGATATAGGATGATTGGTGAAATTGGTTTAAAGCACTTGGAGTTGTTACCTGAAATAATACCGGCACTGGTTGATGTTTTGAAAGACGATACCCCAGCTGTTGCTCGACAGGCTATCACATGCGGGATTGATATATTTCGCAGTTCTCTAGTTAAAGTCACCATCCAGGTTGGTTAAGGTTTTTAAATAACTAAAACAAAATTTTGTGTAATTTTATTTTGGTGTGACATCAACATTGTTGGAGTATGATAGTATGGAGACTTAGTACCTATTAAATCATATGATTTTTGAATTCTTCTGGATAAGGTCGTCTTGTTCATTTAGGTTCTTGCTTATTAATGAACTCTTGACGGTATGGTTTTAATCAGGTTTCTAATTGTTGATTCGGGAAATGTCTTTCTTTGTTATTTTCCCTCTTTTCTTACTGCACCTTTTATATCACTTATTGATTAGGGAAATTTCTTATTTGCATATGTTTACTTGCATTCTACTGAATATCAAGGAATCGGGTCCAATTTGTTAAAATGTTATTGAGAATGTGGCGACCCTCTTTTAAATCACAAAGAGGAAAGCCATTGTGATGTTAATTGAAGAATTTGTTTTCTCATCCATAGTTGGATTGGCTATTTCTTATTGACCCCCTTCTTTAATTTAATATTTACCAAATTTTCTGTATGTCACTGCAAGGAGGTCTCTATTCGGCTATATAATGTTTAAATTCTTACCAGGGGTTGTACTCGAGCGGATTCAACGAATCACAGAGATCATCGTGGCTATCAGTGCTAAAGTTTAGAGATGAAATATATTCGATGGCATTTAAAGTAAGTGTCACTTGAACATGAAATATGCATTGTTGAGGAACATTTTTTTGACTAATAAACACGCATTAAGGTGGGAAGTGAAGGGAGAAGGTTGCCTGCATTGAAATTCGTGGAATCTGTTCTGCTACTTTATACTCCTGATCCTAATGCCTCTCAGGAACCACCTGCTGATCAAATTTCTGAAGGTAAATTTGTTTCATTATTATCCGTGGGATTCTATATCTTTGAAAAGCAGGCCCTGAGTATAACGTGGATTAAGCTTACATGCATAACCACACATACATGATATTTACGTCATTCGGTACTTTCGGTAAGCGTATATATAAGTTTGAGCTATTTAAATTCCCGCAGGGGAGTTTGAGGAATTCAATATCTCATGGCTTCGTGGTGGGCATCCCATACTCAATGTCAGAGATTTGTCTGCTGAAGCAAGCCAAAATTTGGGTCTACTGCTAGATCAGCTGAGATTCCCATCTTTGAAATCACATAGTTACTTGGTGATCATTGTACTAATTAAATGGTATATATTTTCTCAATCAACACTCACAAAAGCACCAAGTCCCTCTCCCTCACTCTCTAATAAGTTTGCTTTCCTATTTCTTTAGTCTTTCGGAAGTAGCAAGGAAGAGGCCAGCCTTTTATGGTCGTATACTGCCTGTTTTACTTGGCTTGGATCCTTCAAGCTCTGCTAGCAAAGGCATGCATCTTGCTGGGGTGAATCATGCTCTGAAGAATGCTTTTGAGTCTTGTTTGAATTGTACGCACCCTGGTGCTGCACCGGTATATTGTTTTCTATCATTTACAACCTTCACTTTTTTCCGGTCAGACCATGTGCTTTCTCCGCAACCATTTTGGCTTCTATGATATGATATCACAGCCTCATGATTACTGTTTTGCGTTTTCATTCCTGCTAATTGTAGTCATCAGTCCTCTATTCAAACTTAATTTTTTTTTGATAATCTGATTATAAAATTTATATGGCGTGATTCAGGATCTCATTGTGTTTTCAACATTTTGAAGGTTTTTTTTAAGAAAAAAAATTGGCCTTATAAATGGCTTACAATACCAAACCCAAAGGGAATTGAACCCTCGACCTATTACTGCTCTCCCCATCCAATACCATTCAGGCATTGCCTTTGCGGAATATTTTGAAGTTGTAGTGGAAAACTGAGTGAGTTGGGAGGGTGAAGTTTCATGACCTTAACATGATCTGATAATTTTCCTTTAAAATTGGGTATACATTCCTTAAATTCGCTTAGTTTGGAGTGCAAAAAGTAAAGACATGTCGCTCAGATGGAAAAATATCTTTATTCCTTGTTATTCTGATAATCAGTATGATTTTTGATCCTTTAATCGCTTAGATATTTGAATTTACACAATGATTTTGGCACTATAGTTTATCTGGATTTGTTACTTTCCAGTGGCGGGATCGTCTAGTTGGTGCACTGAAAGAAATTAAAGTTGGAAAACCAACGGAACATGCTGCCTTAGAAATATCTGATAACAATGGGAGAGCAGAGTGGACAGGTGATTCGCACGTGGCTCAAGTTCATGAGGTACTACTATCTTTCAGATGATTATTTTCAGTGACATCCATTTAACAAAATAAACGTTTGCAAATGACTCCACAAACTTCTTACAGGATGAAAAACCTTCTATAGCATTTGTGAACGAACATAATAATGTTGGTAGGAAAAGAGGTGTAGAGCTAGACGCATCAGAGTTTACTGAAGATGACATGTCAGGAAAACGTGCTAGATCAACTCCTGACAACTCAGAGGGAACAAAAAAAGAAATTACAGAGGCACAAACACCGTCTAGACCAGATGCAGATAGTGGACCTGTGCAGCAGCTTGTTGCTATGTTTGGTGCATTGGCTGCTCAGGGGGAGAAAGCTGCTGCTTCTTTGGAGATTCTCGTCTCAAGCATATCAGCTGATTTGTTAGCTGAAGTAGTTATGGCTAATTTACGGAATCTTCCTCCAAAAATCCCTAAATCTGAAATGAATGAAGAGCCACTGGGCAATACAGGTGTTCCTCATCCTGATACTGTTGCAAGTGAAAGTCACATCAACCATTTGTCTTTGCTGCTGACAGACATTCTCGCACAACCTAACTCTTCTCCAGTTGGAACAGAAGACCCTCATCATTCAGTATCCACTGAGCCTGAGGCATGTATTTTATTATTATTTTAATAATATATTTAAACATGAACATCCACTTGTTAATTTATTTGTTACTATAGCAACTTTTATTTTACCTTTAATTTGACACTTCCATTGGTTTAATTGATGCAATTTTATTCGAATTGCAGCAAACTGAAGAAGAGGAACCACGTGTAACTTTGGCTGATAGTAATGTTGCATATGATGATTTGAATTATGCAAGTCAACAAGCAACATTGTCTATTAGTGAGTCTGTTACTCCCGATGATATACCTTCTGCAATGGAGACTGATTTTACAGCAATTACATCTGAAGTCAATGATATGAAGAGTGTGGAAGATGAAATACCTGGACTTGCTTTGTCCACTCAGGATGATGGATTGCCTGAAAATCTAGCTGTTTCTTCCAAGGGTTTGACTGATTTAGATGATGCCAATGAAGAAGATTTTATTAATCCGGATAGGACACCCCTAGAATTAGATAATACACCCCTAGAAGTAGATAGTACACCCCTAGAATTAGATAGTACATCCCTAGAATTAGATAGGACACCTATAGAACTAGCTCAATCATTGTCTACAGATAGATCTGAGGAACTTAGCCCAAAAGCAGCAAGCACAGACACAAACATGAATTCCTCAACTGCAACGTCTGTTCGGTTGTTACCACAGTTGGTTCTGCCGAAGATATCTGCCCCAGTTATCCACCTTGCTGATGATCAAAAGGATCAGTTACAAGAACTAGCTTTCGTACGCATTGTTGAGGCATATAAGCATGTCACTGTCGCTGGAGGGTCTCAAACCCGCTTTTCTATTCTTGCCCATTCAGGAATGGAGGTAACACACTGACGTATGTGAGCCAGTATTTTTTTAGTGATGTTAGACTAAATCTGTTATGATGGGTTTATCTGATGCAGTTTCCGTCGGAGCTTGATCCATGGAAGTTACTGAAAGCACATATATTGTCGGACTATGTTAATCATGAGGTAAATAGTTATACCTTTTTTTCTTCTTCTCTTTTTTGGGTGTACTAGGTGGAAGTTTCAGTTCCTGTTAATTTATATTTTTGAGTTGAACTGTCATCATTTGTGGTAAACTTGTTGACTTAACATCTGGCACTATCAACCCATAAATAATAAGCTAGATATGCTTCTATTACTGTATCTTAGGATAATATTTTATTATAAATATGAATATGACTGCCTCTAGGTGAGTTGAACATTCCAGCGATCTTAAAATACATGAATGAGTCGGTTGCAGCTTATGTACGACTAATTTTTAAGGGGCAATTAGATATAGGCTACCAAGTTTATTTGTTAATCATATTTTCTCTCTTAAATGTTTAGTCGACTAATATTTTTGTTTAGCCTACTATTCAAAAAACTTGGTAAACTAAATTAAAAAAATCAGTGGGACTAACTGAAAATTTAGTTAATTTGATTTGGTCGACTTGTCGACTAAATTAAGTCCTTGCAGCGAATTATTTTATTATCTAAAAATAAATAAATAAACAATGTTTTGGATATATGTCAAATGAGATGTTAATAATCTGGGCTTATGCACTTAATGGTATTCCTTTCAGAATTTATTTTCTTGATCATGTCTTTTTGTACAACCTTCCTCTTCATTTTACTTTCTGCGTGTTCTGTTCCTCAAATCCATGTCTGAGTGAGATGAACTTTTAAATACTCACGATTTCTTATAATGTGGCTGATTAATGTATGTCTTCAGGGGCATGAGTTAACCTTGCGTGTCTTATACCGGCTATTTGGGGAGGCGGAAGAGGACCGTGACTTTTTCATCTCAACAACTGCTACATCTGTATATGAAACTTTTCTTCTCCAAGTGGTGCGCATACATGTTCCTAGTCTTCAATTTGTTCCTCTTGAATATATTGTTATATATTTTCATTTTTCCATTTATTCTTTTGGCAATACAGGCAGAAACACTGAGAGATTCTTTTCCAGCCTCGGACAAATCTTTGAGTAGATTGCTCGGTGAAGTTCCGTATCTGCCAAAATCTTTATTTGCAATGTTAGAATCCTTATGTTGTCCTGGTAGCAGTGATAATGATGATAAGGAATTGCATGGTGGAGATCGAGTAACCCAGGGGCTGAGTACTGTGTGGAGCCTAATGTTGCTAAGACCTCCAATTCGAGATGCTTGTCTCAAAATCGCTCTAAAGGTTTCAATCCGTATACTGAATTTTTTTAGTGTATTCTTGTCTCTATTTTACATCTTTATATATATATATATATGTATACCTTCTACATTCATGCTGTCGACCATGTGACGAGAAAAAGATGGATATCATTACCTATTGCCTCTTTATAATCACACAGATATTTCAACTTCTAAATATCAACAATGGAGTTTGAAACTTCGAGAATGGGACCCTTCCTTAGAACAAATTTCAAATTTATGGCATGTGAGTTTGCAGTTTTAGGGACTATGTATGAATGAAAAATGTTAACGTTATTCTTGTTTTGTATGCTTGCAAAGTCTTATAGGTTGATTTTTTAATTATTTTTTGATGTGTACATTATAAGTGAGAGTATGGTAATTGACATAGTAATAATTTTGTCCTGTTCAGATTCATAGTCGGTGAATTGTAATTTCACCTCCACTTTTTTCATTGATTTTAACTAAAATATTTGTATTGATCTACTGACTGTGATTCTGAAGTCTAATCGTATCGCTCTGTCTTCTGTTGTGTTTAGTTTTCCTTCCATTTAGGTTTATCTGACTTCTATGTATTTGATTTCTCAATAGAGTGCAGTTCATCACTCGGAAGAAGTGCGGATGAAGGCAATACGTTTGGTATTCATGCACAACTTTCATTTCATTATTACATTTATCCACAAGAAAACATTTTAATTCATACTTATATTTTTTTTGAAATTCTAGGTGGCGAATAAGCTTTATCCTTTATCATTCATATCAGAAAAAATTGAAGACTTTGCCAAAGAAATGTTGCTATCAGTTGTAGGTGATGATCAAATTACACTGACAAAGGAGGGTGATGGAACCCTTGCTGAGGTACAGAAGGTAACAGACCCAAAAGTGAATCTCATATCAATATCAAATTCTCTTACAAGGTTACCTGGTTCAAGTGTCCAAATATGCAATGTGGGATAAGAATCTACATCTGGGAAAAATTAAACTACTTGTATTCCAACTTGAAATTATAGGTGTCAAACAAATAGCGGAAGAAGAATAAAAGGACAACTGTCACATTCAGTAACGGATACAGGATATCATATCAGGGTGGGCCCGAATAAAAAAAATATTAACAAAAAAGATCCTAAATAAGTAGATAGCTAGATCATTTAATAAACTAGCATACATTAAACTCTTTAAAGTTCTACAATTTCGTACAATTAACCATGTAACTACTTACAAAGTACAATTGTCTCTTTTAAAATTTTATTTTGTCAAAAAAATTATGATGGGGTGTGCTTAATAATATAAATTGGGTGGACTAAATTAATAAATATGATATAATATAGTTTAAAAATCATATCGAGAGTAGGCTGGAGTCCACCCCGGTTAAAGGGTGGCTCGCCCGGCCACTGGTCACATTAATTATCTCTGATCTGTGGTTTCAGGTGGATATATCTTAAGTTAAGTTACTTTACCATTATAAAGCGTAATAAAGTAAAAAAAAGAGCATTATTAGTTCTTAACTATTGAAAGTAATTCTCTCCTTCCCCAGGAGAACAGAAAAACAGAAGGGGAAGGGAGAAGCTTATATCAATCACATGGGGTTTTAGAAAGTCACGTTTGGTGTTGTACTCTATACTGAGTTGTTATTATTCAATGTATTTTAGATTTTCACTGCGTTATGCTTTTTAATACTCCGGTTTGTGAATCACCACCTCTTAATTGTTTTTCAAAATTCATTTATTTAGGATGAGAATCCTTCAAGTGAAAATCAACCAGCGAGTTCTGCAATTAAAGAGATCTCAGTTGATACTCATCAGCTTTCAGCATCTGAAAGTATTCCATCTTCTACGGTAGCTGAGGTGCAACGTTGCATGTCTCTGTATTTTGCATTGTGTACAAAGGTATGATAAAGAGTCAGTGATATTTCTGTTGCTTTCCGGGATTGAAATTTAAATATGTGTTGCCATGTTACACTTTCCGACCTAATGATATCAAGTTTGATTAACAGAAACACTCTCTTCTCCGGCAAATCTTTGATGTTTATAAAGATACATCCAAGATGGCAAAGCAGGTTTAATTCAATCAAACCTTACTGCCAATGAAGATCCGTATATATGTTTTGAGTCTTGCTATTATTAGACTGTTCTTGACACACTTAATCATGGTGCAGACAGTTCATCGTCAAATCCCACTACTTGTTCGAACTATTGGCTCATCCCGTGATCTCCTTGATGTTGTATCCAATCCACCTGCTGGAAGTGAAGAGCTTATAATTCAGGTTTTGCTTTCTATATTTTCGTCTGAAGTTTGGTATGTGGCGAAGTATTTGTCCGTACCGCTTACTCATGGTTGCTTATGAACTATAGGTTGTGCAAATACTGACAGATGGAACAGTTCCTTCTCCAGAGTTGGTATCTACCATTAAGAGGTTATACAATATAAAGCTAAAGGTAACTGTGGATCCTTTCTTTTCTCTGTTCACTGTCTCTGCATACATGGGCGATCCTCTTTTCATTTTGGGTGTAACTATTCCCTTTCTAAATTTTTCTGAACTCTAATTTTCTATACCTCTCTTTTTACAGGATGTAGATATTCTGATTCCAATTTTACCATTCCTGCCAAAAGACGAGGTAAAAAACATTCTTATCAATTTTTTTCTTGTTTATCTTTCCCATTTGACATTTTTAATGTGACTGCTACTGGTACACTTTTTTTCTTATATTTTGATTATGAATCGTCTGTTACTGATAATCTTCTATATGATTGAGTTGTGCCATGGCATGCAGTGTTCCCTTTCTTTTTTTTGCAATAAAAAGTTCTTTGGGTTTCCGGAATTCATTTTGCAGTATTAATCAACGATGTCTCCATGTCAAATCAGAATGTTGTTGCGAGTGACTAACTGTACCTCATTTAAGAACAACACTTTCAAGAGAGCTATGCTTCCTCACATGATTCAGTGGATAATATCTTCTTTTTTTTCATCTTTGTGCATGTATTTTAAAAGCACCTAAAAACCATCAATAAATTGTTTGTGTAGTAATAACATAAAATTATAAGTGACGTGGTACTTCTAGGGGTTTTTGACCTCTTAGTTTTTGCTTTCGATATATGCATTGATCCTCTTTATTTACCCTTCCTCACTAAAACCTACTTTCTTCTGCTTGCCAGGTTTTACTTGTTTTCCCACATCTTGTGAATGCACCATCGGATAAGTTTCAAGTTGTGCTTTCGCGTGTCCTTCAGGTATGTTATTCTTGAATGGGTATGTATATCTCAGGCAGAAGTCAGGCATGTATATAAACGAGTCACTGGAAAAAAAAGAAGAGAAAAACTGAAAAAAATTCACTAAGTTGATCATAATGCTCATATTTCATATTTTGCCACCCAACATTTTTTCACAATCTTATTACACAGGGATTGAACCATTCTACTCCAGTGCTCACTCCAGCCGAAGCATTAATTGCTATCCATGGGATTGATCCTGACAGAGACGGAATTCCCTTGAAAAAGGTATAATTATAATTCCTATATTACTTAATTATTTTGGATTTACTTTTTCACTGAAAAAATCATCTTTGAGCAGGTGACAGATGCTTGTAATGCTTGTTTTGAACAGCAACATATATTTACTCAGCAAGTTCTGGCCAAGGTCTTGAATCAATTGGTAGGACAAAACCTTTATTGACCTGTAATACCCCAATCCCGAGTTTAATGTCTTCATTTACACTAAAACTGAATAGTTGTGCAGGTTGAGCAAATTCCTCTTCCCTTGCTTTTTATGCGCACAGTATTGCAAGCCATTGGTGCTTTTCCTTCCTTGGTAAGTCATATGTGACCTATCCCAAAACTGAATGATATAGTGCCTTCAATTTTTAGATGATTATTTTCTCGGCATGGATATATGTAGTAGAGTTTTATTTGTGTTGGATGATTATTTGTTTTGATCTCCTCTCTAGGGAGGAGGTTTATCTACACGAACTTCTGAATTTCTAGATGATCTTTTTTCAGGTGGAATTCATAATGGAGATTCTTAATCGCCTCGTAAGCAAGCAGGTATTCCTTCATCACCATAGCTTGCTAATGCTTGCTTCTGCTGGTTAAAATAATACTTTATGTGATATGTATGAAATGCAGATATGGAAAAATCCGAAGCTGTGGGTGGGATTCATGAAGTGTGCTCTTTTGACAAAGCCACAGTCTTTTGGTGTTCTGCTTCAGGTGCGTTTCTCGCATTGCAGTCAATTTTTAAATGTTATTTTATGAATCCCAATGTTCTTTTAATCTCGCTAGTAAATATCTTATCGTAGGATCTTTTCAACATTCTACTTTTAGAGTTTATTGTAATTGAAACTTCTGTTGTAATGTTTCAGTTACCTACAACACAGCTTGAAAATGCATTAAATAGAACACAAGCTCTGAGGGCTCCTTTAGTTGCCCACGCAAGCCAACCACACATAAGATCTTCGCTTCCAAGGTATAAAAAATTATTACCGGTCGTTAGGCAGATATTATTTTCGTGTTTAAAAAGTTAAATGATTTCAAATTTCTTTCTCCAGGTCTACACTAGTGGTTCTTGGTATCGTGTCAGATGTGCAAGCACCTACTCAGACACAACCTACTCAAACTCAGACCACCACAGAGACGGATAATACAGATAAAGAAACTGTCACCGATAAGTCAAAGGAATCATCTACCGCCAGTTGACTTGACGAATAAAATATATTTCCCCCAATGGTGTTGAAAATTTTGTAGCTTCTATTATTTCCTTCGACTTCTTCTCTGAATTTTTTTTTACATTTTGATAATTTTGTATTCGGTAGAACAAGGGGTGAGATCATGTAAATAGGAAGATCTGAATGCAGTACTGGTGATGAGGGATCGATATGGTTTCCCCGGAACTGTGATAGATACTCAATCGGAATGATGCCTTGTATTGTGCGAATTTGAGCCTTGGTTTTAATTATCTAATTACTATTATGATGTTTCATCTTCATATGTCTCCAATTGTTGTTGAAATAAAAGTACCATTTTTAAAATATCATATTAAGTAAATAGTTGTTGGTATTTAATTACTTAATTATTGTTTAATGCTCTAATAATTAATTATATAATTATAAAAGTTAGTAGTATTTGAAACGATATAAAATGGTAAGTAAATAAAAACAAGTCATAGATTCATTTGATATTCAAAATGTTATTGAAAAGTGAACAAAACACTTGCAGTTGATAAGAGATATCAAGAATCAATTACTATAGAAGAAATTTATATTCATCTCAAGCGTGATTACAAACATATCAACAATTTTTTTCTTTCTATCATAAAACGGTTTGTTTTGAAACCCGGACCGGACCGGCCAGTTCGACCGGTTCAACCGCGAACCGCTGCCTTGTCCGGTCCGGTTAACACTACAAAACCGAAAAATGCAAAAAACCGGGTTAAATGATAAAATCCGGTTTTTTGGCCGGTCGAACCGTTAACCCGGAAACCGGCTAGAAACCGGTTTTTGAGAAATCAATTACAGATCTGAGTAAGATGGTGGAGAAAGAAGAAAAAAAAACGAGAAAGAAAGAAAACTTGTCAAAAATAGCCGCTGGAAGAGGTAGAGGGCATGAGTGGCGTTAATCTTCAGGCTATGTTTTGAGATGTTGGGCTGGGATCTTCAATGATGTCTTGATGGGTGGTGCAGATTGGGGAAGAAAAGAAGCAGCAGCGCAGAGACGGAAGCAAAATGGGCAATAAAAAATGACTGATGTTTGGGGTAGGTGGGTGGGTGGGTAAATTATGTTTTCAATTTGATGTGTGGTCTTTTTTTTCTCTTTTTTTTTTTTTTTATAAAGAGGGGGATTAGTGAAATACAGAAATAAAATAGGAAAATCTAAAAGTAAGTATAAAGAAATATATATATATATATATATATATATATATATATATTATATATAATATATATATAAATAAAATTATTTACTATGCTGTAAGGTTAATAAATTAATATATAACTCTTTGAATAGAAGTTAAATGATGCAAACAAATTATCAAATACATTTTTAAAAGATATAATATAGTATAATTATTCACAAATAATTAAATATAGAAAATATTAAAAAATCCGGTTGGACCTCGGTTGAACCGGTCCAACCGTGACCCAGTTGACTATCCGGTTCAATGTCCGGTCCGGTTTTCAAAACATTGATAAAACCTACTCCATATATGAAACTACACCTTCAAATAACTATTTCCATTTTTAACAATCTTTTTCTTTCTTTCATAAATCCTACTCCATATTAGACACGGCCACGGGCCGGTTCGGACCGGTTCACGGTTCACGGTTCACGGTTCACATTTTTCGGAACCGGAACCGGCCCGTGGCGTGCACGGTTCACCGGGCCGGGTCGGCCCGCCGGTTCGGGCCGGTTCACGGCCGGTTCCGGGTCGGCCCGGAAATTTTGAATTTTTTTTTTTTTGTTTTTTTTTTTTTTTTTGAAATATTTAATGAATAAGTAAATTAAAAGAAATACTTTTAAATAGATAAAGGAAAATGAAATAAATGAAAAGTCAATTTAGAAGCACAAGTTTGAAATATTTGATGAATAAGTAAATTATAGGAAAAATTGGGGTGTGAGGGT